>VWZX01004381.1:1075250-1246335 GCA_013399015.1 Galbula dea | reverse complement strand
GGGGAAGGAAGGCTAGAGAAGGAAAAAAAGAAAGATTAATGCTGCAATTGTATTGGTAATTGATATTCATAGTTCCAAGCTGTGTTGTCTTTTAGTTCACTTTGAGAAATGCAGAGCCAATGACAGCATGATAGCATTTATCATAGCTGGCTAATTCACAAGTGGAGCTAGCAAATATAATTGAACCTATGCTCTATAATGCATCTTCCTCATGCATGAGTTCTGATACCACTAGCCTGGCTTTGAGTCATTGTTTATCTGGTCTGTGGAGCAGCTTGCAGTAATTGCTGTATCCAGAGCACTCCACTTGAGGCTAGAAGAGAGATCCATTTCACAGACAGCAGCCCTCTGGCTTTCTCCATATGCCTTCCCCTCTTTCCTCCTCAGACATTAACTCATTAGCCTTGCCATTTCATGAACGTATGTTCAGACCCAAGATCACCACATTCTGTACTTTCCCCCCTCATCTATTAATGAAAAGCATTATGCTACAGAACTGCACCCTGGGGAAGGAAATGTTCCACTCTAATTACTACTGACAAAAGAAATCTACAGATTGATTAAAAACAATATGCAGGGAATCAAATAGGAAATGCAAAGAGCATCAACCTGCACGGGTGAGAGCCACTTCTTCCCTGCCTGGGATACAATGCATTAGACTCTGGGGAAAATTTGGGAGTGTGTTGCTTGGGAGAAGGCTATCAGGAGAAAGGGCAGCACAAATGACAATAGCAGGCCAAGAGATACAGTGGTTTGGCTCATTTTCTGTAGGTCATTGGTAAGGTCTGTGGCGAGGTTTCAGATTAAGGACGAGCCATGAGTCTTCTGGGTTTAGCCTATTTGTTAGTCATCTGCCAGCACCCTCCCAGGCAGGAGGTGTGGGAAGGATGGATTTGGCTGGTTCATGGTGGATTGTCATTGGTGAGACCACATTATTGATGCTGGTGTCAAGGAAGAAGCAGGGAAAATTGTGTCTTCTGGAGCATCTTCCATCTGCTGTTCCTTGGAAGAGAGCAGTTACACCATCCTTCCTATTGCCTGCAGCAAATCTGTACTGTGGCTCAGGAAGACCTGGATTGTGGTATCCTTGCCCATCTTTGATAGCTTGTCCAAAGAGCTGTGCCATAGAAATGTGTGGGAAATGCTGAGCTTCTCCAGCTGGGTTCAGGAGGTCACAACATAGCAAAGTAATTTCTTCATATTGACTGTGTTTGGACAGTTTCTACATGTCAAAACATGATCAAAATTGACCTTTAGAGAAATAACATCAATTCATTATTGTTGGCTCTCCCTACAGCACGAGTATACAGCTTCTTAATCATAATTTTTGTTGAGGCTAATTAATCTGATAACAGTATTTAACTAATTAGCTGAAATAGAGTGTGTAAATTATTTTGGCCTCCCAGAGTCTGAAATCACAAGTCTATAAAATGATTTCCAAAAGGCCTATTTGGTTATATCACTGCTGACAATGGGTGTCATGCCACAGCTGTCCTGTTGACAAGCATCACCTTGGCATGTGGACTGGGGCTGGTCATGAGAGTATCCAGGAAAAGGATTTTAGGTCAGATACTATATCTACAGTGAGGCTCTTCATTCCTGCTGAGCTAAGTGGGTGTTTAAATGTCTTTGTGGAGATTTTTGTCTTGCCTGTAGAAGAAAGAACCAGTGTCATGTCTTAGATGGGATGACACAGATGGAAGAGGCTGTGGTTTCAGGATGGAGCGTGGTTCCAGTACCCATTTGGTGCAGTGGCCAAAGTGTCACAGCTCTGGTGTCTAGGATAGATTATGCCTCAAGGAGGAAGGGTTGCATGTCCAAACATGTCTGGACCACATGGGGAATGGTGAAGATATAGCTGAGTTTCTGTGTCACACACTGGACTGCTGGTAACACCAATGCTGTAGCATATCCTTCTCCCAAACCCTCTCTGAACAAGGTTAAAAAAGGCAGAGTGAAAGATTTGAATTCTTCCTGGACTCTGGCTGAGGGTGAAGGAGGACAGGGTTTTGATTTCTAGCTTGCACACTGGACAAGAGCTCAGGGCAACATCTTCCATAGGAACCAAGACAAGGAACTTTGGTGACAGAGCATTCAGATAGCTCCACAGCTCTTTCATCTAATGTGTCTTTTAAAGTACCTAGCACACTTCTCTGATCCCTGTGATTTGAAGCTCTTCTGAGAGCCCCTTCTGAACACCAATGTGAGTGCAGTTTCTTCTTCAGCACAGCAGTGGCCACATTTCATTATCTTTTTCATGCCATTCATCCAAATGGATCTGTGGGGCAGCTCTCAGCTATTCATCATGGTTGTGGCCACCAGATCCCAGCCAAATTCTTCTGGTTGCTCTGGCAAATGTTTTGCCAAAAGATTGGCCAAGTGCAACACAGGAACAAAGACATGTGAGATCTTTTTAGCAGTGCAGTTAGTTGTTGGGGTTAGTTGTTTTGTTTGGTTGGGATTTTTATCTTCATCGTACATTCCTCCTGTGTTCTTCAGCATCTAAGCCCCAGTTGCTCTACAGTGACTTATCTTTCCACATGGCTTCTCTTTTCTTTGAAGAATTTCTCACTGCCACAGACATTTTCCAGAAAAGATGGATGCCCTATTGCTCCTTTTTAGCATAACTTTTCAATTTCCAGCATGGAGAGATACTGCAGTCAGAGGCAGCAGTAGGAAATTCCTCCTCAGTGTTGACACCCTGTCCTTTTTACTCTTCTGGGAAGATTAGTGCAGCAGAGTGTGGTCACTACCACACAACACAACTGGTATGCTCAACACAACTTAGTGATCTTCTCATGCCAGTTTACCTCCTTTTCAACTGCTCAGTTGCATTTTCATTGTGGCAGATAGTTTCTGGATATGTTTTTAGTGTAGAAATGTTGTTCAGCTATTGGAGGACAAGTATACTACCTGCATAAGAGAGGGATTTCAGTGTCCAGGTTACAACAGATTTATGACTCTGTTAATCTAGGGGTTGGCTTTATTAAGTCATCTCCTGGGTACCACTGAGCAGCACTCTTTTAGACTTCTAACTTCAAAAACTTGCAAAGTTTTCATGCAAAGTTATTTTGGGTTTAAGTACTGTTGGGTTGACCCTGTCTGAAAAAAGGACTAAGTATATGTTTCACAAAGAGTCCTGTCTACTACAAATTTTTTTATCAACTAACTAATAAGCAGAAATGCTGAGAGACTGGCTCATTCTTTAGAATGCAAAACTGATCTGTCTTTTACAGGATGTGAATGTCCTATAATATGCTATACAACCACTAATCCATCTGTTCCTTTTTTTACAAGGTCAGGAGTGAAGTGTGGAAGAAAAAAACCCCTCTTTTCTTTTTCCTCTTCCCTTGACTTGTTAAGATTTGTGTGGCTGTTTGTTACCATTGAGGAGTATTGACTAAAACTTTTGATCCTAGTGATATGACAACAAAGGAAATAATTTGGAGCTGGATAGGTCAATGGGGAATGGGAGGGGGGCTTAAAAGTTGTTTCCAGTAGGCCAAAAGAATGTGGATACTGTCTCTTCAAGGTGCAATTTCTCACTTCAACAAACTGTTCATCTATGAGAAACAGGGATAAAAGTGTTCAGTTTGGGACCTAAGGAGTTTATATGGAAATTCTTGGATTTCTTCCAAACACACATACGTGTTGAAATTAAATTGTGATTCCTACTTTGGAGACTGAGCCTTCCTGCTCAGCCAGAAGCGTGTGTGTATGTGTGTGTTTGTGGGTGTGTGTTGATGCTATGTCTCTTTTGGATCTCTTGACACTTTCTGGTGCATTTTTGTACTTCTTTGAATGTGCATACGTGGACTTACTGCTGGTGTATTGACGGCATTCTAAAGGCCCTCAGCAGCCTGAGATAGAGCAAAACTCTCTAAAATTCCTACCCTGGTTGATCACATTTTGTGTGCAGCACACAGAGCATCAGGAGCATGGTCATCTAGAAAGAGGAGCTGCTTGGCTGTGGAGACTGCACTGGGGATTTACCTCCTGGAAGCTGTTTTCTCTGCTCATTTCAGACCTCTAACTTCAACATGGTTGTTGAGCTGGTCCTAGCAAAGGAGAAGTAGCAGGTCACAAACATCAAGATGCGATTTGTTATGTTAAAGCGGTGATAACTTGATTACAAACCAAAACCAAATTAAAGACTCTTTTGTCTTTTCATTTCTTTTTCTGGCCTTCTCCCTAGTGGGAGAAGTTGCCTTCACACATGGCCTTAGAATGCCGTACTGGAGTTAGAATGCAACAACAGTCAAAAGAAACTAAGATGTATTGCAGCTTACATAAAGAATGAAAACTGTATCACACAAATGTTTACAAGTCCAAGTAGACAGCGAACCCCTGTACAATATGTAATTTATGCAAGGGATTGCATCTTTCTTTTGTAATGAATGCACTAAGCAACCCTGTATATATTTTACAATGTCTTTACAGAGGAAAAAAAAAAAAAAAAAAGAAAGAAAAAAAGAATCATTTACTGTAGTGTTGTAAAATAATGCACTTTTCTAATTTTTTCATTAAAAATCCTATGGCACGTTTTCAAATGTATATTGTTTCTTTTATATTGAATGTGGAAATGTTAACTTCCTGTAAAGTTGCACTACAGAAGTAAAATCCACTGATGGAACTTATTTTGTTAAAGAAAAGTCCCTTGACAACCAACAGATGTTTATGGTTCTAGGATATGTATGTGTGTGCATATGTGTATATAGTGTATATGTACTGTGTATATATGTATATGCACACACACATATATCTGGTGATATGTGTATATATATATAAAATTATATAGGTCCAGATTTATATATGATTGTATTAATATAATATCTATAGATTGATAGATATATAGATATGTATATATATTCATTCATACACACACAATGTACAAACCCAGAAGGGATTACTCATTAAATTTAAGGGGGCTGAGGGGGGGAGAAAGATGTCATATACAGAAGATATTTTGCATTGCAATAAAAGCTTTTTTGACAAAAGTACGTGCAGAGTGAAGTATGAACCTTCATCAAATACCCAACCATGCTGGTCCCAGAAGACTACAGTACAGAATAAGCAAAAGGAAAGTGCTTAGGGGAAACATAAGAGCAGAATCAGTGCATGATGGACTGGAGTTAGCTGTTGAGACTTTCCCTTACGCCTTAGCTTTGTGGAGCTGAAGGGCAAGATCTTAGGAAACCAAAGTGAACCCCAGAAGTTTTCCTGACTTGAGGAGATCAGTGCTTCACTCTCAGAATTATTAATTTAGTGCTTCCTAGCAAAAGAAGGGGAATGGATCTCGATGCCAATTTTAGCTGGCAGGTGTTGCTGTGAGGCACAAGCAGGATTTCTCATTTGGGATGGAGTGCTGGGCATTTGACACTTGTTGCCATCCAGGTAAGTCACAAGTGAAGTCAGGTACATGACCTCACTTTGTCCTTAACATCCAATTTCTACACACTGCTGCTCATGGAAGAATTCTAAGTTTCCAGAGCTAATATTTCATATTTGAGCAACATCAGTAGGAACAATCCCCTGATGATACTGTGGCCAGAAGCTGATCCCAACCTGACTGACTTCCAGAAGCCTTGACAAAAGAAAATGTCTTACAAATCTTACAAATGAGTGAAGAGCCAACATATCCTGTGTGCTGGGACACAGTGTTATATACACACCATATATTTAGTCCCTGGCCTACATTAAAACAACAACAAAAAAATGCTTTTAAAAATTTCATTTTCTAATAGTGAAGACAGGAGTTCTTATAGCACAGAAAGGAGAAAAACAGCTTTAAAAATGGAGATAAATATACCTGAGCAGTCTCACATGTGTTTTCTGTGCTGCATGAGATAAGATCTCTTAGCAATTCAGATCAACAATGTCTTTCTTTTTGGAGTGATATTTGCCAGCATATGTTATCATCTCAATTTATCCAGTATACACAGACAAGCCAAAGTGTTCTTGAACTCCGTCCACCCCATTTGCAAGCAAAAAAGCCCCTTTTAGAGTAATTAATTAAGCAATCAATAATATAGACCAGAAGACCACATCTTAAAGGGCCCCAGGCAGTGCAGTGCACTGCCATGCCCAGGAGAGTTTGAGAGGAGACCTTCTGAGTTGAACTTTTTTAAGAGCCACAGGAATGTCACACTTCAGGGGGTAGGGGAAAAAAATGCAGGAAAAAGATCTCCAAACTTTAATCTATAGGCATATAAATCTGAAGTCTCAGATGACTGATTGTTCAGGGTTTGGCTGCTGCCATGTGCCTGGGTCCTATTTCAGAGGACAAAAGAAATGAAGCATCCTGCAGCAAAACCAGAAGAGCCTGCTCAGTACACACCAGCTAGCTGCTTGGTTGACAGCAAACAAAATATTTCAGCTGCTGAAAACAAGTTTGTGTCTATAATCATGCTGTGACCAGATCTCTGCATCTTTCTCAACTAAGGCAGTGTCTTCAATTGAGCTTTGCTTTTGTAAAAACAGTGACTTCTGAGAGGGGACAAATGAGAGAATTTTACTGGAAGTGTACAAACTAATGAGCAGTACAGAAAAGGTAAATGAGCTCTTCCCTGTTGTGCTTTCTCACTCTCCCAGGACAAAGTCATACCCAATTAAACAGAAACCAAAAGAGAGCTGAGAGAAGGAAATATCTGTATTTCTATTGTTAAAAAAAAGAAAAAAAGGTTATAGGAAAAGAAGAAAGTCATATTTCTAGGATCTTCAGAGCCTGAAAGAAAACCTGTTTCTTCATTAAAAGGCAGAAAGTAAAAGCTTTGGAAGACTTGCAATCAGTGTGTATGTCCAAGTTCAGCCACTGAAGGAGATATAAAAAAAATAGATGTTGCTTATGTTCAGACTATCTTGGCTTCAGCAACTTACTGCTGGGAAATTTTGCCTGCTGAAGGAAAGGAAGAAAATGTTCCTATAGATGAAGTCAGTGTACTGTGCCACTTACATAGTGGCTATTAATGGAAACTTGGCTTTAACACTTCGTATGGATTCAGATGAGCTGTCCTGTCTTAGCACTGTGGTTATTTGTTCCAGGTCTGGCTGTGCTGGGAGTAAGTTGCTTTATTTCTAGGAGGGTGGAAATTCTGGAGACAGAAACTACTGACCTATAGCACCTTAGACTGTATGGCCTCCAACTGGAGATTAATTTTTCTCAGATTATATTAGCCTCTCCTAACACTGTGCATGGGCTCTGACTCTCATGGGATTGACTTTGCATTTCAGAATAAATGTAAATTGATTTATATTACTGTAAAGAAGAGGAATAGTTGGACTGAGGTGTTAAATTAATCTGTATTTTGGTGCAAGAGCCTGATGGTATGAACCAAACTGTTGGGCAATAGTACAAAAGCCTACATCACCAAGATAGGAGTCAGCTAAATACAGCTGTGGTGAAAAAGAAAGGAGAGGGTACAGGAGCAATTAGTAGAATCAAAATTATTTAACTATTCAGATTTAATAAGAGAGCTTACCTCGATTTTCCAGTGTTGCACTGAGCTGTTTAGGCTATGCATAGCCTACACTGAGGCTGGAGTCAGCCCAACAAACTGGTGCAAGTTCTAATCCTTGCTAGTTCTACCTGTATGGTCTTCCTACCTGAGCTACTGACACTGAGCAGGTAAATCTCAGCACTGTTCACATCACTGACAGCCTGATTCTGCTTTCCTTGGCTCTGATTTCATCATCAGGATATACTTCTCCTCCTAATACTACTACAATGTGTCTATTTTTTCCCTTTCCAAACTGTCTTCAGAAAAGACTTTTCCATTCATGTTGTAAATTTGCCTGCCCAAAAGATATGGTCACCAAGAAAGAGCCCTCCTGCAACTATAAAACATGTAGATAGTGGATGTGGATGCTAATAGCTTCTGGCTCATTAGTGCAAGAGCAAGTATCTGTGGGAGGTAATTGCTGTAAGGGTAATAATGTAGGAAACATCCAAACCATCAATATCTGTGTGAAGGTGAATCCCCAGGTGCTAAATCACTTAAATTAATCACCCAGTGCTGTTACAGGCAATGATTAGTGTCTACTCTCCCTCAGGAGAGGGATGGAAAAAGAGAGATTGAGAGAGAGAAATATCTAGAACACAAATCACCTGTGTTTGTTGCTCTGCTGACCTTCTCCAACTGCTTGCAAAAGCTTGAAGGCCAATACAGCTTTGCAAGAGGTGGTTTTGTCAGGGCTCTCAAATGCAAACAAGTCAATCAAGTCTGGCAGATCAACTAATAAGAAGAACAACAGGTGACCAGTTGCTGCTTTAGTGAAAGGGAGAGCTCCAGGAGCCCTCTTGATAAGTGGAATCCCAAATACAGTTTGTGGTGATTGCAGTTGGATAGTGATTTTGGCCTGCCTCTGATCATTTAAATCCATGCCATGTTGATATTAGGAGCAAAGCTCTCACCACTGAGTAACCATCTAGTTTCTTGTAGCAAATGAGTTCTCAAATTTGCCATTACTTTCCTGTTCTGGTAAGTGATCTCTCTGTCCTCATCTCAAGACATGAGGTTTCTCATCCTATTTTTCCCTCCCTGCCCTGTTGAGGAGGGCAAGTGGATGGGAGTTTGTCCCTTTGCCAGGGCTCAGCCCACCACAGTGCTGAAGTGGAAAAAGCTGTAAACAATTTGATCTGAATTTAGCACTGGCTCACCTTGGAGCAGAAGGTTGTGCTAGAGACCTCCTGAGGTCCATCCCAGCCTAAGCAAGACTGTGACTGTGTTTATACCAGTGTAACACAAAGTGGACATCTGGAATCAAGACTTGTCCCATAGATGTAACAGTAGTGACACAACTACAACTTAAACATGGCCTCTTGATATCACAAAAACTTCTCCAGAGACAGTAGATCTGTCTCTCCAAATGGACACAGTGAAAGATTTGACCTGATGTCCATGAATTAGGAGGAAACTTAAATGAATATAACCTAAGCATACTTAAAATAAATCTCCTGCAAAGGGTAGCCTCTCCTGGATGTTTCATAGCATCCTAGACTTCCCTTGTAATGATCATACATTCATTCCCATCTTCCACTGGGCCCAAAACATTGTACATGTAGTTTCACTGCCTCCCAGGGAGAGCTGTGTGCAGGCTGTGGTAAGTAAACATTAATCATTCAGGATGGGGAAGTGATGGATGGCTGAGTGAACAGGGCACAGCGTGCTTTCCTTCTCAAAGAAGGCTGTGATAAGCAGGAGCTGGGGTTGTAAGGACATGGTTATTAGTGTAGCTGTCTGATTACCAGAGAAACAGCAACAGAAAACACCATCTGGTTGCAACAGCTACCCAAAAACCTCTCCCCTGTAACAGCTCAGGGAAAGGTGAATGCAGGAGATGGATGGCCCTGCAGTGGCTGCAGCCCCGTGAGTTGCCTGTGAAACAGTGTTTTGTGCTGAGCAGAGTGCAAGACAGAAGGAGCTGGGTTGCTCCCTCTGCTTCTACAGGAAGAGGTGACTCTGTACAGAAGGACAATTGCAAGTCAGCCTCTCCTTGCCAACCTGACTCTTGACTCTGTGGAAAGTTATAGTGATGTAAGCTCTTTGACCACTGACTTGGGAAAGGGCTGGGGACATCAGGGGCGAGGAAACAAATGCACTCATGACTGTTGCCACATCACATCTATCCCCTGGAAAGCTGCCAGAGGCTCAGTGGTGGATTTGGGCAGTCTCCTCAAGTCAAGGTGAATTTCCCTGTGTACCACAACACTGCTGCTAGTGCAGAGAGAAATACCCTACCTCAGAGAGAGAGGTCAATGATAGGCAAGTGTCTAGGTCATAAGAGCAGCATTCAAAATGATGCAAAAATTTTCCTTAGTGGACATCTCAATACTATGAGAGATATCAAGTATGTAAAAATAAATAAGCTTCCTTCTAATCACCCCCTAAGATGGACTTAGGTCTCTGCTGTGACGTGTAGCTTGAAGAGAGACAGATCTTCAACAGACCTCATCAGGCAGTGAGGAGAAATGGCACTGTACACAGACCCTTTGCCTCCTCCAGGTAGCTGACTTAGATGTTGTAACTACTTATCTCCATTGGCTTTATCAAAAGCCATGCTCTGGTGCCCCTTACTAGAAGGCAGTCTGAATAAATCACAGTCACATCAGCTGGGAGGCTTGTGCTGCTGCCTCTGCAAACAGAGGACTCCTCTCCAGTTCAGTGGTGCTTGACTTAGTTGATTCACAGAGAAAGTGACCACAAAGGGAAAAAAAATGATGCTGGTGTGTTTGTGAAGACTGTCCTACATACCCTTACCATATGTGAAAAAAAAACCCCAAACATTTCCCAAAATATAGCTGGGAGGCTGTGTGGCTGTGTGACCTATACAGCTAAGATTCCATTCCAGCAGCTGATCTCATGGCTCTGCTTGTCTCCAGTACATATTGCTCTCCATTTTGGTTCAGTCTGTTCTTTATCTGCCCATCCATGCCTGAAGGACAAGGATATTTCCACCTAGCTTCTGGATAGGAAGCTGAATGAACTCACACACGACCTCTAAAGATTCTTCTGAAGGGATATACCATGGCAGTGATTTAGAGCTCCAAAAGAAAGAAAAGAAACATTTGCATTCAATTTTCAATAAGCAGATGGTACACAGCTTGTTTTATATCACAGTAAATTTTGAAGTCCCTACTGAAAAATAAGAAAAGTGAGTGTATTTGCTTTTATTTCAAACTTTCCCTGTTTCCATGGCAATATCCCAGTGAGGTACAAAGAGTAGAAGCTGGGATGTGAGGTATTAAATAGTACTTTATCTCTGCATCATGAAAGGCAATGCTTGAGATGCATGTGTAAAGAAAAGTAAGTTGGGAAAGGATGCAAAGACACTGAAGAATTATTACACTGAGGATGAGAAAATCTCATCACTCTGTGAGTCTACAGAAGGATTTGTTTTAGCCCAGTGCACCTCAACTGATTTTCAGTTGAATTTTCACTAGCACTTAGAAGAAGGGACCATTCCCACATTATATGGGTGGTCATGGAGAAGATAGAGCCAGAAGCTAGTTGGAGCTGTGCAGGCAAAGGAGGAGCAGCAACAGACACAACCTGCAGCAAGTGAAATTCCCATTAAGTACCAGGGGAAAAAGAATCACAGTGAGAATGGTCAAACCCTGGAACAGGTTGTCTCAGTTGAAATTGAAATTGAACATTGAAATACTCAAAGCCTGAGTGGAAAAGCTCTCTAGTAGCTTACTCTAACTTGGAAGTTGATTCTTTATCCAGAAATTAAATGATCAAGTTCTACTTCCAACAAATTATTTGTTATTTTAGGATACTCTGTCACAGCCACTCCCCTTTGCACTGTATATTCTGGCCAGTCTGTATTCAAGGTAACTGAAATGATGCTCCTTCTGTTGCATCCTTTTGCAGATCATTCTGCAATTTTGTAGATTTTGCTTATAGTGAGTAGATAAAACTAATTTCCCCACTGCTCCTTTCTCCTCACTTTTAGTATTGCCCTTGGCTTGACACATTACAGGACACTTGTCTGAGCTCTACATGTACTTCAGTAATTGGAGACCTTTGATACCACAACAGACAGACAACAAAACACCTCTTCAGATAAAATGTGTAGCCCAAGCATCAGTAGCCAACTGCAATGATAGAACAGGATCATGTGATAAATAACTTTGGAAGGGACCTCAGGAGATCCTGTAATCCAGCCTAGTGCCTGAAACATGATGCAAGGGAAAGTAATTTGTAGAGACTTATTGATTATCTTAAAAGAGTTAGAGCACCTGAAATTTAACAGGCATTCAACTACCTTCTCTCATAAGAGTCAAAATACACACAGCAATCTGCTGGTGGTGTTTAGAAGTAGAAGTAGTAGTAATAGTACTGTGCATTGAAATCCTAACTCTTTAAACAAAAAGATGATGTCCTTATGAGAATCTAGATGGGGATGTCTTTTTAGACAAAATGGAGGTTAAAAGGAGTCTATTAGATAAATTAGTTTATAAACTGACAAATTACATGACATTTCTGAAAGATGCATGCTGATCACACAGCTGGAAAACACACTCAGACTCTTCTAAATCCCAGACCAGTTCCTATAGGTAAGACCACTCTTCTCTCTAATGACAGTTTTTGCTCTCTAAGGTCCATGTCTGCCCCAGTAGCACTCATGAAAGTTTAGGATCCTTCAGCAAGGAAGAGGATAAGAAGAGGATATTGCCTGCAAATTGGGAAAGAAATTGAAATCTGTTTTTTTCCCTGTGGTAAACCTGAAGCTTTTACTTTAAATAGATCATGCCCCTGAATAGGTTTTTTCCCATTTCCATTATTTCAGTAATGCTCTTTCTGGTGTTAACATGGTGGCAAATGAATGAATGAAAATCTCCACAGCACTTTGTAAAGGCATCTGTTGCACTTTCCTCACTGTGAATTCAGTGGATCAGACCTTAACTCCTACAAATTCACCTTTGTTTAGAGGCCAGTTTCCTTCATAACTCTGAGCTGCCTACCAAAAAAAAAAAGAGTAGCCAAGTTTCTGAGGTCTGCAAGTCAAAGACTGTCCTGCTATAGGGCTCAAGAGGTCTGGTGTATTCCTACCTCTTTGTCCTTGTTCTTACTGCACTCAATTTATTACTTTCATGTTTTTATTATTATGTTCAGTCTTATTTTATTGATATACTTCTTACTGATGGATTATAGACTAAATATGCTTCTCTAACACAGTCTGGTATTTTTTTAATGAATGTACCATGTTCCACTTCTCCAAACACAGCAGGTATCTGTGTCTTTGCAACCAGTGCAACACCACATCTCTCCATGTTTCTCTCAGGGTCATACCATTACTATTTCTCTTGCTTCCCCTTTTTTTCCCAGCCCTTCCATTTGCCATTGTGTGACAGCTTCTGTTAACAGAGGTCCTGTGCAGCTCTTCTCCCATCAGTCCCTTGAGAAACAGCCACTTGTTTGTGCTTTGAACAGTGACTCTGATCACTGAGCTTCTTTGCTTCTTCAGTTAATCCTGGAAGAAAGCTGTTTGTGATGCTCACCACCTTCCCAGATCTAAGGGGTGAGACAGAAGGCTGTGAACTCTCTCTGTTGGAAGGGGATCTTAAAACAATGGCATTGATTATAGTGAATATTTAAGTATAATCTGAGCTTGCCTTCCCAGAGACACTAGCTGGGTTGTCAGGTCCAACTAGCCTTTTAACCCACCAAAAGAAGGACTAAAGGATCCCTCTAGGGCTAATGTTCAGAGAGCACAAAACAGATTCTTAGCCTGCAGAATAACCCATTTGAAAAGTGAGACAGAAACCCACTTGGCACAGCTTCATCTCCTAGAACGGGAAGAACACCTCCTCCTCTAGTGCAAAAGAAACCACAGCTTGTGAGGTGGGCAGTGACACTGGGGATGTCTGAGTTCTGAAAATCATTTGGCTGAGACCACTTTAGTTGTTGAGAAGAAACTTAGAGCATGAGTCTTGTTCCAGCTCCAGGAAAGGCATTTGTAGATTCGATTGACATCCACTGGGATCCATCCAGATCTGGAGGCTCAGGGTGTTTTAGCAGAAAGCACAACTGAATGTGTTTGGCTAGACAGGTCCTGCCTGAACACTGACCACCTTCCAGGAGTACCCCAAACACCAGACAGCACCAACTGTTCAGGAACTATTTAGGATAAAATAAATGCTTTCAACAGGCAACTTTCTTCTGTGTCAACAGATGGCTTGAAGCTACCATGAGTAAGAATTCCTAATGAGGTCCTTCTAGTGGAGCTACTGAAAAGGGCAGAGGAAGGAAAGAAATCTATCCTAGATTCACAAAAGTGCTCATCTGCACTCATGCTGTCCTTCTCTGGTCAGCTCTAAGGGAAGAAGCAGAATCTCAGTGCCTCCTTGCAGAGATTAACATCGGTCAGCAAAGTCGAGTCGATGAGACAAATACAAACCCAAGCAAAGAGTTTTAAAAACTGATATAAGCTGTAAGGTGGCTTGTTTGCAAGGTTCTCTGTCAGTAAATTTTTGTGGCATGGGGAGAACTGAGATGGAGCTTTTGTATTTGTGAAAGAAATGACGTGCGAGTGGAGTGCTGTGCAGACAGCATGAGGCAGAGAGAGAGACCCCTTTGGAAATCTGTGCTAATAATATTAACATGCAGGGAGGCTGAAATAAAGTGTGTGCAGCAGGTCTGTGATATTTAAATATAGTCTTTTCAGTGAGCAGTGAAGGATAATGAGTTATGACAGGGAAAGCAGTTCTCAGATCCAGAACTAATAAGGAACTTAGACCCCTGAAGTTACTTTCTGTGGTATGTAATTTTCACTCTGCTTGCACCAAGAGTATAACTGAGATGTCCTGCCTGAGATTTTTGAGTGTTCTATATTATGCACACAACACAAAATTGGGAGGCATATTTGAGATACCACAATGCTGTTCTGCCTTTGAGAAGGTACCACAACAGGCTGGAGAAATGGGCTGACAGAACTTCATGAAGGGAAATGCCAAGTCCTAACCCTGGGGAGGAATAACTCCATGCACCAGCAAAGGCTGGGGAGCAAGTGTCTGGAAAGTAGCTTTGCAGAAAAAGACATAAAGATCCTAGTGGACAATAAATTGCACACAAGCTGTTAGTGTGCCCTTGTAGCAAAAAAAAAATGGCCAACAGCTTTCAGGTCTGTATTAGGCAAAGTGTTGCCAACAGATCAAGGGAGGTGATCCTTCAGCTCTATCCAGTGCTGGTGAGACACACCAGGAGTGCTGTGTCCACTGCTGAGCTCCTCAGTTCAAAAGAGATGTGAGCATGCCATAGTGAGTCCAGTGAAGGACTACACAGATGGTTCAGGTATTGAAGCATCTGACATATGAAGAGAGGCCAAGAGTACTAGGACTGTTCAGCCTCAAGAGAAGTTTCAGGGGAATCTTATCCATGTGTATAAATATCTGATGTAGTGAAGTGAAGAAGATGGAGCCATCTTGAGGTGACTGAGATGTCTTTGTTGGTGCCCAGTCACAGGACAAAAGGAAATGACAGAAATGTAAAGAGAAGAAATTCTATTTAAAGGTAAATAAAATGTTTCTGTTTGAAAGGGGGAAGGGGAGGGGATTTGTGTGTCTGGAACAGGTCATCCAGAGAGTTTGTGGAGTCTCCATCCTTGAAGGTATTAAAAACCTGAACAGATATGGCCCTGGGCAAATTCCTCTAGTTGATGCAAAGCCCTGTTGACAAGCTTCTGGTTTAATGGGAGAGTAAAGTCCAAGACTTTAGACAATAAAGACTCTTTAGAAGAAGTGACATATAAGGTTATGTGCCAAAGAAGAAGTAATGCCCACAGAGCCAGGAAGGGGCTGCTCTGCACCCAGTGTTCAAAGAACTGAATGTCTGTCCAGTTAGACTCCAGGCTGAGTCTCTCTTCAGACTCATTCTCATATTTGCCATAAAGAACCTCACCAACTGGATTGCTATGTGATTAGAGGTAGGGTAAGACTAGAATGGTTCTGCTGGTGTTCTTCTCAAAACCAGAATTTATAGATCATTTAATCACAAATTCCTTAACAACCCAATATAGTCTTGATCAAAATCCAACAGTAGGCCATGCATATCAGTAACATTACTGTAAATGTAGTTGTTAATTTACATGGCTCTGTGGAATCTGAAGATGAAGAATGAGGCTTCACTTTGGCATTTGACTATAGTCATTGCATGAAGGAAGATCTTCTTCTTTCACAGGAACTTAATAATTTATCCCATGACCACAGGAATATCCATTAAATATCTTTCTTGACCATCTGGGCTAACAGAAATTACACTAGTCTACAACCAAAAGACATTGCTCTTTGGAATACTAGCAGGGCCAGGCCATGGTGTGGGGATAGGATGCTGCAACACTCTTCTTGACTGAGTAGGAAATCTTTGGATCTGAAACTGCAAACTTCAATTATAAATGAGTGAAGGGCTCTGTGCATGGGTTGCCTTTTGTGAGTCAGCCAGATGGTGAATGGGTTGTGTGAGACCTTGAATAAGAAGGCTGAGAAGCATCTTTCAGCTTATTAGCTGAATCACAGAGTGTGAAAGAAACTTTGAAACCTGCTAGACTAGAAAGTAGCATATTTATAGAAACATCTCTGTGAACAATATTCTCTATTCCTACCCTGTGTACTCTATCTGGCATTACTACTATTTGCTTTTACCTTAGCCCAGCTTGAAATAAAGTGATTTAGAGATAATGGGCTAATAGCAAGTCCTTTCATCCTTTTGGAATGCCAGTCCCTAAAATGAAGATCCTGAGATACTCCAACAGTGCCCAACTACTGGAAAACCCCAAAGGAATGGAAATGAACATCTCCTCATACCCTACTGGATTCCTGGCAGCATGGTGCCTGGAAGCAAGAGGACTCTTCTCATGACCACTGTTAAGCCAGAAGGTCTTTGACATGCAGCAGACCCAGGAACTTTATGCTGAGACCATTGGGTCTGCAAAGGCTCTAAAGTAACACTGCAGATACACAGGCAAGGGGCTGATATGGCAGGGACAGACTCATTCCACTAAGACTGTGTCCTGAGAAGATGGAGTTGCTTGGCCCAGAGCCCACCTGCTTGTTACAAGTGTAGCCCATGAATAGTCAGAGTTGGGGGAGGCTGTGGTTCATTTAGTTCAATCTGCTTGAGAACCAGCATCTGAGAGTGCAGCACCTGCCACAGAGACAGCCCTGCTTTTTTTCCAAATGCAGTTTTGTAACAGATATTGTTACCAGTAAAACAAAAGCAGCTGGGCTTATTGGGCCTGATTATGGAGGTATATGCTGTGGGGTTTTTAGATCTTTCCCTGAGTGTCTTGGTGCTTTTCTTGATGTCAAGGTTAAGAAGGTTAGTGAAACAGCTACATCCTCAATCGATCACAGCCTATTCAGTGAGAAACAGATCAGTGTAATGCAGAGGATTAGTCTTAGCAGAAGTCCACACCACTCCAGAATAGTAAAACCAATTCCCATGGTCCTCAGGGGATGTGCAGCAAACTATCTCTCTATGAGCCAAATGTCCTAGCAGAGAGATTAATTCACTTGAGATGTTAAGAACTGGTCGGGGCACCTTCTCTGTCTCTCCTTATGCAGGGAATGGTAGGTGAGACTCAGTGCACAAGGTGATGAGTGGGGATAGGATTGGAGGGTGGAGGGGATGGACAGAGTTAGACAAGGGAGGGATGTACCAGGGGCCAGGGAGCATCACCTTACTGGGATGGGCAGTACCCATCTGTCTGGCAGGTTGGAGGCCTGCTCAGTGCCCCTGCAGCTGTGGGGAGGCCTTCCTATGGGGAAACACTGTCAGGAAGCTCCTTGGTGGACAACCCAGGCTTGCTTTGCACTACTGGGGTGAAGGATGAAGCAACAAGGGAGAGGAGACCTTCATGCAGCCCCTGCTTCTACAAACACAAACTTGAGCTGGAAATCCAACTGCTGTTTCTTGCAGAATAACATCTAGTGAAGTTTCCAGCTATTGTCATAAGACAGACACAAAGAAGGGTCCAGTATAGAACAATGACTGTTAGGAAGGCTAGAAGGAGCAGTGAGAAGAAGCTGTGTGGGAAGATACAGCAGGATGGCCAAGGGAGGGTGGCATTGAACAAGGAGCTGAAGACATCTTTCAAGGTAAGAAGAGGCACCATTTATCACCACAAAGTCTTTATCTCAAGCTTTTTTTTAGTGTGTGGTATCAATTAACTTATCTGTGCCTTGTAGCAAGATGGTTTTTGCTCTTCTCCTTGCTCTTACAGGCCAGCTGCTTTCAAAGTTGCCACTTTCCCCACTGACTTGCTGCTGAGCAGAGGAGGCTGACTTATCACATATAACCTTTGGACATGTTTTAAATTAGGTCTATCTTGTGGCCAGATCTTGGTATGGGTGGTATTTAGAGGTGGAGGATTATGATGTTTCAGCACAGCAGGATGTTATAATGTCACTGTGTAAGGAGTGATTGCTTGGGGTGGTGAGTCAGTACATTACTGCTCTCTTCTGCCAGGTGACCACCACCTAGGGCTGGAATATGAGGTTTATAAAAAGGAATTGAGAACTGCTATGAAAGTAGGAGTGACTTGGTTACTGCAGAGAATCATTAATTTTGGGTTGGTTTGGTTTTGGTTTTGTTTGTCTTTTTTCTTTCTTTTTTTTGAGATTTGTTCCCTTAAAAACAGTCATGATGTTTAAAATCAAGAAAAAAGCTACTGCTTTGCAGGAAGATGCTAGAAAAAATAAACTAGTTAAAAACTCAGAATTGAGGAACCAAATCTCTTCCCTTCAGGCATCCTCCAAAACCACATGAGATCCTGGACTTTTGATTTTGAATGTCAGTACTCTGCCAAAGGCAAAAGACAAAACCAGATCTCCTGAGGCTTGAGCAAAGCTTGTGTTCTCTCATACCCAACTCAGCACTGCTGAGTGAAGGGTCCCCATCCATCCTGAATACTAGCTACAGATTCAATGGAAAGAAGCATGCCTTGATTGCAGGAAACTTCCAAATCACAGCCAGGTTCTGGCTCCAGTCTATTGAATGTCAGGGTTGGCAGTATCAGATACTACCCCTTCTCAGTTTCTCCACCTTGCTCTGTGGTGCCAAGAGGGTTTGGAGAGGTATTTGACCTTCAGTGATTGCCTTGCCTTGCCAACCCACCAAAGCAGCTGAGGTTTAGTGGCCTGAAAGGAGTGAAATGCAAACCTCAAAATCATTAAAACAATTTAGTTTAATAATTCAAGCAGCAATGTAAGGAAGGATGAATAAAAGCCAGATTTTGGATGTGTGGGGATGAAGAAGTCCAAGTATTTTCTGGGCAGGGCTCAGCTTTCTGCCTCAGAAGTATCTTTGACACAGCCAGGACAGGGTGTAGATCTATTTCCAAGGAATCATCAGCACCATGTCTCTCACTCAGACTTTTGCATTTGTAACTTGCTTACCTTCCTTCTGCAAGATAGATATTCAGCTTTTGCAACAGAAGGTGCCTAAATTTCCCCCAGAGAGCCAAACTCAGTTCTTGGAAATGGGCTTACAGCAGCATCACTGCATAGGGTTGTTAGAGGGGAACAGGACTTTTCTGGCTGAGTAGGTGTTTGAGTTATTAAGGAATTTGATTTTTTTTGTCCTGAGGACTCTCTTCCCTTCTGTGGAAGTTATTGTTTTCACTTGCACTCTCAGTCTGCTGTTCAAACTGATGCAAAGTTCCTAACACAGATAGCAGTATCCCAGCCTAGTGCAGGTGTTAATGGGTAATTGAAGCAGTAATGCAAGTGAATGGTAAGCGTCCTCCAGCATGCAGTCGACTGATATCCTCTCTTCTAGAGAAACTCACAGATCACCAGCTGATCCAAGGTCTATTGGGGAGGAGGAAAAATTCCACCTTACATATACAAACATAGATTTTACCTTGTTTTGATTTTGTGAGGCTTACAGTGAGATTTAAATGAAAAAATATTTCTGAAAATAATGAGTTCAGTAGTTAAAGAGAAATATAGGAAGGCAATGCAATCTCCCTGCAGGTGCAGATAACCTTCTGGGACTTACACCTGGGACAAAGAAGGTAAAGCATAACTCACAGACAATAGAGAAAGGATGAAAAAAAGTCTCTGAAAAGCTTTCATCAAAGAAAATTGAATTTAGGGTATGAATTTTCCCCATAAATCTAGGAGTAAAAATAGCCAAGGCTGGCTGATAGTGGTCTGAAAAATGAGTTCAGTTAGAATGGTCACAGCTGTGATGGATAGGGGAGCTGCTTCTTATCAGGTCAGGTCAGTAATGGAAAGGCAATGGGATAATCATCAGATAATTCTTTTTACTACCTATCAGTTACACATAAGTGGTTGCCTTACAGAACCAGTTAACTGGTGACAGTAAATCTGAGCAGAGCCTGTATGCTTCAAATGAGGATCTCCTTGTGCTCCTTGCTTACTCAACCAAGTGCATTTTTTTTCCACCTCTAATGTTGCCCAGGTTAGCTCTGAATCAGTGCTGTTGTCACCTGATAGTGTTGTGGTACCTATGGGAAATGTGCTAGAGATGCCATACTAGTTTCAAGCAGACATGCATCACAGCAAGCTCCCCTCCTCAGACTTAACTGGTTTTGCCAGTGCAGCTAAGCTGAGATTCTTTAAGAGATTTCTTTTTTCAGTAAAGCTGAAGTCATGACTATGGCTTTGAAGAATAAAGCTCTAGTTACTATTGTTACTGCTGCTCTTCTACTACTATTACTAATATAGGTGATACAGCATGGCTAGCATTGCTAATGATAAAAGCAACAAGGGATAATAACAAAGTCATTTCCCCTATTGTTGCTGAACACTAAATCTTCCCTGGCAAGAAGGAAAAGAAGAGTGCTGACTTCCCACCACCATCTGACTTTGGATAGCTGCAGTTTGTCCATGCAGGGATTTCCTGGGGTGTCACTTTGGAGCTAGTGTTCTTTAAGTTTGCTGCAGGGGTACCTGTAAAATGGGGGTTGAAGAGGGTGTGTGTGAGTGTGAAGATAAATAGGCTAGTAGGAGAGGCTGTTTTGGGGCTAGAAGCAGTTACAAGCATAGTATTAGAAACCAATGATAAAATTGTGACTGTGGCCATGTTCACATGGATATGTGATATGTCTCTGAGGCTCATTTACAATTTTCAGAACAGAAATGATGCCCATGTAGCCAGGTATCTGGTTGCTTCCATTGACCTTTCCCACTAAACTGGGGCTGTCTTTTACTTTACTGTATAATAACTTGTTCAGTGGAGTCCTAATTTTATTTGGGGTTTGCAGGCTGTGGTTGATAAAATACAACACACAGGTTATGTGTTGATAAAATAATTGTTCATAAAAGGGAAATATTCACTTCTTCATGCATCTCCTTTTCCTTTTTAACACACAAAACAATCTGTTGAAAGAAAACTACTCACCGTATGGTTACTAGGGATGCTGTCTTTGTAGTTTTCATCAGTAAATCCTCATCTGCAGAGCTTCAACTATCCACAAAGATCTGCAGTTCTCCTTCCAAAGAAACACACTATTAGGTGAGGCTTCAGCCAACTCATGAGTTTAATTAGCTATGTGACTTAAAGGCAAACATGGTTGCAGCTTCCTGCATGCCCTGTCACACCACGCATCTGTCAAATAGGCTGTGGGAGTCTTCCAAGAAGTGCTTCCCCTATTATTCAGCAAGCCAAGGCCTTTTGTTCCCTTCTGTAGCAGCTTGACTTAATAATTAACACTTAGCACTATGTAAATGTGTTAATGAATCTTCATGCTACCCCAAGGCTAAGGATTAGTCCTTCTTTACATAAAGGGGGAGACTGGGCCACAACAAGCCCAATTGTGTGTTCTGATGGCCCAAGAAACTTCAGGACTATGATGCCTCTAAATGTGAAACTGGCTTTAGACTGAAACAGGAGACTCTTTTATTCAGGGACAGTAGGAAGAAACACTGAGTACACTGGATTTGTGTTTCTGGACCCTGATCTTCTTGCTGGTGCAGCAGAAAGCCATGAGATCCACCCATTCCAGACACAGGCAGGAATTCATGCTGCAATGGATATGGCTGACTAGTAAAAATTCAGCTTCCATGTCAAAATTATTCTTGGGGGACCATGACTTTCATGACAGTTCCTCCTTGACCTCTTTGAAAGTTTGATGTTGTAGACTGAGATGATACATAGTGATTAGTCAAGCTTGTCACTCTCTATCATCTCATAAATCAAGAGAAATTGTGGAGCCTTGAAAAATTCAATAGTTATGTGCAGGTGCCAGAATAGAATAGAATATAGAATTCAGGTCAAGGAGAAACAATCCAGACTCAAATAAAGAAAAAACTCAGGTAATAATGTTCAAAAAGATATAGATGATGCCAAGAATATGTTCATCTTCTCTGCCCTTTCTCAAACATCACAAGTCTCTAAACATTCACCAGTGTTCCTGTACCATAAGGCTTCTGAAGTACCAATGCCATACCCAGAATTCAGACCTACTGATAAGATAAGCAAGACAAACTTGGTATCAAACACCTGCTCCATAGTCTTGCTTTGGGCTTGTTCTGTGAAAGGTACCTCAGCTGAAGCTGATGGGGGTTTTTTTGAGCATGTCTCTGGAGGAAAATTACACTCCCAAGGCACATAGGTTAGGTGAGGCTTCATCAGTGGTTTTCTATAAGTTGATGATGCCTAAGCAATGGCCTGAAGTGCCTGCATGGATAGGAGAAAACCTATGTGTCAGTGGCTTATTCAATTCACTCAAACAACTGGATCCAAATCTTCCAATACCTTCTTGTGTCTGCACATCTACCTGAATATAAAACTGAAGTACAGTTGTGAGTCTGTGCACTTTCATCCTTTTGTTTTTTTCCAATGGCTTCAAAGGCTGAAAGACTGTAGCAAAACCTCTCCATTCCTATCAGGCTGGGGATGACTTCAGCCTTTTGGAGGTCAATCCAAAGTTTGGCAGGGATGGAACGTCAGGGGAAGGGGAGGCCTCTTCTTCAAAGCAGCTTAATCCTACTAGGGAATTGCTTCTGAGCCTACTGCTGAATGTCATCCTTCCCTGCCTGGCTCAGCCCTCTGGTGAGGAGGAACTTGATGGTTTAAGCTTCTCCCTGTGACTCTGGGCTTCTCCCCAATGATTGCAGTGGTGACGCAGCAGCAGCAGCTCATCTCTGACTCACTCCATCGACGTCTCTGAGAGAAGCAGGGTCAGGAGGGAGACCTGTGTTTCCTTCATTTAAATTCCAGATTTTCTCTGAAGCTGGCAAAGCATGCATGAGTCCCTCTGCTTGCTAGAGAAAGCTTTGCACTTCCTTCCTCTGGGAAGTTGCCTGTGGTATCCAGCATCCCTCTGAGTCAGAGCTGGCAGCTCTTCTTTTTGTTTGTTTCACTGGACTTGGACAAATGCATCACATGGGAAAATGGGAAATGAAAATAAAGTCAAAGGATGGTCACTGGCACAGTGGTGAATGCCATAGCTTTCCACACAACACAAAGGAAAATAAGACTTGGCAATAGTGTCATTAATAACATATATGTGTGCCAAAGCAGCACAAGCAACCAGAAACAGCTGCATGTTGGACAGTCTTCCCCAATTTCTCTATGGAAATTGCCTTGGGATGTCTGATACATCACCTTTGTCTCAAGCTGAATTTGAAAAGGCCTTTTTTGTCATTGCATGTGTTACTGTGATGTTCCCAATACTCTGGCTCCACATCTGCAAAGCTACCAAGCAGCAGAACCTCCTGGAATTCTTATCTTGGTGTCTGACACAGTTTTGCCCTGAACATGTTGTGCCTTTGCAAATTATAATCCGATTTGAAAGTGATACTTATCTAAAGTGGGCTAAATGACTTACATTTCATAATCCTGGACTTCAATAAAAGTCTAGGCATCAAACACACAATATCTCTCTGTCCAGAATGTAGTGTTACAATCTATCAAGGGCCTGTATTTGGGAGGAGGGATTGAATTCTTTGTGTGTAGCACAGACATCATTGCTTGCTCGATCCCCTAGCTTTCAAATCATTGCACCACTCGCTGCTCCAGTTCTCAAGCAACTTGTACAGCTTGGTTTCTATGCCTGATCCCAGGAGTTTTATTTCCCTGGTTCACAGAGCATCACAGCAGCAGTCTTCGTCATCAAACCACTGGTGACATAGATGTCTCAGAATTCAAAGCCTTATCCAGCTCAGGTGCCTCTTCAAACAAAGTTCAGCCAAGGGTTTTTGAACAGAAAGGATATTGTTATGCTCACCAAAACAGGAGGCTTCTCTATCACAGTATTTTTAAAGTATTTTCTGTAAAATCATGTTCTCATCCATTAGTGGGAGCTGTGCAGGCCTCCATACACACTTTATTAGTACAGTAGACAAACATTTGGAAGATAACCTTAGTGTGCTGGTGTCCTGACACTTTGCACCAGCTTTTGCTGTCATCAGATGGATGATAGAGTCCCTGTGAGTGATAATGTTGCTGGTAGAGTGTTGCTGATAACTGGCCCTTGCTGGTGTACAAGTTCCTGTGATAACAACAGTGACCCTGGGAAGAATCTGGAAGGGCAGCAGATAAATTGTGACTAAGTCTATCTGCACAGCCATGCCCTAGCACTGCACAGATTGCAGCTCTCACAAGAATTTGCTTCAGGGCAAGGAAATGCACACACTGTACTGTGAAAAGAAAGAAATGTTTAGCACTGGAAGGCAACAGCAAAAATATTTGGCTGTAAAGACCCTGCAAATATAAAGCAGAGGAAGAGCAATACAAGGCAGAAACAGATAGATGAAGAAAGATGGAGGTGGATCTGGAGATCTGGGTTGAATCTGTCTCTTGCTGTGTCCAGGCAGCCTCAGACTGGGTGAGGACCTGCTTGGCAGGAGATGAGGGTCTCATCACATTATTGAATGCAGTCACCTACAGACAGTGCTGAGTTTCAGTGGCTGCCTAGACTTCAGAGAGACACTTGATTAGCTTCTAATTGCAATATTTTGCTCTGAAGCAATACCCTTCTCCAAATCTGAACAACCTGTGCCAGGCAGTGCTTTGCCTGCTTTTGAGTCTTTTCTTTTCCAATCTGAAGAGAAGACAAGTGTTTCTAGCTCTAAACTGATGCTGTCCAGACACATAATGGAAACAACACTGTTTGTTTCTGCTTCTCTTGTTGTGGCACAGAAGACATGTTGAAGCAGATCTCAAAAAAGTTGCATTGAGGAGGAGAGGAACAGAATAAGGTACTTTTTTGCCTCAAATGTCTCCTGAAATGATTTTTTTTTATTGCTTTGCTTTGAGCTCCACTGCCTTAGGACATGGGAGTGACATATTCTGCTTGTGAGACTCATTTTATCCATATTTTTCACCACTGTATGAATCCCTGCAGGGAGAGCTTCCTCACCTCCCACAGATCCCACCTCTATTTTCCAGTGTTACTGCCATGCAAGACACCAGATTTCAAACTAGCCATTGGGGAAAGTCTTGTCCAGTAACTAGGCAAGAGCAGGATGAAATCCCAAATTTTATGGGGTTTAATTTTGATGGCAGGCAGATTTGATTCCTCCAAGGACATTTGCATGACATCTTTAAATTAAAATTTTGGAAATAGACTAGCTGGAGATTTAATCATGGGCTGAAGGCAGAATGAGATGCCATTACCAAACATGCAGTATAGGCAGTCTCTAGAGATGGGAGATGGGAGGTCTGTATCTGGAGGAAGATTTGGAGATTCTGTTGAAACCCTTGAAGGTTTCATGGTGAAGCTTAGGGCAGTTGTATTATTCATGAGTGGCTCTTAAGACTCCTGGTTTGTTTATGCCACAGATTCTTACAGAAATATGATGAGTTAGAGAGTTATAAAACATCTTATGGTCTGCACATCCCTCTATAAATCCAGGTTGCCTTAGTTACCATCTGGCTAACTGCACAGGTAAGAAGAGGGGGGGGGAGGGTGGTGAAGAGAGAGATTAGTGCTAATACATTTTTAAAATCTTGAAAGATCTTGTAAATTGTACAGTTATGATACCACAGACAGCTTTCAAGACCTGCACAATACAAGAGGACTAAGAAAGCAAAGATTCTGACTGACAGATCTCTGTCAAGATAGTGAATGCTCCTATGGGTCTTCTTATTAAGAAAACAGTGACTCTGAATATTGCCTAATCAAAGCATTAGCAAAGCTAATGCTTAGTCCCTTCTTGAACACTTTCTCTATTTGGGCTTGAAAGCTGTGTCTTTCCCTGGTAATAAAATGTGGTTTAGCCTCTGAGTGTGAGAGCAGGTGGCATGGCACAACTTATATGCATATGATTAAATCATTTTCCCCAACCTTCTTGTCCAAACTGTGTATTGAGACCAGTCTAGTCTCTGCTACTTCTTCACCCTAGTGGTTAGGTTGCACTGTCCTGTGAGACAGACACAGACACTGAGCATGTTAGTTAGTATGGACCAAAATCATGCCATAGGATAACCTGATGGCTAAACTGTAAGGACTGGATACAAGATAATATGATCTGGTTCATGCTCTAGTCTGATTTAGTGTAAATGGAAGCACAGAGAGAAATACATCTTCTAAATATCTTCAAAAATGGCACAGCAACCAGAACAAAGCAGGCTGGAAGGGTGGCACTGGTACTGCTGTGAAGTTTTGTGACACAGTTGTGAGTCACAGAATAGTTGATGTTTTTCTTAGAGCAAGTCCCAGCTGCCAGAATCAACAGCAAAGACTTGATATTCTCAGCCTTCATTCGAAAAGACAAGGGAGAAGATTAAATCAAATAACCCTAGCACACACTGTTGTAAAGGAAAGTTTGCATGAATGGAGGTCTCCCTGTGGGCAGAGAGGCCAGCATTTCATAAAAGCTGCTATTTGAAGCCAAGCTTGTAATCTTCTCAGAACAGACTCATTTCTTTGCAAAGGGTTCTGCAAGCCTCTGAGTACTGCTGCTTTCTTCATTCAACTGCCCTGTGTAGAGACAGTAAACCAAATTGGCTTTTTGGGTTTTTTTTTTTAGTAAGGCAAAATGCATTCAAGCTGGAAGAAGTTTGGAAACAAAAATAGAAGTGCCTGTCCTTTGTCCATTCTCTTCACACAATCTGGAATCATAGTCATGGCTTATTAGGCCCATGGATTGGATTTCCCTGTAATTTAATTACCCTCTTTCATGAAATGTGCACTCAGCCAAGCATGTGCTTCTTGGGATAATAAGACCAAACTAGATATTTTGGCAACAGTGTATGTTGAAGGCAGAGTTATGGAGATTCACCTGCAGACAGAAGACCTGTACATCAATCCTTATTCTCAATTCTGACATTGAGGATGTGTTTCCTCAGGGCTACTTCCACCCTTCTCTATCAGGAATGCAATCATATCTTACCTGTCTTATCTGTTGAGACTTTCCTGAAGAGATTATAATAGAAAAGTAGCTTTCAAAGTGTAACTAAGAAATACTTATTCTCACTCATCAGGTAGGATCATATAATAGATTGAAATACAGAGCTGAGTAGAAAACAGTACCTGGTACTTCCTCCATGGCCCCCAGTTCCTCTGGTGAATTGATGCCTGAAATATACTGGACAGGTATTTTTCTAGCAGTGTTAAGCACAGCTGAGTAATTCTTCTAGTTTTTAACAACAGTTCAGGCAAAGAACTACCCATCTGCACAAGTAATGCACTTATAACCATGACATCTTGAAGTTGCCTGGCTTCCTTTAAGGCCTCCTTGTTCCAGCAGCTGAAGCTTACTGAAACAATAAATAGAGCAACACTGTCATTTCTGATGGGGTGAGGAGCTCAGAACTGGTTAGTTTCAATTTACTCCTTGAGGTGGTTTGAATTTTGACACAAATATAGTGTTTTGCTGTTGCTGTTTGAGTTTGCTGGCTGAGCATTTCTTTAAATGCTTGCTGCCTCTGCTCAGCAGTATAAAAGCAAGATTACTTTTTATTGCCATTCTCTTGCAGCATAAGATTGTGTCTGTGTCTCTTACAGACTTAGTAAAGTTTGTAATCTGAGAAATTAATCTGTAATTTGCTAGGAGCCCTCAGGCCATTGTTTTTGCAATGGATTCACCCTTAGGAGTGTGAGATAACAAAGTACCAGCATGTATTCCCATGCAGGTCCTATGGAGGCTTGTGATGCTTAGTTAAGTGGGCTGTATGCATTCCCTTGTGCCCCATTCACATCAAGTTGCAGGGCAGTGGTACAGCTCAGGGAATTGTATTTGTTGTTCTGGGGACTGTTCTGCCTCAACATTGTCTGCTGCTCTTTCCAGTGTTGTTCCCTTCCCCTACCTGTGATTCTCCATTCCCCAACCTCCTCATAATACTCCCACTCACAGACTGTTTATTGTCCCTTCTGCTCCTCTTGGCTACCTAGGTGCCAGCCACCCTGCTTTCAGTCCCATAACTGTCCCTAACAGCCAATAGAAGCAACTGCAGGAAAAATTTAGCCCATTCTTTCAAAACCTTGGATGGAGATGCTTGCTAGACTGAGAGTTTTAAGAGGACATAGAAACTCTGTGCAACATGTTCTGCTGAAACTGTAGCTCACCAAGCACAAGGAGAGCAGACAGGATGCTGTAAAGTGAGGCATGGAGGTGTTAGAAAATCATCATGAAAACAGTGAAAATATTATTTAAATCTGTGGATTATTTACTTCCCTAGATTTGTTTTAAATTTATTTAAATCTACTGCTTTGTTTTGCCTCATTCCTTCAAATAGAAGCAGCAATGTTGCTGGAATTTTCTAATGACCTTGCTTTCTCCACAATCAAAACATACATTTAAGGGAAAAGTTTTAATCCTTCCAACCTCCAAGCTTGCTATTTGTAAATAACAGTTAGGATGAGATAAGAAACTTTCTGTTGATCTCAATGGAAGCTGAGGACAAAGAGAGAAGGCTGAGAGAGAAACACAAGGGACAAAGAGGAGACATCAGTCAAGATATGTCAGATCAGTGAACACATGCTGTTGTGTCTTGATGGCTCACTTTTACTTGTTTTCCTCCAGCAACAAAAAGTGCCTTTCTGGGCTCTGCAACTACAGCCTATGTCTCACTGAAGATGCTGAGAGGGGGAAGGGAAGGCTCAGAGAGGAGCTGAAAAGTGAAGGGAAAATTCCACTCATGATTCATTTCTGTGCTTGGAACTTGAAATTTAAAGTTCAAACTTTGTTTAAAGGGATATGATTAAAGCTTGGAGAGTTTTCTTAAAGGATTTTTTGCATACAGAGATGGATGAGAGTGCCTCAAAGCACTTGTAAAAGGACCTAAGCAGGGTGGGTGCCTAATCCTCTACTAGTCCTTTCATAGGCTTTTTTGTAGATCAGACTGACTTTCTATCTCCCATCTTAATATGTCTTTGTAAACCTTATATAATCTTGTGCTCACCAAATTCCTTTGCTTGGTTATAAAGCAAGCAGTTACTTGCAGCAGTACCCTATGAGAACAGCAGATGCATTCAAGCAGCATTTCCCCAAAGTATTTTCCTTTCTATAAACTGTCTTATCCTCCCAATAAAAACAGCAGCCCTTTAGGAAAAGCAGAGCAGCAGGGTATTGCTGACACTCAGTATTCCCTGTGTTTGTGCTGTACTGGGTCCAGTACAGTATGAGTTGACTCTTACTTTGCCCAATACAGTTCCCACTTGGAATTCATTCACCAGCCACTGATGTCTCTTACTATGACATCTTCTCATCAGGCCACTTCTTTTTCTTACTTCCTTCAAAAAATGAGCATTGTATCTTTTGGTAGAGAGTTTCTGACTCCAGAAGTTACAGAAGTTATGTAGGTGTATCTATTCCCCCTTCCCTCCCCTCAGCTTTCATTGTTTGAAATGGCAGAATATTTTCTGCTGAAACTTCAAAGAGAGATGTATCCATCTATATATATATCTATCTATATATTTATATCTCTCCCCATTTTGTGGCCTATTTTTAAATGTTACTGCTGAGTGCCATGAGCTGCTGCATGTGAACAATGCATTACAGGTTGATATCTGTTGCCTTTCTCTTGTTTCTCATCTTCTACTGCAACTGTAGAGAAGAATGTGGCTTGAAACAAAGCAAATCTGAGTTACTCACTTCTTGATTACTTGGAAGAATCAATCAGTTTTTAAAATAAGTTGTAACTGATTTTATAGGAGAAAGTAACTCTCTAGTTAGAGATGTCAAAGGACAAAGGAACAACAAAGGACCTTGCTGTTAGTGCTTCTTGGTCTTGTCTCATCACAGTGGATTTGGATTGCCACTGTCTTGTCTTTCCCAAAGGCACATTAAACCAGCTACTTCTAAATATGACCCTGTTGCAAGAAGCTATCATCCTCTGCCCCTGTGTTAAGGTCAGCTTCCCCACTCTTAGTCTACAGAAAATTATTTACTTAGATTTCTTAAGGATTAAGGATAGAGGCCATAGCTCCAAATGGTAATCTATGTTGTTTTCACAGCATTCTCCAGCCTGATTCCTGAGCTGGCTGATTTTTGGGTCTCGCTGTTCACCACAGGTCAGGTTAGATGCCTTCATAGAGAATGATTTCATGGCCTCTTAACCTTCTCATCAAAGACCTCTGGCATCTTTTAGGAAGGCATGTTTGCAAGACCCTAACCAAATCTTTTAGCTCTCCACTAAACACAGCACCTTCTATTTTTTCAGCTTTTTGGTTTTTGAAGTGTGGACATGGAAACTGCACAGAGCACTGCAGTAGTGGTTCCTCTAGAGTTCTGTGTAAAAAGTAGATAATTCTTCTCTTACTGCTATTTATGGTCTTCTGCTTATATGTCTTAAGCCTGAGTGGAAAACAAGAGAGAAACACTGATCACACCAGTAGCACCGACATAATCTCTCAGGAAAGTTCTTAATGAATGTTACTTGCAAAGAAAGAGAGAAATGGAAAAGATTACATTTTCTTCTTTTAGTTTCTTCTGCAAAATGCCAAGAAGCATTGCTCTACACATTATCAGCAATATAAATCTAATCCTGCTTAGAAACACTTACAAGATGAGAACCAGAGATGAAAATACATAAAAACTTGATGTTGGCTCTGCAGCCATTGCTTTACAACAAATGACAGGAGGGATTTATTTTTCCTTATTTCTCCTCTCAGGGAATTCATAGGTTTTGCTTTATGACAGATAAAAATATTTTTAATAACCTTGCAACAAGGAATATGGTTGTGTGATTCTTAAAACTAAGGCAAGACAAACAGAACCTTCTCTGTTTCAGGAGCATGAATAATCCAAGAGTGCATCTGAAACACTTCCAGTGCTGCCTGGTACAATTCCATTCATTAGTGGCTCACCCTTTTCATAAGAGTGTACAAAAGAAACAACACTTAAAGCATTCATATCCAGTCCCATTTTTACAGTTCATTTCCTATTCTTACTGTGAAATATTGGCAGACAACCAGATCTCTGTACTTTATGGTCCATTAACACCCTTGCCAAAACACTCACAGGATTACCAAGTGCTGAGGCAGATTCACTATTTGCACCAACACATACATACATGCACAGGCTATTTAGATTGAATTATTATTCATAAATTAGTCTAAATTAGACTGTTCATCAGTCTGAGAGATTATATTCCCCTAGTATGCATAATATTAAATTACTACTTAAAATTCATTACCAGAGCTTGTTTTTCATGTGTGTTTTTCCCCATAGTTTCAAAATAACATGCTCTTTTTGCTGAAAATGCTAAGATTTTGACATTGCCCAGCTTGGTGTTAACTCCATAATCCTGGCTACTCCTCTAAGCAGGGGTCCTCACCTTGCAGAAGAGGGGAACAGTTGCAGAACAAGATCTTATTGAGTAAAATCATCTGACAGAGAAAGGAGTGATCAGGATCTGATCTGGCTTGCATTCCCAGATGTTTCATATGTGTGATTCCACATTTACATCCCAGGCAGATCCTTGCAGTTCCAGTGGTCTCTTTGAAAGGTAACTCCTACCTTAAGGAGAGAGTTTAAATGAATATTGTGCTAAGACACTGAGATCCTCAAGAGGAGAGGGATTAATCTGTCTTCAGCATATCCTGCTTCCTAGCATGGCTGCCCTCTGCTTTCATGTGTGGCTTTTAGAGATCCTTTTCAGAAAAATCCTTCCCCTCTGCTTGGACCCTGAGCACTTCTCACAAGTGCAGGGTTTGTCCTATAAAACCACACACCAACATAGGATTTGCCATCCTGAACTTCCCAGTGGCTGACTGAACCTTTGGGAAGTCTCAGCCAGACAGAGAGGGTCATTGCACAGGGTGGAGGGAGCCATTTCTTTGTCTATGGATTGTCTCATATAATTTAATGCCTGCTCCTCACTTCACTTCACAGTGCAGATGTTTGCCTGCAAGCAGATCAGGGTCCTCTGGTTGGAAATGGGTCTTTGGCACAGGCATCTGCTGAGGCAGCTCCCTTTTCCCCACCTTTTTCACTAGAAAGCATCTGCTTGTGATGCCTTCAGCTGGACAGTCAGGGTGCATTCTTCTCCATGTTCCCCAACAGGCTGCACCATCAAATGCTGTTTTATTTTGCTTGTGGCATGGTAAAGCAAGAGGCAAGAAAGCTCAGGAAAAAAAACAAAAAAAAGAAACCAAACCAAAACCCAACTCACAAGCAACCAGAAATAAGAAAACACAAAGCAAATCCTCCCACTAAGGTAGAGATCTCAGAGCTCATTTAGTTCAACTTCCAACTTACACTGAAATTTTCCAATTTGCTGACGTTGAAATGTGCATCAAATCTTGGCTGAGCTACAAATCTCAAACTTGGGGGGTTTTTTTAGGTAGAGTTTACATCTGCAGCTGCACAGAAGACAGATAAAAAAGCAGGCAAATGAAGCCTGCCCTTTCCAGGATAGGGAATTTGCATGCACTGTGATAAAGTTCAGAGAAGGAGAGTTGTCTCCTTTGAGTTTCAGTTGTGCTGTGGTGTTGAAAACCATCAAAGCTAATTTCCCTGTTGTTAGAACTGAGAAAGGAAAGAGACATTGCTGGGTTATTTCATTGCTACCTTTTCTTCCCTTGAGGTTTCAGCATTATGTGATCTTTCTTAATGATGCCCACCTCGTCTAACTACATTATTGAAGTGTCATGCCAATCTATTACTTGTCTTCAAAGAGAGCTTCCAGGTACAAGGACAACCAAACAAATATATTGTCAAACTATGTTAAATTTGCTTTTTCTCTACCTGAGAACTGCTTTAACAACTTGCCATGCATCCAACTCAACAGAACCCCAGCAATACAGCAGGAATCAAATGATGGGTAAACCAAATTAAGGGTCTGACTCACAGCTGCTCTCAGGAGCAAGCTGAGCTGTTATGGTTGATCCTTGCTGCTTAGTTGAAGCACTCCTGTTCCACATGCAGAAAAGAAGGACTTGCTGTGCAGTGGTTGGCCACCTGGCTTCATGGCCATACAGATGTGATGGGCTTCAGGGGGTTAGCAAAGGACAGCAGGCTTATTTCCTGGCTAAGAAGCAAACTGGTACTTATTCATGTTTGCTCTAGGCTCATACAGCTTTTGCTGACCTTAACCTGCTGAAGATCATTAGAGCTCTATGGCTCTGACCTACCTACTCAGCAAGGAACCTCTAAAGTTTATATCTCTGTCTGAGCTCACAATTTGAAAAGGCAAGAAAAAAACCTGCCCAACAGGCATGTCTTCAAATATGCCAAGTTATGAACCTCCTGTAAGATCCATGAAATGTAAATTTCCTCTAATTATATCATTTTCCTTCAATGTGTTCAGCTAGTATCCAGTATGATATCTGATAATTGGTTTTTAAGCTAAAACAGTTTTATAATCCCCCTTAAACTTGAAATGCCTTAGTCCTACTTTAAGACTTTTCTTCTTGTGTGTTGTGTGTTTGTGCCCAGGTGTTGTTTCAGTGTTTCTCACCATCCAGATTTCCTTTAAGTGGCAAGATATTAGATTAATTTTCCTTGGTTTGAGTCTTTTTTTGACCATGACAGTAACTGGAAAGTGATCTCCCTGTCCTCAAGTCATGAGGTTTCTTACCCTGTTTTCTCCCCCTATCCTGTTGAAGGAGAATGAGTGAGCAGCTGGGTGGAATTTTAGCCCTTAGCCAGGGCTGAACTGGCACATCATGACAAATTGATCATGTAATTAAAAGCATCTATTAATTTTCTTTACTTCTTAGACAATGTCTTTCCTTATGATTGCATATGCAAAACTCCAGTAAAATTGCTCCCTGTTACCTCTTTTGTGGGCAGCAGAAATCTTTGTCTCCTTGAGCTCTTGAGATGTAGTGACTGAAGACCTTTGCTGTATTAATGTAGAGGCACCAGGAAAAATGAAAGATTGCTGGTAAAGCAGCTTTTGTAGTGAGACATTTAGACTTGATGAGAAATATTTAGCAATACAAATGCTTTTGAAAACATGACTGACACACTGTTCAGGACCTAGTGGGAGCAGCAGTGGTGAATGTTATGACTTAGTTCTTCAAGTAGGGGCTGAAGTGACTGTCTCTGGAAAATGTTAGAAACTCTGTATGTTGTCTTCAGAGTGCCCTATCATGATAATAGTCCCAATAGGAAAGCATATTTAGCATTACTGTGACCCTTTAAGTACTGGAATAGGTTAACTTCTACAGCTATCTCTTTGCTTTCTGCTAATGCAGTTTCTTTGCCTGACTGCTCACACTTTCAAGATCAATGGACCACATCCTTATATTGGTCATTTATCTGACTATTTTTTCCCTCCAAACCAAAAAAGGATCTGTACTGGCCAAAGTTTCTCCTGAATAACCTAGAAAACATTATATCAGAATATTTGTTTCCTTGCTCAGATCTCCACCCTGGGTTGCTGCGTGGATTAGACAAGGTGTTTTGAGAGACTGAGCTGCTGATCCTTCTCTTCTGCAGCAGAAGGTAAGGCCAAAGGGGAATCTAAGGGCCAGAGTAGTCTCAGTCATACCAGTTTGTTCCCTGCTAGCTATATAGGAGATAACAGCCTGGGAAACACGATAAGCTAAGCTTGAAATTGTGCCCTACTACAATCCTGGCTTGGTCTTAGCAGGAAAGGGGGCACCACCTAGTTGTCTGATTAAAGGCCTTAGGACCACTTAAGAGTCCCTAAGGCATCCTGCCTGAAACTGCCTTTCCTGTAGGTCCTGTGGCATACCTGTGCAGCCTTCTTGGATGGGATTGACATCTCAAAAGTCACTACATATTTATTTTTGGGCTCTTGAATTGAGCTCAAAGAATCAAATTGGGAAAGCAACATATATCTTCTACTCAGGCTTTCCCTAGAACTCATGCTTTCACCTCCAAATTTTAGTATAAAATAGAAATAGTGGTTTAAGGTTCTTCCAGTGTTTACATAAATAGAGGAGGTTTGTATTACTAAATACACAGATTCATAACAAACTCAATAATGATCAGTGGAAATACCTCCATGACATTGACTTGAGTCTGATTTGAGAGGAGCCTTGTTGGGGTTGCATACTCTGTGGAAAGTGGATTGTATCTTGGCATAGCAGTGCCCATAAATGACAATGACTAAGTGCTGAGCAATTCCTTGTAGTACCCTGAAGAATCAAAGAAGTCCAAGGATGAGTAAATGGGATGACAATCTTCTCTCCCATCTCTACTTGTGCCTCTTCCCAAATCCTTCATGTTGAAGCTTGCTGACCACCTATATTCTAGGCATGCTCTGTCTGTGGATTATGTGGTTTTAGAAACCTCCTGATGGAAAATAATAATAAACAAATGAAAGAGGTTATTGAAAACATTACAGGCCATAATTTTAATAAATGTTGGCTCCTGTCACTATGTTATCTAGTATTTATAGTTTTATATACTGCCAACAGATCCAAGTGTTTTGTCTTTTTGACAAACATTTCATGCAATCATAAATTAACTCATTTTTCAGCAAAATCTGACATCAGCAGTTAAGCTGTCAGTATATAGAAGTACTGGGATTGGCAAATCCTCATCTCTGAATGAAAACAAAGAGCTTTAAATACATCCCAGACAGTGAGCTAAGTGTGCCTGGGCTGAGTCTGCTATCACAGGTCACATTGGTCACAGATCTGACAGGCAGTGATTATGCAGATCATGCATCAGCCAAAAAGGCTCACACAAATGTTAGCTGTCTTAAAAATCCTTCACAGGTATGCAGGAGGAACTCCTGGACTTTTGATGAAGCCAAGGAAGTTAAAGCCTTTTCATTGTTTCTTGCTGGCTTCTGTTGTACTCTATGTGTTGCCAGTTTAGATCTTAAGGTTTAGATACAGTGCTAACAGAAACAGACTACACACGGGTAGAAGAGGAATTTATTCACTTGGTGATGGGATTTACACACTTTCTCATTGAGGAGGACACTTTGGGCAGCTAGATCTGCTGCCATCTCTTTTAAGGGAACTGCAGAGGAGGAGGCAGGCCTGCCCAGAGCCATGTAGAAGCTCGAGAAGAGCTGTTTATAACTGTAATCCATATGAATCTTTCATGCTGAGCAAAGACTACTGATTTGAACAAAAAAAACCCCAAAACTCTGAGAGGGAAAGTGGGGGAAAGCTTTCACTGTGAGTTTGGGCATTTGGCAGGGAACCAGGTCCAAACCATCACAGTGGCTCCTTGAAGGAGATGGGGCAGAAGGCAAGAGTAAGGAAATGTACCCAGGCTACCACCAGCAGAGTTGTGGTTGACATGGAGGTACAGTGGCTGCTGAAACAGAACTTGGCAAGCTTGAGAGATTTAGGTCCTTCTAGGAACCTGTTCCAGTGTCTCACCACGCTAACAGTGAAGAGCTTCTTCCTAATGGCCAATCTAAATCTCCCCTCCTCTAGTTTGCATCCATTCCCCCCAGTCCTATCACTACCCTTTATCCTAAAACATCCCTCACCAGCTTTCTTGTAGGCCACCTTCAGACACTGGATGTTTGCAGAACTAAATGAAAGCTTAAGATCTGTGGAAATGTTACCAAAAGCCTTCAGTGTACTTTAGAGCTGACTTTCAAATGGCTGGGGACTTGTGACCCAGGAAAATACTCCACTGAGGAAAAAGTTTATATAACCCTTTCTTGACTGCACATTTCTGTTTGCATGGGGAATAAGAAAGTGCTGGTTTCCTGCTCTGGAAGTCAATATGGAACAGCTACCTCATGCACATCAGGAACCAACCAACAATAGCCTCTGTGGATAGCTGTACTGTTTTCCAGCCTGTCTGTTTGGGGACTGTTTGTGACAGTGATGGACATTTAATTAAAAACATTCACCACTGATTTTATAGAGAGTTAAATATTAAGTTAAAAAAATAGGTGCTTATGCTTTAATAAGTGGCAGCAGTCAGAAGAGCTAGTGACAAAAAAACCCCCAGTATCATGCCTATGTCTAGCATTTTTTTGTTCATTGTTCCTGCTTCAGCTAATGTCTACTTTCATTCATCATATCTTTTCAATATTTTGGCTTTCCTCCCAGGCAGGGTATGTTTGAATTCTTCTTCTAAGAGGAGAAGAATATAATAGAAACCATTTTTGTTTAGTTGCAGTGTAATACACAAGGAGATAAATAGTACCTGAATCAATAAAGGATGAGATCACAGGTCTTACTGTTTAAAGATTTAAGCATTGCTTATTTCTCCATTCTTCCAAAGTGAGAGAAAAAAAAAAAATGTGATTCTCTAATAATTTGAAAATGCTTATAGACATATGTTCAGCTAAGGCCCCTGTTTATCAGTGTCTCTAGTGTGTTGTGTTCCTCTTGTCTTCACTTGTTCAATACAAAGCCTTTCAAGATCTTTTCTCTCAACTGTTTTGTTGAGGAGTGCGTGGAGTATGTCATACAATATAATGCTCAAAATGCCACTGGCATCTCACTTGCACAGTTATGAATTAAGAACTTGGATATTTTTGCTTAGGAAAACAAGATGGAAAACAGGATGTAAGGATAGATAATAATTTCCCCTAGCAGAGTTAGGCTAAGAACAGACTTGACAGGTCTTCTGAGTTTTAGCTCAAGGAATTCTGGATCTTTGTCAGCTTCAAACCCTGCTGAGAAATCTTCTTACCACCTGACTTGCACTGTGGGCTTCTGCTGTTGATCACCCAAGAGGAAGACAAGAGAGGGGTATTAGGAAAATAGCGTGATTTTGGGGTTGTCCTGTGCATAGAGAGGAGTTGGACTTGATGATCCTTGTGGGTCCCTTCCAACTCAGGATTCTATAAGATGTTCTTGAGAGCAAGGTTTTGGCACTAAAGCAATATAAGAAAGATTAGGCTGGCTCATGTAACCTTGTGCTCTGTCTGCTCCTAAATAATTTCTGTTTTCTGTTAAATTGAACTAAAGCTTATTTTAATAATATTGTGAATTTAAACTTCCAACTGGAGACTCCAGACATTGCTCAGGTGTTAACCTAGTATCTTAATACAAAAGATCAAAAGAAGTGCAAAAGTCCCAGCTGGAAACAAGGACAAATCCTGGTATATTCATTACCATTTCCCTTCCACAATCTAGAAAGTATGGGAGTATTTAGAAACAGAAGTGGCTTTTACTCTTACAAACTGGTTTATTTTTACCACAGCTTGGTACAGATGCCTTCTAGGGCAGTGATTTCCCCTTCCCACCCAGTAAGTAATTCTAAACCTAGTTGTTTAATTAGTTTTGAAATATCTGAGCAAAATGCGAGTCACATCATTCTCTGGAGCTCTGTTAATTCTAAACATGGGGAGGTCTTAGCTGCATTATCCCAGTGTCCTGTTTGTCTTGGAAATCCTTGCAAATCCAGTCATTATAATCCCAGTCATCTCAAACAATTATTCTTGAGTATGTGTTTAAATGCTTCCCTGAAATGGGATTGTTTCCTTAGCTGAGGTCGAGTGGCTTATCTAAATTCAGACTGTACTGCAAGTTCATCACTTGAAGGAGTGGTTAAAACTTGGACTAGTCTGGATTGCTGTAGTTTTTACACACAAAGGAGTGCAGCAGTAATTAAAAATCAATGGCATAAGGAGATTTGAGAAATTCATCAAAAGAGTTTGGTTGATTAAAGAGCTGATCACACCAAAGTGAACATACAAACACTGGACTGGTCTACTTGGTTCAACAAGTTCAATTCCTTACAATTACAAACAAGTGTATAATAAATGTGTAGTATAGAAAGGTCTATAAAACATCTAGTTCACTTGCCTTCACAGGCCAGTAAACCATTTATAACAGAATGTGACAAGACTTATAATCAAAACATCAGATGCCACCACTATGGTATGGCATGCAGAGAAGACTGAGGGCTTTGCCATGATATCCCTCAGTACTCCTCCAGGCAGGAGGCAGGCAAAAGGCTACAGACAAAGGCAAAAATCCAGCTCTCTACACCACTCTGATCTGAGAGGCATATGCCCTTCCCTAAGGATGTGAATGTGTCAGTGAGACTTACCAGCAAAGACACAACTTATCACCTATGCCTATCTGTAGCAATCTGCAGTGATTCAGAGAAGTAAAATTTTCCTCTAAAACAACCCAGGAGACAAATTACACCTAAGAAGGAATGAGTTTCTCCCTCTGCCCCCTGGTCTATCTATGAGGAAACCCTAAAGAATGACAATAATACTATATTCAACCAATATTCAAGGCTTCCTTGTTCAACCAATGACATCATCTGAAAGCATCAGCTTTTTCAAAGGAAGTTGAAAGGAATGAAGTTGGCATCTAAAATGACATGAGACAACAAGAAGGATTAGGGATAGGCAAAGCTATAATTGACATGGAGGACTAGATTATTTATTTCCACTGCCCTTATAAGTATGCTATGGACAGATGCTCCATGAAATAGGGAGGAAATAAAGGTAAAAGAGAAGATAACATACTCTTTCACTTATGAACAGATAAAACAACTCCATGGCCTTGCAGAGGTAACCATATGGCATGGGCATTTGAAATGTTCACATAGATGTATGTCCATTTGCTCAAATGTATTTGCAAATATGCACCAAAGACATTTAATCAGGGCAGAGACATCTCAAGAAAGTTCCCATCAGTGAAGTGTCTTCTGATTAGAGAGGCTTATAATGAAGTTAATGAGAATAACACTTTAATCATAGATAGCTGCTGTTGTGGGGAGTATAATAGCCACATTATTTAGGCTGGATTTTTGCTCTGACAAACACAGATTTAGATCATAATGGTCAGATGTTTGGTTCCCAATTCTCAACTGAGTCAATTAAAAGCAGAGAGAGTAGGAGAGTTCTTGCTGAGAGATGAGTAGTCTCAAACTCTTTTGAAAGACAAATCTTTTTTGTTCACATCTTTACATACTGATTTAGAAACTTCATATTGGCTACTGAATTTGAATTAGCAGCCAAAAGATACTGCTCTGCTTTATGAACACAGTTAATGAATTAAGCTTCCCAGCATACCCTCAAGGTAAGTAGCAATCATTATTTGAATTTTAGAAATGCAGAAAGCTAAGGCCAAGTAATCTCTGTGGTATCTATCAATGTACCTAGTGCAGGATCCTTACCTTTTGGTTTTCCAGAGACTTTCTCAGCATTCTGCTGACAGTAGGTGCAAAAATTAAGCCAAAGGACAAGATCTAGAAAAAACACTATGAGTATTTCCAGTTTAGAAGTCAGAAGAAGAAAAACTGGATATCTGTCCCCCCTGTCCTGTCATTGTGCATGATGAGGAAAAGGAAGTGTGTGGCATCTAGGATCCCTGCAAGCTTGCAACCCCATGGGAAGACAGTCACACACAGCCTGGATTTAAACAGCCAAGTAGTGTTTGAGGAGAGGATTGTGTTCAAGTGCCCTCTGTGGAGTGTATATGTCTGAATCAAGCATATGGCTTAGATGCCTCCATCCCCTTGGCATCCCTGGTTAAGGAAAAGGTTGCAATGTGAGATTTTTCTCTCTTTGAAGGCAGTAACATGATGGATGTGAATATCATGAACTTGTGGTCAGAACCTCATCCAGAGCACTGTCCATGTTGCCTCTGGGCCTTCCCCAGTTTCAAAATATCACATCACTGAAAATAAAACTCTAATCATATCTTTTACTGAAGCTACTTTACCATTCAGTCAAAACCAGAAGAGACATTGGAATAGAAGCTGGAAAAAGAGGTCCTAGTCCTGCCTCTGTTTACTTACTTTTAATCAAAGTTTATTTATGTGAGCAGGGGTTGGAAAGAACCTTCCTTTGAACACAACTGAATCTTCCAAACAGTGAACTAAGAGCCCAGTCAATGTGGAAGAACTGATATACCCCCAGGTCTGAGGCTGGTATTGGCCCTATTCACATGTTTAGAAATAAAACCTGAAGCTGCAAGAGTTATGTCTTGCACCAGAAATCTCTTCCAAAAAGAAGTGCAATGAAGATATCAAGCTGGTTTTTTGAGTCACCTTGCAAGTGCAACCTTGTTTTCTGGTAACTATAAATACATATTCTGAATTTTAGGTATGGTATTAAGATTTCTAGGAGTGTGGCAGCAAGGAAAATTGAAGTTGTACCAGGAAAACCCAAGGGGAAATTGTCAAAGGTTGGAAGCATGCATGCTTAATCTTTTTGTCTTCAATGAGTCAGCAGCTGTTGTTGACACAGCCCAGTACTCATTTGAATGATGTCCATAGAGCATGGTTTCAACAGAAAACTGCTTAAAACTCTAGCAAAAGAAAACATTTTGGGAGGAACCATTTTCCTGCTATTCATAAGGTAGATGGAAGACATTGAAGTGCTTATTCCACAACTGGTTTCAGTAACAGCAGCTGGTGGTTTTTGCTTGCCACAGTAATGATACCAATCTACAGCACAGGAAGGAGTTCTCATTGCAGGGCCTGTAAGTCCCTGCTAAGGTTAACAACAGTCCTTTGGTAGAACAGACTGTCCTGAGGACAGCAAATTTCATCCCTGTCAGATTCCATTACTTACATTTTTTAAATGATCTTTTAATACAGCTGCCTACCTTCTCCACACAACAGTGCCACAGAAATGGAAAAACACTGAAGAGATTTCTAAATCTTCTTCCAGAAACATGCTACTTCTTGAATGAGAGAGGCAAGCACTATGAAGAACTCAGTGGTCCTCCACAGCTGTCTGGTTTGGCTTTCACTGTTGAGCTAACATCCAAACTTAAAGATCTTAATCTTGAAATTCAAAGTGAAAGGAAAACTGACACAAATTATTTCATCAGTAAGTGCTTTTAGAATGAAGCTTGAGGTAAGATAACCTAGTTCAACACAGATTTCTTTTCTCTACATTTCAAAAGAAAGTCAAGGAAGAAATAAACTTTCCTAAGATGATGTAGTCAGAGTATTTGGAAAACACCAAGGAAGATTTTGAGATGTAACTTTCTGCCTTCAGCCACAACATACCTCTTTGTTAACTTCTTGGCTATTAGACTTATACACAGAATTCCTAATCAGATTGGAAGTGTCTTGAAAATAAATGTCAGTGACCTGGAATGGTAACTATAACCTTGCAAACAGATGTGCAATTATATGCACAGCCATGTCAACCATATTTTTAGCCATTACTGGAACAAACTGAGCTTTCTCTTTCTGAGTGGAGTTCCCTTTTGATTAAGTGCATGTTTCAGGTCAACGCATCTGAGTGAAGCCGAAATTTCCATGATGAAAATATTTAAGCCCAAGTTCAGGTCTGTCTTGTCAGATGACCTCTTTAATGACTGCAGACAAGAAACAGTGACACATTACACATCCTGAAAGTTGGCTGAGAATAAACAAACCTGGTGTTCTCATTATTGCTTCTCTGAGAACAATTTTCATGACACCGATGGCAGTAATATAGCTTTAGGTCTATGACTGCACTGTATCTCAACATAATGTTATGAAAAATTTAAATTTATGTTCAAATGAGTTATCTTTAGCTACATATTATTTTAATCTTGTGCAAAGTTTTGTGCAAAGTGCAGGTTTTACTGAAAAATCTCACCCTGGCATTGGCCTTGAAGGGGAGCATGGTGGAGGCACACCCCAGGAACACAGTGCAAGTCACAGAAGAAATTTAGAGATATTCACAGACATCAGTGTTGAAATAGATTTATTGATTCTGGACCTGAAGTGAAATTTCCATATAACCATGCAGGGGTTTGTGGACAGAAAAAAACCCACAAAAACCTGTGATGTAGAAAGTCAATAATTTGACAGCCAAGGGAGCAATGCTCCCTTGAAAAAGGAAAGGAAAGGAAAGGAAAGGAAAGGAAAGGAAAGGAAAGGAAAGGAAAGNCTCATTATAGCTGAAGAAAGAAAAGAAAGAAAAAAAAAGAAAGAAAAGGAAAGGAAAGGAAAGGAAAGGAAAGGAAAAGGAAAAGGAAAAGGAAAAGGAAAAGGAAAAGGAAAAGGAAAGGAAAGGAAAGGAAAAGGAAAAGGAAAAGGAAAAGGAAAAGGAAAAGGAAAGAGAAAAGAAAAGAAAATAAAAGAAAAAGGCTGGTTTTAATACAGGCAAACACCTTTTATTGAATCATCCTAATTCCACACCCACTATGAAGGAGGAAACATAGAGTTTGAAAAGAGTTAACAGTTTATCATGACATCTTTGTGGTTTTGCAGTCTCTGCAATTCAAACAGGCTGTCCATGCTCTTCACTATCCTAAGCATTCTGGTGTGATCTCATTGATATTGTTTTTTTTTCCTGTATGTGGATTAGAAAATGTTACTTAGAAGTGCTTGAGCCTGCAGAGCACAGTCTACATAGGCTGGTCAGTCTTATGTGAACAGGAATTCAGGTGGAGGCATGCTGAGTGGGAAAGCTTTGTGGGAGAAAGATCATTGAAAGATGTTATTTGAGTAAGTTTGCAGATGACACTAAGCTGGGTGGGAGTGTCGATCTGCTTGAGGGTAGGCAGGCTTTGCAGAGGGATCTAGATAGGCTGGATAGATGGGCAGAGACCAATGGGATGAGTTTTAATAAGGCTAAATGTAAAGTTCTGCATTTTGGGCGTAACAACCCCCAGCAGTGCTACAGGCTCGGGAGGGTGTGGCTGGAGAGCTCCCCAGCAGAGAAGGACCTGGGCGTGCTGATTGACGGCCGGCTGAACATGAGTCAGCAGTGTGCCCAGGTGGCTAAGAAGCCCAATGGCATCCTGGCTTGCATCAGGAATAGTGTGACCAGTAGGAGCAGGGAGGTGATCTTGCCACTGTACATGGCACTGGTGAGGCCACACCTCGAGTACTGTGTGCAGTTTTGGGCACCGCAGTTTAGGAAGGACATTGAGCTACTAGAGAGGGTGCAGAGAAGGGCAACTAAGCTAGTCAGGGGTCTGGAAAACAGGCCTTATGAGGAGAGGCTTAGGGAGCTGGGCTTGTTTAGCCTGGAGAAGAGGAGGCTGAGGGGAGACCTTATCGCTCTCTTCAGCTACTTGAAAGGTCATTCTAGGGATGCGGGTGTTGGCCTCTTCTCCCTTGTGACTAGTGACAGGACTAGAGGGAATGGGCTTAAGCTGAGCCAGGGTAGGTTTAGATTAGATATTAGGAAGAATTTCTTTACTGAAAGAGTGGTGAGATATTGGAATAGGCTGCCCAGGGAGGTGGTGGAGTCACCATCCCTGGAGGTTTTTAAGAAGAGGATAGATGTGTTTCTTCAGGGGATGATTTAGGGGTAAGAGTAGTGTAGGGCTATCGGTTGGACTAGATGATCTTGAGGGTCCTTTCCAACCCTAATGATTCTGTGATTCTGTGACTCTTTTTTCCTGAATTGAATCTAATGGAGTGCTCCACTTGTATGGTAATGGTGAATGAGTATCACTGTACAAGTGTGACCCTGTTGCATCCAACAGGCAAAGCTAAACTCAAGGCAGCAAAATCCTTTACACTTTCTCCAGGAGCAGCATTCTTGGCTGTTCTGCACTGATGCAATTCCAAAGTTTTGTTACAGGAAAACAAGCAGGAGCAATGGAAAGTAGTTTTTCCAGCTTCCTAGTATTAAAGCATGCCTGTTCTCAGTATGACTCTCCCTAGGTGCTGGCATGTTTTCCTTCTGGTGCAGCGTGCTCTGCATGATTAAAATGCTTCTTGTTTGACCTCATCATTAGGTTTTTATTTTACTTTTTGACTGTAGTGACTAAATATAACAATAAATGATTAAAGAGGAGACAGAAATAAGTGTTAGAGAAAACAAACAGCCTCCCCCCTGCCAAAATACTGAGTGGCACAGCAGCAAATGGTTGAAAGAATCAGATTTAATTAGGGTTCCTTTCAGCACTGAAAATTCCATTTATGCACACTATTAAAATAATCTTCTGCATTAATACTAATTTACATCATCAAAATAGCACTTCATCTATTATTCATATGGCATTGTAATTTCTCCCAGCTGAGAGGATGAAGCGTGGTAAGACTCTTCTGCTAAATACTGCACAGATATTAAGATATCAGTAATGGCTTAGGGTTTTTTTTCCTACCACATTAGGTATCCCACACAGTTTCCTCTCTTCTCTGGTTTTGTGTAATGACCACTGAAAAGACTATAATAATTATTGCACTTTTTCTATGTCCCTTATGGCCAAAGGTTGTCCCTTTCACAGGCATTCTTGTAAAATTCCTTTGCCTGCTGTCTGAGTTCATCCTTGTTCAGGGGAGGGTGCAGGAGCTTTTTTTAAGCAAGAGAGGAGCTCTTCAAAGTGGGCAAATTAAAATCTCCTTTCTGCTCTAGTTTGAAGAGCAATAGGAGGTGTTGATGTGCAGAGCCCCACACAGCTGGAATTTCATACAGTCTTGTCTTGGAGATGGCAAACTCTTACTTTCTGTAGAAAAGCAAGTGCCTGATGCTAATTTGCACCTTTCACTCCCTGTGGTGGGTTCTCCATGTGAGTGTGTATGCTCATGTGCATAGGATGTTGTTGTAGCTCCCCTTTCCCAATGGCCATCTGTTGGCTTTGTGTCTGATGGGTTTCTGGTAGGGGGCGAGGCAGCTACTGGTATGGCTCTTGTAAGACACTTCAAGAAGCTACCCTAGCTCCTATTTCACCCACCTCTGGCCAAGGCTGAGCTAATCAGCAATGATGGAAGTGCCTCTATGATAACATATTTAAGAGGGGAAAAACCTATTGCACAACTTTTGTTTGAGAGATGAGTGGGATGTGAGAGAGACTACTATGCAGATACTACCCTGGCAGGATTGGAAGGTCTTTCAAGAGTGTAGTTTTCACCTACTTGAAATCTTGATTCCTTGAAATATTTACTAGGCAAATTCTTTTTCCATCTACACAATTCTGAAGTGAAAATAAAAACTTCTAATTCACTGGTTAAGAAGGAACTTCCCTGAACTTATCTACTAGGCTGAAAAAGGAGTAGTTAGAGATATTTGAGTACTTACTGCATTGAGCATCAGCTTCTATCTCCTACTCCAGTGGAAGGAAAGGCAAATGACCTAGCAGGACTTTCATGTTCTCTGGTGGGGTGAGTCACTCTGCTCCTACTGATTAATAAAAAGGAAGAAAACATTGTCTGTGAAGACTGCTGCTAATCACCAAATAACAGGCTGAAGGGAAGAAGGGAGTTAAGTGGGATGTAATTTTACTTTTGACAATGAAAGAGGTCTAAACAGAAGTTTCACATGTCAGTTGAAGATGAAGCAAAGACCTCAGATGATATTTCTTGTCTTTGGGACTCAAGTGGCCTTTCCACTGCTTGTTCATTTAATCTGCAGCAAAGCACAGTATGACTGCAATGTTTAAAGAGCAATAATCATGCAGACTTGGAAATCAATAACTAAGACAAAGTCATCCCAGCCTCAATAACCTTAAATATCAGAAATCATATAAAAGGAATTATTTTTTCCATAAGTTGAAAGGCCTTGCTTTATTAGCCTTGTACTTTTATTAATCCCTATAAAGCTTCCTTTTTCTTTTTCTTCTTTTTCTTTTATTTTTCAGTCAGGCTGATGTTTAATCATTACTGTTTGTCATATCCTTGGCTTTTTAGAATACATTAATCACTGCAGAGCAGATGTAAGGTAAAGTGCAACTAAGCCTGACCAGTCATCATGAAACTGCCCATGGGAAGGATGTTTTGATAAAGGCTTAACTGTGGAGGCACCATAAACTTCCAGAAGCAGGTTGAGTTTTCAGTGCACTTAGAAAATCATGCTTAAACTGATTCCCTTTTTGAGCCCATTACCTCTCCTTGAGTTGCACTATAACTCCTTGTGTGTCTACTTCATTAGGTTAACTCTGTCTCAGTGACCTCTCAATATTGTCTGCTTAGAAACTCAATTAAATATACACTTTATTTGCAATTACATGTCAAAGACTATTGGTCAACTGGTTGTAAAAAGTTCAACATCTACATATTCATTTCTTATCCTTATATTCCTTGTACAAGTTGTTTCTGGTATTAAGTCAAATATTATTGTGATTTCTACTGTTTTGACATTATTGTCTTTTTCTTCCAAGCCTGCAGTCTCAGGAAAAAACACACTATATTATTTTAGCAAGTTCTGTTCTTATGCTTGAATTCTGCTTTACATATTGCCATCTTTAATTCCTAAGTTTTGTATGTACTACCTGCTATGAGATGGGAGTCAGATGACAGTTGCTTAGTACCTTAAGGACAGTCATTGCCTGGTATAAGCAAAGACAGATACATCCTTGATTAGAATAGGAGAAATATGAAACTGCATGGGAGCTCCCAGCTGATGACAGGGAATGTATTTGCTGAAGAGAAAATTACTAGGTATCATTAAACAAGTTCCTCTGACTGATTTAGACCAACTGAGCATTTCTCCCTAATTATTGTCTTTACAAACTAACCTTCCTTTCTTTCTTTTTCTCTCTTTCTTTCATTTTCTTTCTTCCTTTCTTTTTCTTTCTTTCTTTCCTTTTTTCTTTCTCTTCTCCAGTTTAAACAATCACAGCAGTCTCCATTTCTCCTATCTCCTTTCTCTTTTCTCTCCTTTTTGGATCCAAATATCAAAAGGACTTTAGGAAAATGAATCATCACATGTTATGGAAGAGGTCAGTTACAATGACTAGAGTTACAGCTGTCATGACTAAATTATAAAATAATATTATAGAGCCATTAGAGACTTGTGAACTCAAGATATGACACTGTTATTTCAACTGAAAAGGGATGAAGTTTTCCACCTGTTCTTTCAGTCCCAGTAGGTAAACAGATTAATCACTAACATGACTCCAGCACACTAGGGATTGATTTGACTGGAGTTTTTGTGTGTGTGTTACTGAAGGACTGCACTGATGTGTATAGTATCTTTAAAGTAATAACAACTAACTTATAAGCTCAAGAGAAGGTGTATCAAATCTGCCTTAATTTACTAGACCTTCACTGTCTGAAGTGTGTCCTTGATGGGTATTTACCAGTGTACATAATTGCCAGAAGTCCCATCTAAACACAGAAAGGAACTTCTTTACTTTGGGAGTGGTGGAGCACTGGAACAGGCTGCCTAGGGAGGTGGTGGACTTTCTGTCTCTGAAGACATTCAAAATCCTCCTGGACACCATCCTGTGCAACCTGCTCTAGGTGAACATGCTCTCACAGTGGGTTTGGACTAGATGATCTGCAGAGGTCCCTTCCAACCCCTAATATTCAGTGACCCTGTGATTCTGTGCTGCAATGCTCAGAAACTCCTGAGGGCTGCAACAGGGCAGAGAGTTGCCAGTCAGGTGCAGACAGTGCAGACCTTTTGCTTTCTCACTATTGCTGTCTTCTAGTATGAGAATTCAACTGAGGCATACACAAAAGAATAAGCAACATCTCTAGGCTGCACTGAAGAATTTACAAATATGCATTCAAATCCTACCTGGGACAGTCACAACATTCAGAGGGGTTCTGGCACTGGTTGTCCCATGCCCTCACCAAAACTGAGACTCAACCTGAACAGACCAGTAGATGAGGATACCTCTGAGTTCCAGATTTCCCTTCATCTGGTATGAGGTGAAGAGTTCACACCTGTCTCTGGTTTTGTAGATGCTTTTGGAATACTCTCTCTGGCTAGCTTGGTTCTTAAAAGCACTCAAACCCATATAGCTGCTATGGTAATGTAGAGGATGTATGTACAGATGCAACTCATAATTTATACAGCAACAAAGCAGGAAATTAAGGAGTCTTTTTATGACTGTGTATTTTAACTACCTTGAAGGGATTCACTCTGTTTCAAGCCATTTGCTTGTCTCTCCCAAATGTGAGGAAATCCTTTGGCAAGGCTTTCAGTATTCAGAAATTTCAAGTATTCAGAAATGCTTTCACTGGCTGGGGTCTTGCTCTTCTCTGTCTTCAGAGACAAACATTTCCCCAAAGACTCATTTTGTGCTTGGGATTCTGCTCAAGTTAAAACCTTGTCCCTTGAGAACTTTCTATCACTGATAAAATTGATATATAATGAAGATATTATGTATTCACTTTGCTTCTGAACACTCTTTCCTGCACATGCCTGTCTTCAGAGGAGTTGGTGTCTTTTGAGTGTAGATGGCCAAGTAGATGGATCTCCTGGCAGACAGTAAAAGAACTTTACTAATTGCAGCTAACTAATAAACCCTGTGAAGGAAACTCTGAGTGGGCAATGGGATTCAAACACACTGCTAGGCTCTATAAAATACTGAAAAGTGTTATAAGTGGAAACAATAGTTAAGAACTATACTTATGAAAGCATACATAGGAAAACAATATCTGCAAGGTATTATTTTGAGCAGAAATACATACTACAGAAGCTAAGTACAATTAGACAAGATAAATAACCCATCAACTCATCTTTGAAGGATACCATGTGTTCATTTTTATAGAAGGGAATCTTTTTAGTTTCAGGAAAAAGAAGAGCTGCTTCAGTATGCTCAATTCAACTTGTTAGCTATTACTGTCCCTATGATGCTGAAGCAGAGTTTTATGTCTAGAGTGCCTGTTATGCACTCTCTCTTATTTATTGCTTATGAATGCCTCCCTCCTAAGATAAAAGGAATTTACAAGCAGAGAGTTGACTTCAGCTTGAAACCAAATGAAACCCTGGTTTAAGGATAATTTTTCTTGAGCTGAAGCTGAACTGAATTGGTCAATATAAAATCTTTTTTGAAATGGAGTCACTTTGGTTTTCCTTTTCTTATTTTTTTAATTATTTGTTTTGATTCTTTGTTTTGTTTGTTTGTTTCCTTTTCCCCTTGAAATGGAGCTAAAGCTAAACTGTTCCTTTGAAAAACGTTGAATTTACAGCTGTGCTAAAACAGAACAGCTCAAGTCGTGCTTGAGACAAGATAAGAGTTGAATAAAAAAGTTTCCTTGTGAGGCTCCTTGTTTACAAGAACAAGGTCTCCAAAATACAAAGGCCTGAAAAAGAGGTGTATGCCAGCTCTGCAAAAGCAATCAGAAATGAAACAGGATTTTCTTTGCTCATGTACCAACACTAGAATAATAATTCACTGTGCAAATAGAGTCTCCCTTTAACTGGTGTCCCCATATCAGTGACTTGCCAGCTTTCACTCAAGTGTGCAGAGCCTTGTTGAAAGCCTGATCAAATGACACTGTTCACTGACTTCTCTGATGTTAGATCAGGCTCTGAGACCACAAGAGCATCCAAACTCTTGTGAAGGGTTTGTGCTGACTGGCTTGATTCAGAGGCCCCAAAGGCAGTACAGTTTGTCTTCCCACTTATTTTATATATAAAAAGAGAGTTAAAACATTGTCCTCAAAGCAAATGTTTGGATATTTAAGCATCACAGCAATTGAGAGTACCACATCTCTCACTTATTGTAGCTACTCCTGGGGAAACTTTGCTAATAGGATTTAACAGTCTGCTGCACAAGGAAGCCAGTGGCATTTAAAAAAACCAAAACCCTTCATTCCTCTCCTCTCTTTCCTTTGTTCAAAGCTGCCAGATTGAAGTTTACTCAGTAAATATGCAGAGACTTAAAATTGCCATTCAGTTAGAATGGACTGAAATGGGAAAAATCCCCTTCTGTCTAATCTAATTTACTGCCAGTATCAAGAATGTCAATGAAAAGAGTCATCAATATGATGTGCACATGGAAAATAATTCATTTCTCTGTCTTCCCTGGTGGTTGTGGTGCAGATGCAGTGGTTGCTTGCATCCCATAATTAAGCCCCAACAGCTTTGTGATTGTATTATCTGTTACATACATTATCCTCAAATCATCTCCCTTCCAGTGATGTATCTGACTGATACACTCTCTGCTAAACAGCTGACATTAGGATGATGATGCAGCACTAGTAAAATGAACCTTCTGATGCAGGCATTGGGATGATATATAACCCTATAATGGCTCTGTTTAAGCTGAAGAGAAAGCATCCAGGTGGGACAGGATGATACAGGTGGAGGCTTTTAGGGAGCTGAGAACAATCTCCCCTTTAGGCTCTTTCTCCAGAATAGTTTGTGCTGGTTTTATAACAGTGGATTTCTAAACCTGTCTAACTTCCCTCCCTCCCTCTGTGTTTAGATAACAATATCTAGCTTTTTATAGCACTGCAATAACAGGGATAAACTGTGACAATCTTGGCTGAAAATGGAGAGAAAGTACAATACAATCTCATTCAACAGAAGATGGCTGCTGTTCCTCATTCAACAGTGTACCACCTTAAACCTTCTTGTCACTCTTCAAAGCTCTGCATACCTCTGCCCTTCCCTACTTCTCCCTAATTGCTGGCTTCTGAGTCCTCCTCACTCCCATGACCCTTCTCTGTCTGCCAATGCATCCAGCTTGGTCAGGTTGTTGATAACCAACTCCCATGGCTGCCCATAAGCTCTGTCACATATAGTCCTCTATATAAATGTCCCAGCTTCCACCCACATCTTAAAAACTTCTTTGTGCTATATTACTTACAATGAATTGATCTGAATATTCTCTGCCCAGGCAGAGGCTTCAAAGAGTGACAAAGCAGACAATTTTCTAAATGAGATATCAGGTGGAGCAAGTATTTATTATTTGGTAGTAAATATCTCTCATTAAAATTTGCTAGATTGAAAAGTCTGATCCTATTCATATTTGGTCAAAAAATTTAGCATAAAGGACTGCTGCCTTCTCTCAAAAGCAGGCTAAAATTTGCTGTGTGCTTGGTTCTCTGTCTCTGCTTTAAACTGTATCCATCTTCAGGTCATAAGCTTCTGGGTATAAAATACCCTCATCCTAGACCAAGCAAAAAATGGGCATAACTTTAAAGAAACAATGGGATCCTTGCTACAGGGCTAATCATTTATTAGCTTTGTGGCAAGCAGGTGAAAAAGAAATGTGAATTTTTACACAATGACAAGTAGAAAATTCAGAAAACTGGAATGCCTATCAGTTCAAAGACATATAATGAACTGTGATAAAATTTATCATGTTTCAATTAAGACCTAGCTGAAAATGAGTTCAGGTCCACACAAAAGCTACTGGTGACTTCAGTTCTGCCCCTGCCTTCATGTGTAATTTTATCTGTAGTGTCTATTGTGTAGGAAAGCTTCAGACTGGGGTCTAGTCTGAAGTTTTGCTAACTTTGCTTTGTGTATTGGTGTTAAAGGAGGCTGAAGAATGATGGTTATGTGGTGCTCTTCAGACACTCCCTCTTGGTGTGAAGAAGAGAGCTCCCAGGGTTTGCTCACACCAGGTCCTTCCTGACCTCTGCAGCAAGTCATTCACAAGTATGATAGAAACAGCAGGTTAATGTCCTAATCAAAACTACAGTCATCAGGTGCAGGGCAGCTCAACAGGGACTCTGAACAATCACTTCTGCAGGAGGAGAAAGTCCTGTAAACATAAACACACATTCCACTTAACTTTTGCTATTATGGGAGGAGTGAATAACTCCCCATTTCATACAGCTTGGTTAACTGCACGTTTACAACAGGGGCTACTTGAGGCTTCTTCAAGCTCAGGTGCTTTTTCTTTATTCCTCCTCCTGCCACTGCACTGAGGTGTATTCAATGATTGTTTTATTTCTATTACAGAATTGATCAGCCTTTTACTTCTTTAACCAGCTGCCACCAGTTAAAATGAAATATTTCCACATATCATGTCTCTTAAAATTTAGTCCTGTTCAGTTTGCAATCTCTCTTTTTTTTTTTTTCAAAAAGCTGTTCTTTCAGAAATTACATATTTGGAAGTGGAACATATAAAGTGATTGTAAAAGGAAAGTGATTTAAAGATTTCAGTATAATTTAATGTAATTCTGAACAATAATTCTGTACCATTTTATCTGTAATAGCTTCTCTTTGACGATGGGAAGTTTTCTGTAACTCTATCCTACTCTCTGGCAATTATTCTTCTCCTAGTTGAAAGGCTTTACATCCCTGTAAATGTAATCTTTTATATTAATGATTTGTACATCAGCTACACAGTAATATTTTATAGAGATATCTTTCTCATTCTACGAAGTTCCTTCCTGCCTTTTATGACTGCTCAGAAACCAAAAAGCATAAAATGTGCCATTTGGAAAGCAACTTGTTGATACCCTTTACTCACTGGAGAGTCTCATCTGGAAGCTCCCCCAAACTGACAACAATCTTGATTTCATAACACCACACTAGCTTCAAAAACACAGATACTAACATCAGGATACAGCTCATTTTTTCTTGGAGTCAAAGATTGCAAATGTAGTCTCCTGCATACTTACTTGCTCACAAATATTTCATAACTACTTGGAAGGTGTTTAAGGCACCTAGGCTTAGGAGAAGGACAAAAGGCCAAAGAAAGGTCACTTGTCCTGCTTTGGTTGATGTCAATGAGAATTTTTTTCCCCTTTCTAAACAACTTTGTACTGATTGAAAAACAGAGCTAAAGAGGACCAGTAGCTGAATTTCTAATAGGCCACTCTCTCTACATGACCTCAAAAACTGTCAGGCACAATGTGTCTAGATGTTGTTTAGTGTACAAGACTGTGCCCTGGTTAGAGATACCTCATCCATAGTGGTTTTGAAGCATTTTTTAGAGGAACCATTTCTTTTTCCTGCTTGAGGAGATATTAATCTAATTGTGGAGATGACCTTGGCATTGACCTCAGGAAGTTAGTTTCATTTGGAGAGACTCAGTACCTAGGGTGGAGGTAAAGCTTTATACAAGTTTTGTGTCCTTTATGGGATCATGTTGGTAAGCCCTGTCTAGAAATGCTTGGAGAATACCACAAGTGAAAACAGTCTTTCTAATCATAGGATCATAGACTGCTTTGTGTTGGAAGGGACTTTAAATATCTCCTAGTCCAGCCTCTTGCAATAAGCAGGGACATCTTTAACTACATCAGGCCTCTCAAAGCCCTGTCCAACATAACCTGGAATGTTTCCAGGGATGGGGCATCTACCACCTCTCTGTGCCAGTGTTTCACCACTATCATTATAAAAACTTTCTTCCTTTTATCTAGTCTAAATCTTCCCTCTTTTAGTTTAAAACCATCATCCCTTGTCCTGTTGCAACAGACCTTGCTAAAAAGACTGTCACAATCTTTCTTATAAGCCCACTTTAAGTACTGGAAGGACACAATAAGGTCCACATAGAGCCTTTTCTTCTCCAGGCTGAGGAACTCCAACTCTCTCAGCCTTTCTTCACAGGGGAGATGTGATCATTTTTGATCTGATCATTTTTGTGGCCATCCTCTGGAACCACTTTAAAAGGTTCAGGTCCTTCTAGTGCTGGACACAATACTCCAGGTGAGGTCTCACCAGAACAGAGTAGAGGGGCAAATTCCCTTCCCTTGACCTGTTGGCCACACTTCTTTAGGTGAGAGCCTTTGCATTCTGGGGACACTATTAGATTGCCACATGGTCATGGGCCTTCTCCAGAAAGCTCTGTTGTCCCACTTCTGACATCAACCATATGTATTTATCAAATAAACATAGGTTCCAGAATTTCAAAGATGTATGGAAATAAAACAAACCCAACACCAACAACAGAAAAGACTCAGCAAATGTTATTCCAAACTTGTCATGGTTCAGAAGAATGGGATGGGAAGGAGTCTATTTATAGAGGAATTGTATGTTGAAGGCAAGTTGTCTTAGTAGATCTTTGGGAACATTTCTCTGTTTTCTCTGAACATAACACTGTGTTACTGCATCTCAAGGATTCCTGCTCTATTGCTGTCTAAGCTTTTTGTGGTGGGACTGATCCTGTGTGTCTGGTTTCCCTCTCAGGCAGTGCATGAGTCATTCCACTGGTGGCTGTGGGATTGCACCAGTTATTGTTTTTGTAAATAAGATGAGAACTTAATTCCCCCTAATGAGTTTAAGGTGATGAATCAGTAAAATACAGACTAGAAACATTTTTGCAGCTGCATTTATATTTTCCTTATAGGTGGAACTCTTCACTAATTGCCTTTTGCTGCAGACCAGACTTACCTCCATCTGGGAGTGCTGCAGAGGCCAACAGATCTTTAGGTGTCTCATTAGAGGAAATCTGAGAGCACACACCACAGTCATGGTGTTGAGCAGGAAATTGGATAAGTAAGGAGTATCTGGGATCAATGAAAAGAGCTTTCCAACTATCAAGTTACACAACAGCTTTTACTGAAGTAAGATGCATGGATATATTCCCAGGAGGAGCTGCTGGGGAGTCTAAGCCATGTTGAAAGTGAAGATCTTTGGAGATCCTGCAAAAGTACTGGGGCTCTTCTGAAATACTCAGTGATGTTGCTACCAGAAAGCTATTCCAACTATACCAGACAAGAATGGGAAGGGAAAAAGACTGGGACAGCATCAGTCACAAGGCTGTTGTGGTTGGTTGATGGATTTGTGAAATGCCTCCTACTATAGCACCCAGATGCTCTGCTTTTGACATCAAAAAGGAGCCTTTGGAAGGGATGAAGGTCAAACCTGCTTATCTCCAAAGTCATAGCTAGTAATTTAAACCTGGAGTGAGGCTGTTGAGACACTGCTTGTTATCATAAATGTTCCTCCCTTGCAGCATACATTGTCTCAAAGACCCCTTTGAAAGTCCTGTGCTGTGATGAGGGAAGGATGGGAGGAAGATGGAGATCTGGCTGTAAAATAAAAACCATGCTTCACAACATGTCAAGGATCTCTTGCCTTTCTTTTTACTAGTCTTTTGCAAACAAGTCTTTTATAAGTTTTTCTCAATGGGACAAATGAAAGAGATTCATCTTGTAATATCAGCTTGGATACAGCAGTAAATTGCAGCTTCATACCTATACCCAGTGAATTTCCTACCCACTAGGCAATTAGTTATCTGGTAACATTTCCCTTTTGTCTCATTTGTACTCTGATATGATACTTTTGTGTTTACCCATTGACTCACAGTTGAGACTTGGGAAGCCCTACTGTATAGTAACAGTGCAAAGCAAACCATTAAGATTATCCAGACCAGTTCTTGCACATCTATTTATGTGTCAACCTCTTCTTTCATGCTCCTCTCTATGCTGTTGTACAGAAGGGCTTCAAAGATGCCCTCTTTTGAAGGGCAAGGAATTAATCTATTTGTTTGCCTTTGGATTGATAGTAAAGAATTTGATGTGATAGTGATGCATAGAAACAGAAATACAGATAGGAGTAGATGTAGTAGTAGCAGTATTTGCCATGTATTTTTTTGGTTTCAAGTGTGTGTGCATGAGGAAAATTGACTCTATCTTCAGGTGACATTCAAAATATATGGGACTTCATTCTTTTTTGTTCTCCAGTTTCTGGCATCATCTTCTTCACTGTAAGATCACTGTGAAAAGCTACAAATGAGTGTGAAAGCATGTTACATCTGGCAAGCATGATAATATATTACATCTGGTTTAAACTGGTATGAATGAAGTCATGATAAGGAAAGCAAAGATGAGCTCCAAAAAAACCTTAGTTTCAATTCCTCTTTCATCCAAATTTGGATGAAATTCATCCCAAATTTGGGATGGACCCATTTTTTGGTTTATATGTCTTAGATCTCCTTGCACCTGCATAAAAGATGGGATAAATTAACCCAAGTGGCTTTACTGTATTACAGCAATATGCATTTTAATGTCCTTCTAGAAAAGTTCACTTGATAACATGGAGGACCATGCCTTTGGCTTCACTGTCTTCAACAAAACCCACACTTAGGCTGAATCCAGATTTAGGATTATAAATATTGCATTTTATGATAAAACATAAGGTGTGATGCATGCCTAATAAGGAGCTATTGAATTAGAAAATAAAACTGAGAGATAGAGAAGATAGGAGAGGCTAGGGGGAGGAGAAAAAGTGTATTTCTGGTGAAGAGAAATAACTTCTTTGTCCTCCTTAGCATTGAATTCTCCTTCTCCCCTGGGTGTCTCCTCCTCCATACTGCTATCATCAATCCACTGTATTAATATGATGTTTGCTCCCTCTTCTAGATTGAAAGTGTTCAATCTTCACTTCACTAATTAACACTGACCTTGATAAGGACAACTTGGACATTAAGGAATGAAAAGCAAGTAGGAAGAAATCCTGCTTGGTGATGATTTCCAAGTAGGAGAGTTTTAGGAGATGAAAATTGAATATATGAAGTCAGAGAAAGTGCTGAAGTTCTTGAGAAGTTGATAATGTGTTACAATTCACCAGAAACTAAACAGCTTAACCTATATCTAGTCAAGAAGATGTGGACACTTTGTGATCCAGTGATTACCAGAGAGAAGGAATATCTGGGATTCTGTATCCCAGGTCTAGCAGCAGAACTGATAGCAAGTTTGTCAGTAAATCAAAGTTTACCTGAAAGCATAGTCTTATAATACACACTATTTGTGAATAAGTATTGAAAGAGACTTAATTTTGATGAATATATTCATGAAAGCAAAATAGGATTTGTGAATAAAGCAGGATGTTTGCCCAGAAAGTCAAACAATTGTATGGCATTCACTTGATCATCTGAAATTTTCACTTCATAGAGATGAAAGTATGTAATTTTTATGATCAGGGTAAGAGTAAATACAGTAATACTGAAATAAAACCATTTATTTGAAGGATGCCATGAGAAAAAAAATCCCATCATATTCATGAGGTAGCACACTAATGAAGAGGGATATGAACCCTTTAGCCTATAGATGCAACCTTAGATAAAGAGTCTCTTTTATAAGTTGTATTCAGATACTATCTCAGAAGTTAAGATAAAGGAAAGAAAGTGGCCATTTTAAAATTTGTTTCTGTGCACAAAATTGTTTGTTAGAAATATGTTCTGCAAGAAAGAGTCCACTTAATATTCTATTAAAAAATAACTAGTCTGAATAAATAAACATACATTGATCTTGCTAATTTAGCTGCCAGTACAGTAACTTTGAAATAATCCAGTATATCTTCTAAGCTGTGAGTACAATTTTAGTTAGTTAAATTGAGATTGCTCCTCCATGGGCCCCTCACTACAAAAAAAAGATATTGAGGTGCTAGAACATACCCAAGGAAGGGCAGTGAATCTGGTGAAGGGTCACAACTCTTATGAGGAGCAGCTGAGGGAACTGGAGCTGTTTAAATTGGAGAAAAGGAGGATCAGGTGAGACCTTCTTGTTCTCTACAACTACATAAAAGGAGGTTGTAGAAGGGTGGGTGCTAATCTCTTCTTTCAAGTAAAAGGACAAGATGAAATGGCCTCAGGTAGCACTATGGTAGGTTTGTATTGGATATTAGGAAAAAAATTCTTCACTGGAAAATTTGTGGAATGTTGGAACAGGCTGCCCAGGGAAGAAGTAGAGTCACTATCCCTGGAAGTATTTAAAAAACATGTAGTTGTTTTGCTTAGTTAAATGGTTTAGTAGTGGACTTTACAGTGTTAGTTTAATGGATGGACTTGATGATCTTAAAGTTCTTTTCCAACCTAAGCAAGTCTATGATTTGTCTCTTTAGTCTGCTGTTTCCCCTGACTTTGCAAGTTTCACTTACTCTTCTCAGAGGCATACACATAATCAATCTTAATATCTTGCAGAAAATTAGGAGAAGATTTAACTCCAAAAGCTGATATATAACTACTGGGAGAAAGAGTGAACAGAGACTGTCTAGATTAAGTGATAATAATTTAAAAAAATCCTAAAAAATAAGAAGATGATTATGTGGTAATGAGGTGACACAATGGCCTCATCACTATGAGAGATGACATTATGGTGCCTAGAGAAGAGAAGACTGAGGGGGATCTTATCAATAGAAATAATTATAAATACCTAATGGGTGGGTGTCATGAGGAAGGGGTCAGTCTTCTTTCAGGGGTGCCCAGTGACTGGACATGAGGTAACAGGCACAAATAAGAAGTTCTATCTAAAAGTAAGGAGAATCTTCTTTACTTTGAGAGTGGTAGAGCATTGGAAGAGGCTACCTAAGGAGGTACTGGAATCTTTTCTGTGGGGACATTCCAAACCAGCCTGGGTGCTATCCTGTGTAACCTGCTCTAGGTGAACCTGCTCTGACAGGGGACTTGGACTAGATGATCTCTGGAGGTCCCTTCCAATCCCTAATATTCTGTCATTCTGTGATGAATCTTCACTAAAACCTCTGCAGTCTGCTGACAGAGGTACTGTAGCCTCAGGTCATCCTTAGCTTGTTCAGTTGCAGATCCATCTGGCTAGCAAGTTTGCTAGCTCAGATCATAAATCATTAAAAAGTTATTCTGTTATTCTGGGCAGTGATGCTCCAGTTTGTTGACATTTTTCTCATTCAGGGGCACAGAACAGCTAACCAGGTCATTGTTATGTCAGATTTATGCAGCACTTCTAAGAGAGGTTGGTAGAATGTTCAGAATCACTAATGCCCATTATGTGTCCACTGACAATGACCTTTCTGTTAGATGTCCACAAAAGCACAGCTTGTGCTGAGATTTATCAGTAGGAAAAGCTGGAAGCTCTGTTGTTGCTAGGCAGGTGTTATGGATGAAGGAAATGTTAACTGTTAGTTAAGCAAGCAGTGTTCAGGATGACCATATCTCTGATGTTTCATCTTTTTCACCCATTCCTGATATGCTTTACAGATGCTTGTGGTGGAATTTCCTGGGTGTGTGATGTATTCATGCAGTCCTCCTTCTCTGGTAAGTACTTATTATGGTCTCCATTGTAATGGTTTCTTTACTCCCTACCACCAATGCTAGGTCCAAAACTGCCCTTCTTAGAAACTCCCATATATGTATGGAGGAATATAAGTAGAGTAAGAGAAGAAGGAACAATGATACTCTCAGTAAAAGAATCATAAAAGCAGTGATGAATGTATCAGATTTTTGATGAGTGTTGTTTACCAAAAGGGTGCTAGTGGTGAGATGTTTAACATGGTTGAGCTGTAGAAGGTAGCAGAAAAATCTTGCATGTGTATCAGTCATGGGTAGTTTCCTACATAAAGGGAAGGGACAGACTTCCAACCATGATGTATTTAGAGAAACCAGTGAGTAACTAATGGATGAGTAACTCTGCATGCTGACTTAATTGCAGTGACTGGATTTGTGCATGTTGACTCTTCATGGAGACCTTAAGTATGTACCTTCAGCTTTCAAACTACTACTGATCCTCCCATTTGACTGTTCAGATCCTCTGGTCCTCTAATGTGTGCAAGAAGATAGCATTCTTCTCCATCAAACACCGTGGGCCATGAGAAAGACAAATGTAGTGGAAGTGACTTTCTCCTTCTGCTTTTGTCCTAACCACACCACACCACCTACAGCACAGATTTGTTTTGCATAGTGTCTCCAGGGCAAGCTGCATCTTTAAGTTGTTGCCCAAAGATAAAGAATGAAGGATGCCACAAACAGAGCAATCATCATAACAGGCTGGTGGAGGGAGCTGGGGCTGCAGAGGAAATCTGCAAATAAATGGAAAAAGTAAATGGATGACTGCAAAACTGCAGTAATCTGCTTCAAGTGCAGGACATCAGCCAGAGCTGAAATATCCCAGCTCAAGAGCAGTACTGCTGTCTGCTTGAGCACTTCAGAAGGCCAGTTTTTTCTTGCTTCATGCTTTTTAACAGTAAATCACAATGTATAAAGCTGACTCTGTCATTAAATTAAGAGTCAGATAATCTGGCTATTCACTTGGAAGGAAACTTCCCTGTTAATTAACATAAATAAAGCCTTTCAGGCTGGTAGGTGTCAGAGCCAAGGCACAAGGGAGAAAGTGATAAAGGCAAGGAACTGTGGATGGCAAAATGGGAGGATCATTAAAAGGGTTGGAAATGGACCTGTCACATTCAGTTTTGCTGGTAATTTGATTATTAAAAGAATTAAAATTTGATGATCTTAGAGAATAAATGGCTTGTTTTACAGGCCTGGAAGGGAAATGCAGAGTGGAGTGAAGGGAGCTGCAGACTTCAGTATATCATATTCATGTCTTTTTCAGTAAACTGGAGGACAGCTCTCCCACTAGTGATTACAGGAATGCTCACCAGGCTTCACCTTTGGAAAAAGCAAATTGTTTCATCCATGGCTCAGCTTTTTGTGTTCTTCCTCCATCCCACCACTTCTGTATCACAGAAGAAACATCTGGGGCTAGTTCAGGTGTCTAGGAACGTGATCAGTGAGAGGTTTAGGGGAAAAAGTTACAGAGCAGGTTCCAGACTTCTCAGTAGTATTGTGACAGTGCAGGCTCCAGGCATAGCTGAAGCAGAGGGAGGAAAAGGGTGGGGGGGAGTTGTCCGCCTTTGGTTCCTTACTCAGCTCCACTGGCCTCTCCTCTCCACTTTTGATGTGATGTACACAGCCAGGGTCTGAGGGAGATGCATGTACTCTAGATTGGGAAATCCTGTTCAGAAGATACCAACCTGCAACAGCAGCTTTGATCAAGAAGGGTATTTGTGAATTTCCCCTGCAACTGCAGCATTGCAGTGTCAGGAGGAGCAACTATTTCAGACCCTCTGAGGATTTTTGCTCCTGTATAACCCTCCCACTATGAATACCTGAGATGGTTGGGTTTTGTGGGATTCTTGGAAACACTGTAAACCTCAAAAGGCATATGAGGAACTTGTCCCATAAGGACATTATTGTAAATTTTAATATTGCCTATTCATGAATAGCTATTGGCTATTTGTGAGTTCTAGCTGAGAGATAAGAAGGCATTTCCTTCTCCCTGAAAGAGTAAAGCATCATCAGGAGGCTCAGGAAACAAAGGAGACAGAGTTGTTAATACAGCTAAGTATGACTAGCCTTAGCAGCTTGAAAGAAAACCCATGAAGAACAGCTCCAGCTCACAGGTGTCTGACAGTTTCCATGCTTTGTCACATCTGGTTTTGGAAGTAATGCAATTCAAGGTCAAAAGTGACACAATGTGCTTGGGAAGTTACCCAGAACCAAACAGCCTAGTGCCAGCAGGGGTACTAGTATCAAGTCATGGCAGTGAGGTATCAGGCAAAACTGATACACAAGTGCATGAGTGAGGATCAGACAGAAAACTACATGGCTTCTCATTTGCTTTTTTACCTTCATTCCTGTTCATCTAAAGAACTCTTAGGAATCATTAAAAAAAGAATTTAAAAAAGATATCTCTTGACCTAAAATCCCAGAGGGTGTTGATTTTTTTTTTTCCCTTGCTGTTGGTGCTAGCAAGTGACTCATTAAAAAGACAACTTCCCTCTGAAGCATCTCTGTACATATGAGAGGAATACAGAGGACTTTTCTTAGATAAAAAAATCATTTAACTTTCAGTCAAAGTATTTTAGATTTCCTAGAAGACAGAAGATTAAAATCTTGAAACTAAAAATGTTACCTACAAAACAAGGGAAAGCTTTGCAGTTTATTTCAGGGTTGGAATGTTTCTATTTTCTTCTCCATGATATATATCACTGGAAATGGTCTGATTTTGCTTGAGACAACTTGGTTAATTCACAGTGACAGCAAGCCAGAGCTTTAAGTTCAGCTAGTTCCTTGACAGATTCTGGGTGACCTCTCCTTTCTTAAACCTGAAACTACCTGGAGAGAAAGTCTGTCAAACTGTTCTTTTGTTCAGAAAAAGGCATTCAAAAGGGTCTGTCATTACTCTCCATAGTGCAAGAACTGACACCTTCATTACAAGGTGGCTGTAACCATGAGGTAACCTTGTCAGAAAAGTCGATTAATAAATCCTCTGATAGTGGTGACAAACTTTAATGTTCCACATTGCTGAATGCTCCAGACCACTGAACGGGAAAAGATCTGAATGTTGTTTTCAGTCTAAGATTTCATTCTGCTGGGGAAGCCTTTTCCAGGAAAAAGGGAGGGTTTTTTTTTTTCCCACAATCCTGAAACTATAAGCAGCAAAACACCATAGGGTAATATAAGCAAAATATAAGGGAAACATCTTTTTATGGACTAAAGAGTTATTTAACTGCTTATTGGAAAAGTTCCTCTCTCTTTGGTTGGGTACGCTGTTTGAGATGTGAGTTGTACTTCAACTTTCTCAGTTTAGGAAGCTCCTGGTGTGTTCCTAGAAAGAGACACTGGGTGTTAAGGTCCTTTCCAGGCACTGGGTCAAGGAACAAGAGATGTCATCCTCTCAGTGTCTGTCTGGAATGATGCTAGTCTGATGTAGGTGGTCTCGGTCCCACTTAAGCCCTTGTGCTTAGGGAATCCTGTCCATGGCAAGCATTAAGCCCAAGGATGTAGGCAGGGCTTGGGTAATTGAATTGAGGCTGGCAAACACTAGCTCTTGTGGAGCTGTGTGTGTGGAAAGAAACTAAAGCTTCAGTCCATGAAATGCCATAATCCATATGGGAGAAAGCATGTAAGAACTGCTCTGACTTTGGCTATCCTGATGGGAAACTACCACAGAAGAAACTTCACTGTGGAACCCACAATCAGTGACAATAACCTCAAAAAAATGAGCCAATCATTCAACTGTTGGTTGCCATACAGGCTCCAGGGATATGTGCATCACCATAGATGCATGGACCTCTTCTCCCATATAGTATTATGATGATTGTAATAGTAAAAATGGGACTTTCAGTTAACCTAACACGAAACAGCATCAGCATCTGATTGCAGCTGTATCAATTTAACCTTCTTAGCCTGAAGGATGCCTTATTTCTAAACACAGAGACAGAGGTGCCTGTGTCCCAAGTAGGTGAGAAGAGGAGGGGGACAGGTCTAGACAGGTTGTTGGTGTTGAACATCAGAAACTTCCACATACACAAGAAATGACCACAATACGAAGTCTGCTACTTCATGGGGAGAAGCCCAGGAATTTCCATAGCAATAAAATTAAAGAAACAATTCCTGATGGATCCTTTGGCACCATAAATGATCTGATTTGTTCCAGCCACTCTGTAGGATCTAATTTGACATTACTAGAAGGTCTCCAACAGATATTCACTGAGTTGTCTCTATGCAATAAAAGGCAGTGACATGAACAACTTTTGTGCTCTGGAGGTAGATGCAGTCACAAGAGGGGTAGGCTCTCATCTGGAGTGGGAGTTTGGTTTAGAATCATCTTTAGAATGAGGAAAGACTTTTAAAATTCTTTTAGTCATAGAAGGCAGAATAGTGAAAGCAAATGAATATTGATGAAGAATGAAGCAGAGCATATAACACCACATTCATTAGCTTGCTTTCTCCTGAGCTCCTGTGATGTTTTATGTATTTTAAATTAACCAGTTTAGCAGAGGCCAGGTTAATTCCTACCACCTGGAAATGCCTATATATACATTTTGAAGGTGTTTCTGGAAGCAGGAGGTATTCATCAAGTGTATGATTTGCTCTGCAAATTTTCATTTTAAATTGAAGAATGTCTCATAAATAATGATTAGAAACCTCAAGAACATGAAGCCAACAGTAATATAATAAACCCTGAGGAAAATAAGTGTACTCACACGCAGAGAGAGACAACCACCACCAGGTCAATAAAATGCATTAAGGCAATTTTATGGCAACCTTGTTGTACCATTTGTGCCCCAGATTGCAAAGCAATGAATCCATTCAAAGTTTCCTGTTGAGTGCTTGGAGAAATGTTATGGAAATTTGCATTAAAAAAGTATCTAGTCAGCTATGCTTCCATGCCCTCGTCCCAGCTTTGACACTGACTCCTTCTGTTGCTTTTGGCAACATTGGTTCAAACTTTGAGCTTTTCTAGAGTTGATTTGCTGCCTGGGTGAAGTCATGAGTGGTAAGATACTGTTTGTCACAGGTGAAGTCAAAACCTTTCCTGTTGAGTGAATCTGAGATGGGACTTTGCTCTTCGTTCTCTTTCTCATAGAGCAGAAATTACATAAGGAAATATGCAGGTGAAGATATAACAGAAAATGAGGGAGGCAGATTAAGATGGATAAAATGCTGAATGTTTCTATTTTGTTGTAGTTGAAAAGATCTTCCCAGTCCAGATATACATATTGGTAATGCAATCTATTTTACTGTGTTTGAAGGGAGCCCCACTTTCTATTTCTACAAAGTGCCCATTGCAGAGGATGGATGATTGAATTGTCATTTCTTGGCATCATTTTGAGTGAAGAACAGCAGAAATAGTTGCTGATATTGTATAATGAAGGAAGGCAGGGGCTTTATTCACATCTTCCTGGTGGCTCCTTCATTTTGTCCAACTTGAAGAGTGTGTCAATCTCAGAGATTAATCAGACTTCTTTTTTAAAGAACAGAATGCTTAGATATGCACAATTGATAGTACACATTTATGGTTTGTGACATCATCAAAATCTATGTAAAAATTGGAGGATTTTCTGATTGGCTTTGCAGTAAGAAATAATTGACTCTCTAGTTGCAATCTCTGACAACCTTAGAAGTCCTTGAACTCTTTACCTGTTTTACTGCTAGTGTTCCCATTGCCACATCAGTCCCCACATTGTTGGGAGACCAAAATGAAGTCAGTTCTGACAAAGCCCAATTCGTTGTTTTCACCTTGAAATGAAAGTCAAGCTGGTAAACTGCTGGAATGAGCTCTTTGTTGTAGCTTTTGGGTGGTGCCTTATTGCTTCTTGGCATGTCCATGATGGTAGAGTCATTGAGTTGGCCTAATCTTGTCTCCCCTGTTCTGGGTCTGAGGCAGAGCGTGGCAGAATTAAACATGAAAGAGATACCACCACTTACATTCTGTGCTATATCATATTGCTCTTTTCCTTCATTCATCTATTTTGCAGCCTCAGTGGTCTGTTTCAAGCAATGGAGCAATTCCTAAAATTAGAGGAATCTTGTACCTTGCCAGAATTGCTGCCTGTAGGACTGTTATCATGGCTGGCATCTGCAATTCCCTCTAAGATCATGTAGTCTGAGAAAAACCAGGCTACAAAAATCTGTAATGCATGCTGGTCTTCTGATTCATTTTCTTTTGTTGGGGCTTGGGAAGTCCATGTGTTTTCCATTATAACAAACCTGGTGTTAGGTACCAGGTGCAGGGTTATCCTCTATTGTACAATCAGTCTCACTTCCCACATATTATACATGAAAAGAAATTCGACCTTTGGCACGAATTTATTACATTTAGTCACTGCATCAAGCACTGTCTTGAGAAACAGAGGTCCAGCAGACTTAAAGGTACAACCAATTAGGGAGGAGTTGCCAGCCCAAACCATTCATATGTATAAGTCTCCTATTAATTCATAAATGTTTCCCAACTTTCATGAATATCTGTGTTATTTATAAGCTTTTGCTAAATACCATTGATGAAAACTTTTCAATCTGCTCACTGTTTGCAAACTGTTCTCTTCAAATCATCACTATTCATCATATGTGTTAGCTCACGTGGTCTGGGTAGTTTTTTGCATCCTGCTTGGATGTCTGAGGCACATTCACAGGAAGATAATGAGCAGTACTTCTTCAGTACAATCTGTTTAACATTCAGAAGTGATTTCCAAAGCAGGAAACAATTCTCCAATTCACAACTATGGAGACTATGAAGAGTGCAACCTGTTGAATAGAATTAGAATCTAAATGAGATTTGATTATTCTGAAATATACTCATGAATATTTTACATAGGCAAGGGTAAGCAATGAAATATTTAAAAAGGTAGGGCTGACCCACAGAAATAACTCCAGAATTTCTCTCTGCATTGACATTATGCTCATGTACAATACTGGCACATTTCATTACTCAAGTACATGACACCACAGAAATGTGTGATCATTAGAAGTGAATGTGCTTGAAGACCCAAGGTCTAACAGTAGTAAAACGTTCTCTTTACTGAGATAACTTAAGTTAGGCTTAACATAATGTAAAGTATAGCCTGACCAGATCCAACTTTCCTCCCAGAATAGCAGAATTGGAACTAGGTTCCTGACCTTCCAACATCATGCTCTGAATTTCTTGAAAAGAGCACCTTCTCAAAGTTATTAATTCCCAATATTAATATGCTTAATATTCTGAATTCCTTCTTGTTTGTTTGTTTTATCATGGTGTAATCGAGTTTTGTTAATTTTCATTGAAAAATCACACAAATGCTGTTAACATTCTAATTTCATAGTGGCAATAAACTGGAAAATCAAACATATATTTGTTTGAAGAATTTAAAAAATCTTTAATTATTGAAAAGTCTGAATTATGCAGTGGTTTTTCACTCTTTTATCAAAAGCAACTTGTGTTGAATTTTTATCACAAGAGGGAAAGGCTTTCAGAAGTCAGGAAGTATGTTTTGACAGTTCTTTTAAAAGAAGAAAGAAATGATAGTGCCAGAAGATGAGAGTTGCAAAGTGCTGAGCTTTCGAAAGTGATCTGGAGATCATATTGAAAAGGATGAAATAGAGCAAAAAAGACAGATAGCTGAAGAGTGGAATCTGGACAGGAAGTGTACTTTGGTATGGTAATCTGTTGAAATTCTCAAAAAGTGAATCAAAGCTCTATTTTAATAGAGTATGAATGATTTATACATAGCTCACAATCAACTCTCCAGAAGCATAAGCAAAAAAAACCCCCCGTTTTTAACCTTTTGACATGATCAACTTCACATCACATCTCTGCTGTGAAACTTTAATGTTCTTTCAGGCTTATCTCCAGCTGCAAAATGATTATGGCAAGTACCTCAACATCTTTAGATAGTCTTACAACAGCTCTTTTTATTTGTTCCGCTGTGTGGCTTTGCAGCTGAAGTACAGTGTCAGCACCATTTAAGGGTAACTGTTTGGAGTGAGATGCCTCATACTTTTTTAGGGGACAATAACTATATATACTCTAGTAAATAGAAGATATAAAAGCAGACGTGTAAGTGGGAAATGTTGATCTATGCAGGCTTCTGAGAAGCATTTAGACATTAACTCAGGAAGGAATAGTGTGGAAATCTTGCATATTCTTTCATTATTCATTTCCTTGGTACCTAAAAATATTCCTTTGCTTCACCATCAAGCCAAGCGTGATGAGAGCAAGGTGAGCCAGGATGAGGTCAGAGGATGCTCTTCTTTTTCAGAACTTAAATATCCAGATAGATCAGTGAGTACTGACATCTATAACTGAGGATCTGGGTTGTGTTCAAGGGAGCCATGAGCTGGGGGTGGTTTCCTTGGAAGTGGAAGAGGATTTGTGTAACTTTTGGGAAGGAGCAGAATTTTGGGAAGGGACTTCTTTTAACTGCAAGGAGCAGAGAATGGAGACTCCTATTGCTCTGAGCAAACCTCAGCATCCAATAATAATCAAATTCTTGTTGGGTACTTTTTTTTTTTGCTCTATGTTTCTGCATGGACAAATGAAGACTATAAGGTTTATTCTTTTTCCTATTCATTTTCTTTTCAGTGAAACAAATTAATCAGAACTATTCTTGATTATTCTGTTCTCTGTAAACTTTGAGAGGTTTCCAAGCCTGCTTCCTCATGTGCTGTAAATAAAACAAAGGAATCAGAGTTGGAAGATTTCTGCTACACTTACATAAGATGCACAGAGAACAAATTCCAAAGGAGACAATCACAGATGTCCTCAGTATGGAAAAATGCATTTGGCTTAAGTTCCAGCATTAATGACTGTTCATTTACTGTTAAAATTGGATTTACTGCCAAGTTTGTTAAAAAGTATCAGTAATTAAAGCCTGAAAATATTTTCTTCACATATAAGCTAATGTGGCCACATCTTTGAAGTCATCATGGATCATGATTTCATTGGTAAAGCCCAGATTTTATAGGCATATTTGGCTATTATTTTCAAATAATTGAAATAATGTAGCATTTTTACTTGATCAGTTAAATTTTTAGTTACTGAAAAAAAAGAGATGCTGTGATGCCAAGTAAAAGTCAATTATGTATACCAGAAACTAATGATTCAATGGAATGACTGTTCTTGATGATAAGCAGTGCTTGGAGAGAAAAGCTGAGGACCACAGCACAGTCAAAGCTGCTCTTTGGAGTACTAATAAGTCTCCTTCACAGCAGCATAATGAAACAAATAGGACTTAAAGGTGCTCAAAGAAACCCTTCTTATTAAGAGAGAGGAATGTTACAGTTGAATCAGATGCTGAAAGTAGAGAAATTCTGCAAAATAAAGGGAAAAGTTAGTTTATCTGGACTAGAAATTGTGTAGGAGAGAGATGGGGTCTGTAGGGCTGTTAACAGTCAGGCTGGGATATGCAGGAAGAAAGCCACAGTAGATTTTGTTAGTCACAGGACTCAACTCCATATCAAACATGATTTTAATGATGGTAGAAAGTGTAGAGCCCTCCTCCTTTCTCTGCCTGCTCACATGAGGAAGGCAAGATGTTCTCTTAAAAGAGAGTATATCTAGAGAAATCAGGGGTATGTGGAATTATCAGCTTTAAGCTAAACAGATTTTGTAGCTGGGTTAATTGGGGTTTTTGTTTGGTTGGCTGGGGTTTTTTTGTTTGTGTTTTTTGTCTGGTTGGTTGGCTTCTTTTGTGAGGGTTTTGTTTGTTTATTTTTTTGTTGGTTTTTTTTCTTAGTTGTTGATGTTCCTTCAAAATTAGGTAATTTTATGCTTGGCTGATGTGAGGGTAAGTCTTGAATGCTATGTCCAACACTCAGAACTACTATGGTTTAATAACTCCCAAAATAACTCAACCAAAACTCTTCAGTGAACCACTGATCTTTTCAGTTGAGTTGTAGAGCCATGATTCTTTTCCTGCTAAAACTTTGTTGAATTTTCCCTTGAACAGCTGCATGAAAGAAGTATTTGATGGAAGGCTCAGTTTCAAACTGATGCAATAGAATTGAAACTAGCTTTCCAGAACCAAGGTCTTGCTAATTACCCTATAGCTTCTTCTTAATGTCTGTAAATAAAACAGTTATATAGATTCCAAATTGCTCCTCTTGAAAGCTGGATATTAATTAAGCTTGTTCCTATGAAAGCACCTTAAGCATCTTTGCCCACTCGCTTTCTTATTTGTTTATGCACTTGCACTATAAAAGTAGTTCATTAAAAGCAAAATGAAGATCATATCCAGATGCATAATAAAGTCTCCTCAGTTACTGATCTTGAAATGTTGCCATAAAAAACAATGCTTTCTGATGAGACAGAATTTGTAATGCTTAATGAAAGGTAAAATGAAGACTTAAAAAAAATGATAGATCATAAAAAAGCCCATGCTCAATGCAGCACAAGGGAGAGAGATTCATGCTTGTGGTGCATGTACATTTAGGAAGTGGATTCTTTGGCATGTCTGCTTTAACTCAGTTGAGTTTGCAAGATGCAGAGTAGCACAGATTCCATCTTTTCTTCCTTGTGTTTGGCACCAAATTCTCTCCCTTTCTTAATGTTTTGGGTAAATACATAGATGACATGTGAGATATGTACATATGTTTGTCATGGACAAATACAGACAACTAGACAGAACATTGTCTTAGCATTACCTACATTTCTACTAATATGTTGTTGGTTTGGTTTTTTGGGGGGGATTATTTTTTCTTATAGCTAATGGCAATGTTTTCATTGAATAGTGTATCTCACAAATCCTATGGTCACAATGGATGAAAGATCCTTGGAGACATTCAAAACTTGACATGGCTTTGAGCAACCTGGTCTAGTCTAAACATTTCTATCTAAAAAGTCTAGGAAATTATTGCAGTGGAATCTGAGAACTGTTCAGAAGTAAAAGAAAATTATCAGATTAGAAAGATTACTTCTACAGTTATTCAAAGGTAATTCTTGCAGCTCATATCACCTATTGTTTCCACTAAGGATACTGGCACAAAAATAAGACCATTATCAGCAGAAGTATCAAGGCAGAGGAGTGTTGGGTTAGCACACAAAAGGAATTTCTGGCCACAAAGACTAGAAGAACTGCCTTAGGATGAAATTTTTTGGAAGATTGATAAGTTTTGAAGGTCTGTTATAAGATGAAGTCTTTTCAACAGAAAACAAAAGAGAGGAAAGACACAGACACATTAGCTGGCTCAGAAAGACTGTGAGCCACCAGAGTAAGGCTGCCAGGAGGAAGTACAATGGGATGGTTTATGTGGGGTTTCTCCATACAAAGAGGTAAACTTTAATATCATTGTAACAGACCTGGAAAAAAATGTACACATCTTATCAGCATTATTTAAGAGAAGTTTTATAATTAGAACAGGGTTACTAGGTTGTAAGAATGGAGATACTACCTTAAAAAGAAAATAGAAGTTTGCTTTCTTCAGACTAGTAAAATGAAAGCTAGCAGAGGATGTAATTATTGCTTATAAATATCTACAAGCAAGTAAATTCCAGGAAGAGATAGAAGCTAAAGGGCAAATGGGATATAAACTGATCATAAATATGGTTAGGCAGGGAATTAGAAGCAGCCTTACAGGAAGAAGATTAATGCTGATCAGCTGTTCACTTGGAGTGATGGGCACAGATCACATAACTACTTTTAAGAGGGAGTTTGATAAATGCATGACCAGGGTGATATGACATGACTTCCTGTGATGATTGAGGACTGGAACTGATTACCCAGGAGATCAGTTCCTAAGTGGTATAATAGGTAATTGGTGGAGGGAGGAGGGAATAAGCCAAGGAGCACATAGTGTAGAGACTTGAATGGAGAGAAAGCCAGAGATTAGAATTCATTTAACCATTTAGGAAGTAGACATATGGTTTAAGAGAGTCTTCTATGTTCATCATGTATGCAGAGGAATTGGCAATTTTGAGGACAATGTATCCCACCAAAACAGAACCATATAAAACCAGGGGATGATTTATCTTCTGAATGTATTGTCTTTTTCTAAGTCCTTTGTTGAAAATAGCATGAGCTTAAAAGGAAATCTTAGACAGGTAGGCCTAGCTTTTTGCTGGATGTAGCTGGATGAAATAAATTTTGCCATATCTAAGGGAAAAGGTATGAGAAAGGGAGAGTTAAAGAGAGGTGAGAAATTCTGCTGCAGAGAGGAAAATAAGGACAGTGTTTTAGCTTAATTCCTGTAGTAATATAATCCCCTTGATAACTATTTGGCATTTAAATTACTTCTGTGAGTTATTTGGCAATAGAAGTGAGTTGACAGTGGCAACATCTTCATCAGAATATGCCTGCTAGAGAGACTGCTGTAGTACTTTAAAGGTAAACATTTAATCCAAGGTTAACATTCTTTTTCCATTTACTATCAATGTTTCTTAAAGTTACAAAGTTGTTGCTATCTAAGATTTCACTGCATTTGATCTGAGGAGAAATATAAGTTTATACATGTATTTTAAGTAGTTAATTTTTGGACCAACTAGATGTGGTTTGCCACATTTACTACAAACCCACATTTTTGGCTTTTGCTAATCTGACTGAGTTCTGGAAAATTCTGCAACTGTGAACAGGATATTTTCCTTTACTATTGTCCTTTGGTATATTATAGGCAATTACCATAATACAGAAAATGCACTTACAACAGCAATTTGCCATTTCCTCAAAGCCATACAGACATCAAAGCTTGTGAGATACATGAATGGACAGTCAAATGCATGCCAAATTGGGCAAACAGACAAGGGGCAAGATCAATAGCAAATACCAATGAAAAGGAAAATGCTTGTTTCTTACATAATGAAACAGTGATTCTCAGCAAAGATCATTAAACATTCTATTGTTCCTGCCATGCCATGCAGGTGAAAGCTTTCTACTTAATTTCTGTAGGGAGCTGTTTGTCTGGGAAGGTTTTTTTCTTAGCTGTGACCAAAAAACCAGTTCAAAGCTAATTTGAAAATACCTGTCACACAAGCACACACATACACACCCTTTGTACTTTCACTTCTTCTAGGGGCCATAGTCTTCACCTACTTCCCATGTTGACCTTATACATACTATTCAAAAGGAGGAACTAGTGATATCTTGAGGTAATGGCTGAAATACCAGTGTTAGCTGTTACCATCTCTCAGGGTAGATATTAATAGCAGTGGTTTGCCTCTTCTGTCAGGTAGCAGAAGCCAACAAAGAAAACATCTGTCATTGCCTTCTGCAGTTGCCCTTACCTTGTCACAAACTATACCTAGTCCTTCATGGTACAAGTGGGCTTTTCTTATCAAGATGGTGAAAAATAACAAACTTCATGTTCTGGTCATTGCAAGTGATGTCACAATTGTGTTGCTGAAAGAAACATCTTTCAGTAGAGAAAACTGGAGGATTTGGTAATTTCAGAGATAAAGAGGTTGAATAGTTCTGCAACCACATCAACTCATGCCACTACTTCCATTTCCCTTGCAAGCAGTAATTGATGTATAAAATTAGTACAAAACTCCTTAGTATTCCACATCTTTCAAGCACTCAAATAGTCAAGCTACAGTAGGCAATGCACAGTGCCATCTCAGCAGGAGAGTTACTTGTCTTTAAAGAAGTCAATGTCCAGCTGTTGCCTTGCAATTGGCCATTCCAAGGGAATATTCACTGCAGTGAAGTTACTGAGCCTAGATAAAGTTGGCTTGGTTGGGTTAGTTTGTTGGCACATTTGGGTTCTGCAGCAGACAGAGGTTTGTTTTTAATTACTTAGAAGTGTTGCATGTACACAAATCATTACCAACCATTTGCTTGTAAGGCAGACACGCTAGGGGAAAACTGTCTGCCAAGTGAGCATGACTGGGACAGTATTTTACTGTGATTGCTATCTTGCAACTGAAAAATCAGAGGGTTTTACTACTTTTTGGGTTGGTTTTGACTTCCCAACAGCCTAACATTCTGAGTTATACGTTTGACTGGAACATCTGCAACAGAGTGAGGACAGGAGGGGACTCCCTTTATACACATCATCCTTCCTACACCACTGGAGCTCCTTTGTACTTTAAATGTTTCATAACAAGGGGGAACAAATTAGGTAGAACAACTATAAAAAAGGAGAACTGGTTTTTGAAGTCCTTTTTCCTGTCCTAAAAGTTTGCTCAGTATGCATTAATATATAGATAGAATGATAGAATTGTTTAGGTTGGAAGATACCTTTAAGATCATCAAGTCCAAATATTAACCTAGCACTGCCAAGTCCATGACTAAATCATGTCACTAAGCACCACATCTACCTGTCTTTTAAATACCTTCAGAGATGATGACTCAACACCTTCCTGAAAAGCCTGTTCCAGTGGCTTGATAATTCTTTTGGGGAAAAACACTCTTCCTAATATCTATTCTAAACTTCCTCTGTGGCAAGGTGGGGCCACTTCTTCTTGTCCTGTCATTTGTTACCTGGAAAAAGATCAGCAATGACCACTCCTGTGGACCTTTCCTTCAGGCTAAACAACCCAATTCTGTCAGCTGCTTCTCACAGACTTGTTTTCTAGACCTTTCATTGCTTTGTTGTGCTGCTTTGGACGTGTTCCAGAACCTCAGTGTCTTTCAAAAACCACGAACTGAACACAGTATTCGAGGTGCAGCCTCATCAGGGCTGAGTACTGGGGGACAATAACTTCCCTAGTCCTACTGGCCACACTATGTGTGATACAAGGCAGGATTCTCTTGACCTCCTGGAAACACTGTTAGCTGGTGATTGTACAGTGCCTAGAGGGACCACTGGTGATAACCAATATACAGAGTTAATGTTCAGGCATCTCCTCTGCAGTCATTACAATGATACAAAGAAAATGGTTCTGCCTACTCTGAGATGCCTTTCTGTCATTGCATGGGACATAAAATGTGGCTGACACAAAGAGGATGACTAGATGGAAGAGAAAAGGAAAACCTTTTGGCTGCAAGAAGCTACAATAATACACACCAGCTGTGTGCTCAGTGTTTTGTCCATTGGTAGCAGAAAGCACACCAGTTCCAGCTTACTGCCTAGGCAGTCCCTGATGTGACAGCCATGAATTTACCAGCCACACACAGATTTTCTCACAGTCTGGCTTTTTGTAGGATTTCTGCCAAACTGGAGAGTGGATGTTGCCAGTCTTGGTAGAGAGGTTGAGGACATGCAGCCATTTAGGCTGGACTGCTTTGTTGTTTTGGAGGAGATGGGCAGGGTCAGACTTAGCAAGGTACAGGGAACTATTGTGAGTCATTGGAGCTGTAATAACAGTTTGTGCAACCTCTTAATTCATTGCATTTTGTCTCTGGTAAAATTCAGGTTTGGTTAAATACCTGTAGGGTAGGAGCATGAAGAGACTGCTGCTATAGGCAGGAAAGGTGATGTATCAAATGTGACTGGCAGAGGAACTGCACTGTTCTGGAGCAGCAGCAGGATACTCTACAGTGCCCAGAGTGACTGCAGAGGTTGTGTTTGAGCAGCTGAACTTTATTCCCAGAGTAACTTAGTCACACCATAATTCTTTTGCTTACTGGAAGCATCCCACAGCTTGTAAGACTCCTGTGCAGCAATGGTCGATACAGCACAGGATTCATAGGAGACTTTTGGTTGCCTAGTTGTGGTTAGTGAATAGCAAGAACATGATAGGACACATCAATATGGAGATGATTTGTACATCATGATATTGAATGTGATAAATACCAAACCTAAAAATGCAATACTGCAAATGAAACCTGAATAGTAGAACTTATTTCCAAATTAAGACACCTATATGTGGTTGATATGTCTGTTGAAATCTCCATGATAATCACAGGAGGAGTAGCACTCAGTTGTCTAATCACAGTGAGCTGGTACCATCTGAGACATATTTGAGGTGCATCTTAGACATCTGTATGAGGCTATCAGATATAAGTGAGGGGCTGGAGGAAGTTGTTTAGCTTCTTGGGAGAAAGGTGAAGAATAGACAGGATACCTAAGAGTATCCAAATTGGACTACTGCACCTAGGCAGCAGAATAGGGTGAGATCTGGTCAATGCTACTTATGGAACAATCCTGGGCACTCTTCAACACTGAGTTGCACCTAGTTCCTGCTGACTGCATTGTCTAGATCTCCACTAAAGGGAATGAAAACTTGAGTACCTTGCTGGCATATAATAACCTACCTGTAAAAATCTCACTTTAAGAACCTCAGTCTGGACTTCTGCCCCATCCCTGTGTTTCATTTTGCCCATTTATAAAATGTATCTGATAATGCTACTTTCTGTCAAATTGTTCTGTCCTGCCTCCATGGACTATGTTCTCTCTGACCAGTCCATCTCCTGTTACATATCTGCAAAGAGCCTTTGTCCTGTATAGAGGTTTCTACAGATTAATACAAATAATAAGTACTCTAATACTTAAAAGTTTATATAGATATTCAGAAATAAAAATACTCAAGGTACTGCCATGAGCATACTTCTCTGATCCTCTGTTTGCCTTCCAATGCTCATCATTTGTCTGTTGTATCTGGCTGTTTCAGATCTTAAATCTTTCAAAGACTCCTCTTTGCCCTCTCACAATATTTTATCACTTCAAAATTACTTTTCCTCATTGTCCCAGCAACTTCCAGTGATGTGACAGGCATGAAAAATCCCAATTAACTTTATATATGTCCTTCCACTAGTTCCAATAAAAATGTAAATCACCATTAACAATTCCTTTGCATGGTTAAGTATGAAAAAGGAGAGGAATGGCTCTTCTCTTTTAAGAGCCTAAGCTGAAATTAAGAGTTTACTATGCTGATCAGAGAGGTAAAATAAATGTACCTGCACTAAAATCTAGGCAGCAGTCCACTGTACAAGTATGGTATTTAATCACAGCAGGGTGGTCAGGCTTCTGGGGATGTTATAGCTGTGTTAAGGCTAAAAATAAAGATGAGTTAGTACTGAAGTACCAACCTGCTTTTTCAATGGTGTGTACTCTAATGTTAAGCACCTTAACCTAGTGTTTTGAAGACATGTGGCTTGAATATTTATTACATGCAAAAGGATGAAGACATCTGTGTAATGTTTGCCTCTGGTACCTGGATGTAGAACTGTTGTATTTTCTCTTGCCAAGCCCTTGTTTACACTGAAAAAACCCCCAACCTAACCCAAATCTGTAGATCAATTTGAGCTGTGTTTTTCAGTCATGCAATCTGCCTGTCCTTGGGTGGGCCCTCAAGCTGTGTGATGAGTTTGAGGGGAGTTTGGGTATTGAGCCAAAGTCAGAAGAATGGATGGGGAGCTTGGAAGAAGGAGTGCTGAGGTTGCCTAAGATCTCTCCCAAAATTGTTTTTCATCAAGCAGAGAAGAGATAGCTGTGAGGTGCTCTTTGGATTCACATGACAACTACTAAGTCTTTAGGGTTTCTGATGTACTTCATGCAGTTATTAGTGTATGCAACTTCCAGCAGGACCATGAAGTGCAGTGAAGATGTCTTATGGGGATAGAACTGGTTGCAACAATGATCCTTCTCCAGGGAAGAGAGAAATACCTCTGTCCTCCCTTCTCTGAGTCAGTCCTCAAACCTCTGTGCACCACACTGTGGTGGCAGAACATTTAGTCTGCCTGGGCTGCTATTAGCACTGTCACTATGCCAATACAAAGTGAGGAGCAGCATTTTGTTGATGGCTCATGAAATTAGAGCAGAGAAAATAGAACAGAGCCATGTAGGTGGTTCTGCCTGGAGCTTCCAGGACCAACTAGCAAAATGACTCTTTCTGCAGGAAAAGAGGAAAGACAGCTTTATTCCATATTAAAAAGGAAATTACAAAACCCCTAAACTGCACTTTTTGGAGCCTTCATCTGGTTTATTCTGGTAAAACCAGAATGTTACTTGTTCTGGCTAGTAGGACACAATTTTGTCTTACCACTCTACTGTTTCTGAGTCCTGGAGATAAAACCTAGCTTAGGAGCATCTGGAGAAAACAGCCAGGCCTTGGATATATGAGTGCCCACATTTATTCAGAAGGAATACCAAGGAGATTGCTTCATTAACAGCTTCTTACATCTTTCCAGAGGCATTACTGGAGCTTCAGAAAGATTAATACTACTAACTACTTGTGGGACCTGAGTTCAACACATTTACCAGGAACAAAAATGCTGAATTCACTTCCTCTGTTATCATTCTCCTTTTGTGTTTGCTTTGGCAGACCTTCTAGTGAATAAGAATATTGCCACATTGCTACATGGATGCCTTTTCTCCTCCAAGTTTCTTTTAACTCAATATCAGCATTTAAAAGAGATATTGTACTTCTCCTAAGTTATTTGTTAAATTCCTAGCATTTCCAAAAGCCATAAACATCTTTTGCCTGGGGCTGAATGTCAGTTTTTCTGTCTGGTCCTTAAACAGATTTGTATTTGTTGTCTGATCTTTGTTGCTAGCTAGTTAAATTTCATTTATTTTAATTCTATATCTGTTAAGGAAAGAGAGGTTTTGTCTCTTCAATTGCTCTTCAAAATGAAGGCTCATGATCTCCAGCTACATCTTTTCTGTGCCTGTTGCTTTGTCCTATCTCTAGATAAGGACCTCCCTATGGTGTCTGCAATTTGATTCTGGTTTGATGCTGGGCTTGCTCCATCCCTTCCAGAATTTCCCACAGATCCTAAAAAATCTCTACTCTTTTCCCCACAGCTTCTTTCTGCCAATCATTGAGACTATGTTTCTAGTCAGGGCTGGTAGTTGGAATGGTTCAGAGGATGTTCCTGTGAAGTCCTGCTCTATAATTCTTATCAACAGGAGTTTGCTTCCAGAAACACACTTCCTTCCCTCCCATAATTTAGGAGCCTTCACAGATTAGAATTAGAATAGAATAGATTATTTCAGTTGGAAGAATGACCATCTAGTCCAACTGCAAGCAGCATCCCTTCCCCAACATGCCTGCTAGAGGTAGTGAAGTATACAGCAAAGTGTGCAGGAAAATGAAGCTTCCCACAGGATTTCCACCTTTATTTGGTTTCTTGTGACAGTTGTTTAGTTAGTTTGTTCCTCCCACTTTACCCCTCTTATTTGTGTGGATTGGGGCAGGGAGGAAGGTGAGGGAGTATTTTTTATGAGGAATGAACAGTCCTGTAAACTCATCCCACAGCAGCTGAGCTTCCAGTTGGGAATGTTACAGTGTCTTCCTGACACTGTGCAAGGTCCCAAAAGCATCCTTGGAGAGATATGGGTGTTATTGCTGGCTCTGTGCTGCCCTTCTGAGGTGTCTAATGCTCTCTATGGACCTGCACTGACTCAGTTATTACCTAAGTTAGATGGTTGGAAGCATGTTGTTCTTGTTAAGCATTACAACAGATGCTCTAAGTAATCACTGTATCCATGGCCCTTTCTTCCTTAGCAATAAGTGAAGGTTTTAGAATTCCTGTGTCTAATGGAAGTGTTATTAGGATATTGTGAGGTGCTTCACTGCCTGTCTTAAAGCAGCTGCCTAAGAGCTGAGATTGATGTGTGTTGACAACAGAGATCATAGTCTGAATTATTATTCATATTACAGTGAGATGTAGAGTGTTTAGCTCCACTGGGTTAAACCATGCAGGAAGATAAAATAAGAGATCTCTGCCTCTCTAAGACTTGGAATGAAGTAAACAATGGATACAAGAAAGAGAGGAGGCATGTTACCTTGTGACCATGACATAATTGTGATCCCTGTGACTAGTGGACTCTTGAAAGAATGTCCTCATTTTTCACCTCAGCAACTATTTGCAGAAAATATTCTGCAGAATTTTTAACATAATGAATTAAAGAAAATTCATGAAAGGGAAGTATCTAAATGAGTTAAATGAATTATTCACTTGGAAGTAATCACCAGCCTGACTTTTTCTGATACCTTTCATGGCACTGAGGGAAGAACTCATAGCTCAAAGACACTCAAGAGTAAATTTACATTTAGCTGAAGAACAGCTTTCTCTCCTTAAGTGGGGTGTCTCTGTTCACCTTTCAGTGTGACCTCACTCACAGCAACTTGATGGCACTGTAACTTCATCATTTCTCAAAATAGCTACTTTCATGAGCAGATGAACAATAATGCCTAGTTCCCTGTGGATTCCTAAGGGAGAATGGATTTATTTTTGGAGATTAGGAAAAATTTCTTCACTGAAAGAGTTGTTAGCCATTGGCACAGGCTGCCCAAGGAAGTGGTGGAGTTACTGTCCCCAGAGGTGTTTAAAAAAACATATAGATGTTGTATTTAGGGACATGGTTTAGTGGCATGGTGGTGACAGGCTGATGGTTGGACTTGATGATGTTAAAGGTCTCTTCCAACCTGAATGATTCTGTTATTTTAAGTAAGAGAGGCCAGGTTGGAGTGACTGGTTAGGTCTCTTTCATTCAGAGGCTTTCTAGACAGGCAGACAGTTGAGCCACACATAGATTCATACTCACAGTCAGTGTAATGGCTTCAGCCTTGTTTTCTTGAGAAAGCAGACAGAAAATTTAGTACCTTTCTTATGGGGAAGAACTAGATGCCAACAATATAGCATATTTTCAACAGTTCTCCAATGTAAATTAACACTGTAGCTGGAGAGATGGAGATGGGTGCAGTACTTAAAAAGCCTGCAGAGAAGTTATTAACTGGTTGCAATGACAATGAAATATCAGCACCAGTGGGTGTTACTAAGAGAGTTCCTCAACGACACAGTTTGAGACTAATCATGTTTATTATTTTCTTCTATCACTTGGCATAAAATTGGGGGTTTGAGAATAACATTCTCTTACCATAATGCATAATGCTTCAGTGTTCATGGAAGCAGAGAGCTTAACTGGAGGGGCTGAAAGACCTTGGTTTCCTTGGGCAAGTAAAACACAGTCTGGTTAGAGGTGAGGTTGTCTTTTGATTAAATAGCTCTTGTACCACTCAGGTGTTTACCCTTCTGGTGTATTTATAGGCAACACTCTTGGCAAGAGAGCAAACAGCTATAAAGTGACCAAAAATGCATTTTTGGCTGGAAACTTGAAGAAAGTTTCAGAGGAATTAAAGCTTTTCAGAATGAGAAATGGAGAGGAATTGACCTGGTTTGTTTGATGAGGGTGGTACATTACAGTTCAATGCTCTGTACATAAGGGAGCTGGACTTGCTGACATAAGATGTTGTTTTCTTTCCAGGGTCATATTAAATTGCTTCACATAGATGTTTAACTGTGCATTGTGTTTCTGCAGTGCCAGCAGACTGGCTGGATGAGGCTTCTCATGAAGTCCTCTATGTTTTTACTGTACAGATCATTTACTGAATTTCTCCCTTTACCTTTTTGAAAGACATTTCTGAATGGACTTGAATTTGCTTGTGGATTTATTACTTATGATCCTGTCTGATGGGAGAGAAGAAAAGCAAGGCATGATTCAACCACTGATTTTGGTGACAAGTCTTCTAATTCATGTTGTGCTGCTTCTGACATTGACAGAGATCAGCATGAGGCCAGTGGTGAAGAACTTTGGCTGCTTTCTTTGACCACCACTCACCATAGACATAGATATTCACTAACAATAAGGGCATAAACATAAACAGAACTTGAAATTGGTTGTTATTGCTGCATCAGACCTCCACTTAGAAGTTTAGGGAATATTTCATCACATCTCTCCTTCTGAATTAATGAATTTTGTCATATCTCTCCTTCTGAAATAATTAATTATCTATAGCTCTTCTGTTTCTGTTCCATCCTTATTAAGGGAATCAAGAAGTCCAGAAGAGAGATGTGGGCAGAAGAAGAATAAGCCTGCATCTTTATGGGCCCATGTAAATCCAAGGAAGTTATTTAATATGGATTTAGACTCTATGTGCAAATGGCTTGTTACCTCTACTACCTGAATTCAAAATAGTTTGGAGACAACCTCTTGCTTTTTATCTTTCACAGATGCCTACACTTTGATAATTTCTTTGACATTACTGTTACAGACCAGGATGTCTAGATTTTGGCCTCAAATACTCCCTTTTACACAAAAATCTATTTAATGATGTTGTATTTTGTTAGCTTGTGTGAACCATTGTATAATTGATTCCTTAGTCTACATTAATTTTGTTGTTCTGGGTGTGTGATATAACTTACATACTAAACCAGGAGCTCTGGCCTGAGCTCTCACCTCTAGCACACATTCTCTACCTTCCTCTTGTGCAATATGTCTTAGTCAAGCGTTTGAGATTTGGGACAGCTGAAATAAAAGGTCTGTTATGGCATTTGGGGAATAATTACTGCTTGCTGTATCTTCAGCTCTTCCCTTTGGGCTGTTTTCCTATTGTGCTGTTTTCCCTTTTTGTTTTGAAAGGGCTGATGTGTCTGTACAATGTCAGGTCTTCTCTAGTGTGCTCAGGAAAGAGACTTCCACTAGCTCCCTTGGCAATGTAAAAGAGAAGTCCTTCTTCTTTTCATGCAGTGACTTTCAGAAAGTTACTGGAAATTTCTCTAAGGTCACCTTATTTATCCTTGCCCACAAGAGCTTTAATGCTGTAAAATCTTGGTCTGAAATATGACAACCCAAGACTGTCTTTACTTTTTTCTCCAGATTACCTTGTCTATAAATATTGCTTCTCTCACCCCAGACCTTCCCCCATTAGTAAGTATTAAAGTCTTAGTAACAGTAGCATTCATTAGGAAAATGCATTTCACCTTCTATCACATTCAGATCAGAATGGATCTTCTTCTTAACTTCAGAGGGTTTTTTTCCAGGAGATGCTCACTATTCAGAGGTTGTATTTCACATTGCAATTGAAAGGGATTTAATGACCCATTTATAATAATTAGAGCTGTCGTGTTTTTGTTCTTAATACATTTTGTGAATGACTAACTGCAGCACCTCCCAGCTGGCCCTAGTAATGTTTGATGGAGCATTTTGCCCTACTAGGTCTGGAAAGTTTCATAAAAAGAGTAATTTCAAATAATGAAAGTTAAAAGGGTGATGTGTAATGCTTTATTTGACACACCTATTCAAATCATTTGTCATGCCACAGAATTGCTGGAATAGAATCATAAGAATGAAAAGTGTTACTTTGCTTTCCACAATTCAGTGTTTTATTTACTCTGTGACCTTATTTTTCAATAACATTTTAGACCTATCAGACCTAACATAGCTAGAAATTGTAGCCTCAGGCTGCATTTGCCAGCTAAAGAGCATGACTGTGTTATACCAGGGGAGTCTATAATGGCATAATAGCTTCATAGGCAGGCTAAAATGTAATTACTCATCTATTAAGAAGCAGGAAATAACTGTAATTGGTCACCCTGTATAGCAGGAGCTGGTTAGGAAGAGAATTAATGAGTTTAAAGTTATGTCATTTCTCTCACCACTTTACCTAAACATCTTACTGTAGTAATTTACTCATTCATTTATTCATCTTTCCACTCATTCATTTATGTTCTCAGCATCACTAAGCATCAGACTCTTGATCATGAAATCTTTGTTTTCTTCTGTTCCTGGCAATTTTCAATGTTACATGGGTTGTACTTAGGTGTTTTGATGAATGGAACACGAAAGTGCTAATGGAAGAATAACTCTTTACCTGATTAATCATACTCTAAAATTCAAAGGAAAGAACAATTAGACAAGGATGTCAGTGAAAAATGTGATTGCCAAGTGGCTTTATCAGCACCCAGAGCATGCCTGACTTGGCTGATTACTTTCTTGGTAAAAAGCACAGTATATTTTCCTGCTTTTGGATTTCAGTGGAGTGATTAAATTGATGCTGTGTCAAACTTTTCTAATGATCCAAGAAAGACTGGGAATTAGCACATGCATTGTAAAATGTACAAGGAACTGGATAAAGTGGGGATGAATGTGAATTGTATGAAAAAGAGGACTAACTTTTTGAAAAGGGAACTTGATCCATTTCCAGAATAGGTTAGGTGTTGTCTTTGTCCTACTGGAGGTGGTCTGGAGGCTGAAGAGGTTCTCCAGACCTACCTTCTTATAGAAGGAGGGAAAGAGGTGACATATTCAGAGTCACAGAGCAGGAACAAAACTTCAACAGCAACATCTTGAGTGCAACCTTGCAGCTGAGGTAGTAGAAGATAAATCTAAAGAAAACTTTTCTGAGAAAAAGGGCACATCTGTGCCTGGACATCTGTTATTTGTGTGGACTCAGAAAAAAGGTTTGTCTCCAGTGGTACTGACAGAGAAGATGCAAAAGTTTTCAAGCATTCAGCACAGATGGAATAAGAACACCCAACACTTAGATATTTTAATGTTGTAGTAACTGCTGAACATGCATAATATTACAGAGGGGGCTCTGGATCCTTCAGATATTGTTGGGGCACAAAGAATAACCATAATACAAACAATGACATGTACCAGTAGACTTCAGTAGAATGAGGTCTTTCAGGCACTGTCTTACACTCTGCCAGTCTTAAGCAGATAAGCACAAATTGAATTTCATGCTAACTTGCTCTGGGCAATAAGCACCCAATTTCTTAATTAAATTTTAGTGAATTAAGGTAAAGGAAATAAAGTTTCCTCACATAGTTCATAGATACAACAAAAGTGTTTTGATAGCAATATTAATCTCCTCCACAATCTGCATATATACCAGGCAATGTTGCTGGTGTCATTAGTGATACTGGTGAAGTAACTGTGTGATGGTTGTGAAAGTTGACAAAGCAACTGTAACTACCAAATAGCCTGGTGTAGAATAAACAGGTAAAAACAACAGAATACAACTATTTAGAAGGAACTAGGTGGAGATGGGAGAAAAAAATGGAAAGGAGAGAAGAACAAGACCTTTTTCTTTGAGGGTGGTTGAGTACTGAGTTTGCTGATAGAGGTTGTTGAGTCTCCCTCCTTGGAGATATTCTAATCCCAGCTGGACACAGCCCTGTGAATGCATGATTAGGTCATCTTTTAATGGAGATTATGTGTCTGTGTCTCCACATAGAGATTGCTGCTCTTGCCTATCACTCCTGCATTTCCTGTGAGTAGTCATATGGAGTCAAAATGTAAGGGGAGAGAAAAAAAGAGAAGTAGGTTTATACTCTGTGAATTTTTTGTGTATTTTTCTGTTTAGTGTTTCAATTATGAATGTACTGCTTATGGCTAGTTATTCTACTATTTTTCTTCTAGAAATCTCTTCATATCTTTATTACTTTTCATTTTAAGCCATATCTTCCTTGAATAAACTTGAAACAACAGCTGAATATTTTGCATCTTCAGACACAAGTAAAGTATTTATAGGAAGCAGAAGCATATCCAGAAGAGAAATAAAACATAAAATAAATAAGAATAATAAAAAACCCCACAAACCCCAAGCTAAAATCCCAAACAAAACTCCTGAGAATTTCAAGAGGGATGTTTAACAATAGTTTTTATAAATATTGGAGCCAGGATGAAGCAAGTCTTGTTCAGGTATGTGAAAGAAATACCATTTTTAGATCCTATAGGTGAGAATGCTGCACGAATAAGGGCAGAAAATTGCCAGAACATGGAATCTCAGTGCCAAAGTCACAAAGGAGATAAGGAATAAAAGGAAGCATCTGCAGAACAGCTCAGTGCCATGCAAGGAGAGACAATTCTGAATTTGAATTGGGAACCAGATAGCAGAAAGAGCCTCATCTGGTCTTCTGCAAATATTTGACTGTCAAAACCCAAATGAGCTGTGAGTTTCCATTTGGTTTTATTTCACCCCTAATGAACAGGGGGAGAAAAAGTCACAAAAGAGGGGAAGAGGGTGGTAGAGAAAGCTTTTAAGAAAGGAGGAAATATCTGAGTGTTTGGACAGTCCTGAAGGTTTTGGAGTCATATATGAAGAGAGTCTAAAAAGAAATAGAACAAAGTGTATTTCATCAACAGGCAGCAATATTCATAGAATCATAGGAGAGAGACTTGCAGAGAAGGAGGACAGGAAAGTTGTTCTGGTGAAGATGTGGAGCCTAACTTGGCTGCCTGGGAAAGCAGAGCTCTCAGTTCACAGTATGGCAGGACTTTAGACAGAAAAGAAAGAAAAATATTTTCCAGCTTCAAAAAAAGGCTGCCTGTCTGAAGAAAGGTCTAAGGAGAGTTGAGATCTACAATGTTGAATTAACTGTCATTAACAGGCTATTACAGACTAAGTGCCCAAGAAGTAGGACTGTGTGAAATGTGAGCCAGGATTACAGATGTCACCAAGAAAAAGGGGAATAAAGCCTGATAGAACACTAACCAAGGGTTATGGAAAAAAAGCCCCTGGGGGGAGTGGACTCTGAAGCAAGAGAGATGGCTGAAAATTCCTTGTAAGGGAGAAAAGTAAAAAGAAAAGAAACTAGAAGGGTTGCCTGTTAATGTTGAAGGAAGCTGACAATCAGATACACAAAAACATAAACCAATCTTAAGTCTGTCCTTATACAATAATCTTTCAAGAGACATAGAAAACCAGTATCACTAACAGCACAGAAAATGAGAAAGAGTAAAACATGGAGTGAATATTCATTAAAGGAAGAAAACAAATCTTGTACCATTAGAGGTTTGCCTAGAGATAGGATGTTTTCCTCCTTTGTCTAGTTGTTACAATTCTTTCACTGAAGCCCAAAACAAAGGCAGAAAAGGAAGATCCAGCCAAAGTGCAGCTGGGAGATTATTGCAGATTCCTGGCAAACTGCTGTGATTATGCCTGGCTTGCATTTTCTTACAGCCCTCACCAGCAGCTGCTTCAGCCTCCCCAGTAATGAAGATGTGTCTGTCTCATTTGCACATATTGAAGCCATTCCATTCTAACATAAATAATTAATAATCCATTGGATCAGGAATCAGGAGGAAACATCCTGCATCCCTAGAGAATGCCCAAACTACTGTATTATGGAGTAATTCCCACTATTTGTTACTGATCTCCATTTGGACATTGAGCCATTGAATACAACTCTGGATGCAGTCATCCAGCTGATTCCTTATCCATAAAATACTGCAACCATCAAATCCATATTTCTCCAGTTTAGAGGGAAGGATATTGTGGGGGACCATGTCAAAGGACTTGAAGAGCTCAAGATGGTCAAGAACTCTTGTATGTACCCGTAGCACCTTCAAGTCTCTCAGATCATAGAATCATAGAATGGCTGAGGTTGGAAGGGACCTTAAAGATCATCTAGTTCCACCCCCCCTGCCATGGGCAGGGATGCCACATGCACTAAAACCAGGTCATCCAGGGCCACATCCAGCCTGGCCTTAAACACTGCCAGGGATGGGGCTTCCACAACCTCTCTGGGCAACCTGTTCCAGTGCCTCACCACCCTTTGGGTAAAGAACCCCCTTCTAATCTCCAGCCTAAATCTCTCCTCCTTCAGCTTGTAGCCATTCCCCCGTGTCCTGTTGCAATTAGACCAGGAGAAAAGTCTCTCTCCTTATGCCCTATAATCCCCTTTCAGGTACTGAAAGGCTGCTATAAGGTCATCTCTAAACCTTCTCTTCTCCAGGCTGAACAAACCCAATTCCTCTGCCTTTCTCTCCCTTGCTTTTCCTGGATAAAATTGGGAGATACTGGTGATTCTATAAATGTTTGCTGCCAGATTAGCTTTGATTTTGCAGTCTTTGAGGGGTGTGATACAAAGAAACATAATTTCCTATCAAAGCCATAGATCAAGTTCACACTGGCATTTGGTTTCTCTTGCCTGATGATTAGGGTAGAAAAAGAATATTTTCCAGTAGGTTACCTTTACTTTTAAAATGTGTTTTCTTTTGGAAATACATCCTACACCTTTGGTTTCTGTTTCTTATTACAGCCTCACAGTGCTTTCACCAGCCTTCATTGCTTTATTCATATAGGGCTTTTTTTTTTTCATATAATGCCAGTGACAAATGAGATTTCATGATGAAGGCAGTCTAGCAAATCTTCAGCAATATCTTCTTACCTCTGTGTTATGGTACAGGGGAATTGATAGTACACCCACATTTCAAGATAAAAGGAGGCATTTTCTTAAGAAAAAGAAAAGGTAGCCAAACCCAGTGGTTTTATGCATTTAATAATTGCTGTTTACTTTGAAAACATGATACCCAACAAAACAATCCCCCCATTACATGGGAATGCTATGCAGTTACAAAAATCAGATTATTAGATGGTGTCATGGGAGAAGAGTGAAACAGCTTTACTCTTTGCAAAAGCAGGGATACCTGGGAATGCTGTGTGAAGAGAAGTTGCTTTGCAAGAGGATGTTCTTGCACAACAAAGTATTAGGATGTTGCTGGTTATGTGCAAGCTTTGCAAATTATTTTAAATGTCTAGACCTGACTGCTGCATGCAAAGTTGCCTAATGCAAGCAAGAAAGTGTTGTCCAAGAAATGAGGTGCTTCTATCTTCTATGATAAGCAGCATACTATACATTGGTGTAGGGTAAAAAACCTTTTCCATTCTGCACCATAAGCTGGACCTTACAGTGCCTGAAATGAAATGCTTTCAGTTTTCTTTTACCTTCATCTGCTGAAGCAGTTCCTAGCTTATTCTGTTTATGGTCACATTTTCTATGAATTTTTCATTATAAACAACTAAAGGTTTAGTAAATAATTAACTGTTCCTATAAGCATCTTACAGACACAAGCATTCAGATGAGGCAATTTTAATTATGAACAACTGTGATATGGGCAACCTATTGGGCTGCTGGGCTTTCTAAAAGCTAGTTTCAGAATGCTTATTACATGATTAGTTATAAATTAACCCTTTACAGGTAACTTTTAAGGAATACTTGACCACATTTATTTTCAAATTTAGCATTACAGGGCTTTGGGGCAGTTGCTTTAGGCTCCTTCTCTGTCTGACTGTGAAAACACCTATGATGAAGCTGGTTTGGAGCCAGTTTCAGATCAAAGCTGGTTGTGTGAGCTGTGATCTGCAGTGGGAATGGGGGTGCTGTGAAACTTTGCATTGTAGCCCTTTGGAGTCATGCATCCCATGGAGCTTCTGGGTGTGACACAGCTGAAGTCTTGGTCTGTAGAGAGAGAAATAGCTGTAGAGTTCCCATTGCACTGCACCACTCAGAAGATGAGAAACTGAAACAATCCTTTATCCTGCCTGTGCCTGGCTCACTGAAACCAACCCCATTGAGTCACTCTTGCCTGTGAAACCTGGGATCTTGTGCTAGACAAACAAAAATCTTGTGACAACAAAAGAAGTGCAAAGAGTTAGGAAGAAAAAAGAAACGTGCCTTGAAAGAGGAACCCAAACCAAATACAACTACAGGTCTATCCTAAGAACCCTTCAGCCACAATCAAAGTCTTTGGCTGACAAAGACTTCATTTAGCATCAATATTAAGTTCACCTCCTAACTCACATTCAGAGAGGGACTTCAGCACTGGCACACCTGTGGGAAAAAGATAGTAGCTTCTGCCAGCAGTTGCTTTAGTTCTCTCCATCCATATCCCAAAAACCTTCTCTCATGCTGAGCCCCTAATCTAGTAGGGTTACATGGAAAGGGCAGGGATCAACATCTCTTTCTGGTGTCCCTGAACATGAGATCAAGGTGGCTGTAAGCTGTGGAAACCCAAGCTGTCCTTGCATGTTTGGAGAACCCGCTGTGTCTTCAGCCCCATCTTGTAAAGGGCTGGATACTTCTACTATAATCAATCTCCTTCATATGTTGATAAATGGAGGTTGTCTGAGAATCTAAGGGAAAAAATAAAACAAAAATAAAGAGAAAAGGCTTCTCACCTGTTTGAAAAATTGCTTCACAGACCAACAGCCTCCACTTCCTCCTCCACCCTCCTCCCGTGCCTCTCAGCACATTGTCTGGCTGTGATATTCCCGGTTCAGCTCCCCTCTCCTCTGCTGGGACCAGTCACCTTGTACAAAGTCAAGTGGCTGCAGAAGTCACGCAAGCAGCACCTGGGCTGTCACATCTCAGGGGATGGATCCTGCATGGGATCTTGGCTTGGGCTGCTGTGTTGGAGCTTCCCTCAGCATCTTTCTTGCCGGAGCTATAATCACAAGGCCGGATTGATGGAGATATCAGAAGTACATTTTCCCAGAGGTCAACCAAATTCAGGTAATGATGCAATGCCGCAGTGCACTGCTCCTAATCCAATCAAGGAACCTAACAGTTTAGGCTCTATCAAATAAAGTTCAAGGTAAGCATGGGAAACGTGGCTGCTCTTCAGCTCCTGGCAGCTTTCCTAAGTGCTGAGAATCAGATCAGAGGAAGAAAAAAGCCTCCCATCTCCAAAGAGAAACTTCCACGCAGACACACACTTGAAAAAGAAAAGGCAATACTTGAGTGCAGCTTTCTTTGCCAGCCTTTTTTATTTGTTGCTTTGGTTTTGTTTTGCTCTCACCTTCCCATTTCAAAGCTTAATTGTTTTAGGTCCAGATTGTTTCTAAAATTGCTGCTGAATTAGGGTGCCTCAGTTTATGGGTTGAAACCACACCTGGAATGCAGACTCCTGATTTGTTCTCACATGTGAGAAGAGACAGTCCATTGGGGAAACTCAAACCCTTTTAAAAACACCTCAATTTGAGCATCCAGAAGTTGGTATAGCAGAAAACATTGTTCATTTCTGGAATTCTTTGCCTTTGCAACTGCACATCTTTGCTCATTAAAGTCATTGATGTAACTTAAGCAGTTCAAAACATCAGATCAGGGAATATAACTCTCTCTATAATTCATTTGGTATTGAGTAAGGACTGTAATATTGTTTCTGTGTAAACTTAATCCATTGAGCAGTAAATGCACCAGCAAAAATTCACACAGCTATTGTTCTGATTTATTCCTTGTTAAATATTAATTGAAGTTTCTCCATCATGTCCTATGAAAGTTGTCCAGCTGTGTGACAAATCTATGCATATTTATCTTCTCCATAATGCAGCATTCATCCGCAGAGCAGGCAGCACCGACTAACACACCAGTTGTTTCCCATGCAGAACATTTGAATAAGAGCAAATTGGAGGTACTATGAAGATCTGTCTGCTACCTCAGTTTAACCCAGTACCCCACCAAAAATTCTTTTCTGGCTTTGGAGAGTGCCTGTCCCTCTCCTCTCCTTGCATGTTCTACTGTCAGTGCCTGAGTGTCCCTGGGGCGGGGGGTGGGACACACACCATGAAAGGAGCTCAGTTTCAGTGCTGAGCCTGGTGGCCAACACTCAAACATGAGGAACAGGCTCAAGACCACCTCCCCAACAGTGTTATTTCTCCAAAGGGTTCTCCAACCCCTCAGAGACATTTGGGATGAACCTTGTCTGAACTATAGTTCCTGCAGGGCACAGTGCAGCTTGGGTCAGCATTGGATGATCTTGATTTGGCTCAAAAGAAAATGCTGTACTTGGTTGGTTGGATTGATGATCTTTTGAGGTCCCTTCCAGCACCTAACATTCTGTGATTCTGTGTGCTCTCTAGTGAAACACATTGTAGTGATTGTCATTTCAGTGCCCATGGCTGAATTTTCAAGGGAGTGAACACTGCAATGAGCAGGGTGCTGTGCACCTTCCTCAGGAGGTTCCAGGATATTTTCAATTCTTAATTATGTATGAGAGTGTTACCCAGGACATGGATTAACCTAGATGTGCCTGAAAGCCAGTCACCTGGACTGTGCTGGCTCAATGTTGCAGTTGCTTGTGGGTCTGGACTTCCCTGGGATATCCTTCAGCTACAGGAAGGTTAAGCTTTAGCTTTGTTTGGTCTCTTGCTTTTGAGTGTTACGTTTCAGAATGGAGTTAGAACTGCAGATTGCTGTCATGGCAATGATTTAATTGTACTGAAACCCTCCTAAACCCAACTTATTCATATAAAACCTGCTTTGAAGCAAAATGAAGCCCTGAACTAATTGTTTAAGGCTGGATTCCTTCAGTTTCAGACCCCTGAATACTGTTTTCTTATAAAACCAATGTGCTCATTTCCCTGTTTACAAGCACTTTCCCATTTTCTGCAGTGTTGTTGCACAGGTGTGATGTATGAGTAAAACAGCTCCCCTTCTCTGATTTATTTGTGTTTCCTGCCTGCTGTGAGTTCAGGAGGCTAAATAAGTGCTTCAATGGAATCTGGTTGCTCTCTCTAAGTAAACTATAAGGTTGCCAGTGTTTACTGAAGGGATCTGCTGACTGGGAAATGCAACTATTTCTTGCACATTGATTGAGACTCTCTCCAGGCACTGCTTTCTAAACAGTTCAGCCTGGCCAAGGCTTTGATTTCTCTCAAGTGCAGCTTATAATTCTGCTTTGTAGGTCCCAGTTATTTCATCTGTTGGAGTTTGTGTAAGCTTCTGAGTAGAATGACTCTCTTCAGCACTACAGAAGAGTTAATCATGACAGCTCCAGTTGTCCCTGAGCTAAATCTGAATGGTCATCTGAATGCACCAGCCTCCATCCTTCTTCCAGACCTTCTTCCTTCTGAACATCCCTGGGTATTGTCATGGGAGTCCCTGGTGGGAAAATCAGGACAGATCAGGGAGAAGCCATGGTAGGCTTATGCCTTGCCTTATTCTGGGCCAGATGGGCTTTGATATTGAGATGGAAATGTCTCACTGTTCTGAATGATCAGGATACTCTTGGATGTTGGTAGATATCTCCCTGCTGCTGGAGTACTCCAGCCTCTGCTGCAGAAGTCCTAGGTAAACAGGGATCATCCAGTTGGAGGCAATACTGTGGGTCCAGCTATGCAACCTTGGTGGTGGCAAACAACCAACAGCATAGAGCATGAAGCTGTAAAAGCAAGTGTTGATTCAGTTACAGCAATGCAAAAGTTCTTTGCTAGACAGAAGTCCTGGATCAGTCTTCTAACCAGACTCCCCTTCTCTTCCCTGCATGGCTAGTAAGGCACAGCACAAGAACTGTCCTACTTAGGAAGGGAGCTATATTAGATAATATGGTTGTTTTTAGCTTTTCCTAAAGCTTGATTCTATTAAGAAATGAACCAACATGTTCCAAGGTCTGAAAAAATTGAGGGGAAATTGATCTTGGTAAAATGTGTTTGTTTGGAACAGTTTTTTCAAGGCATCTTTTATTTGGTTACATTTCTAAGTATACTCCAGAGCAAAAGATGTGCTTTTCAGGGAAGAAATGCCTTTAAAGCTAAACTTTACCCTGAGATACTTCTTTGTAACACCTTTTGCCTGGGATAAGACAAAAGTGCAGGCATCTCAAGTCAGATGCTGTCTTTCATTTCTCAGAAAACAGATATTACTGTAACCTCTGGTTTATTCTTGGGAGGAAGTAACTGGAACAGCTTTAAAGTACTGCAAGAACCATTCATGCACATGATTTAAATCATGCTGTTCTGCTGACAAGCTGAAACCTACTAGGAAATGGATTTTACTTGCTCTTTAAGTAGATAATATTGGGTGAGGGGAGGAACTGTGAAATGAGGGAATCTGACAGAAGCAGCAGTTGTGATGGTAACAAAGACAGACAAACTTCATAAAAAATATGTTCACTAGGCATTCAGAAATAATTCTTCACTTTCTGAATAAAAGTGACATTTCTAACTAATATCCCCTGAATACTTATTTTTTTCTTATATTTTTCTGACAAATTTATGAGTGAAAACTTCCTTACCTCCTCTTTTTAACTAATCCTTTGAGCCACAGGGTAGGAAAAATGTGCCAAGACTTGAATTCAAGGAATAAGGGATAAGTGTGGAGCATGAATTACCTATTCTTGGTCTTGCCATTGGTTTCTTGCTTTCCCTCTAGCAAAAAGTCATATACAATACAGTATCCAAAAGCATGCTGTGTGAAGAGGGGGCCATCATCTCTCTGCTTAGCACACAGCTGTCCAGAGTAAGCCGGCAGAAGATGCAGACAAGAGGGATGTTAAAATCTTGGCTATTCACTGCTTGATTCAGAGCTGTAGAGAGACACCTCTGTTGCCTCTGAATCCAGCCTTCAACCACCCCTTCAGAGTGTTAACAGCTTCTTTCTGAAGAAAAACACATTGTGTTCAGCCAGATAAGATCTTTCTGGCTTCTCTGTTCTGATTTACAAGGCTCCCTCCCAAGTGTAGAAACAGAGTTTTCAGACCTGAGGGAGAAGGAAGGAAAAGGACTTTGCTTCACTGCAGGGTTGGAAGGGAATTTATTCCTTCACAGGGCACAATTAAGCATATCTTCATCTCATCAGTGATAAACATCTGCCTAGCCTGTTCTTTAAAAGCTCTGTAGCAGGAGCTCTCCAAATTGTCTGAGGTCTTTCTGCTGCCCTTCTTCATTAGCATCCTCTAACAGTCTAATGTGAACAGTCAATTCTGCAAATTTCTCTTTCCAAAGAGGCCTCTTTCATAACAGACCTTGTATGGGCTGGAGGACCATTAAGATATCCCTCCTCTTACCATCATTTCCTCAACAAAACAAAACCAGTTTCCCTACAGGCCATTTTGAAACCTGCTATCCTTGCTGTTATTCTCTGGACTCTCTCCAATCTTTCTGTGTCTTAGTGGGATGCCCAAAACTCCAACTGAGGTTTCACCACCAAGATAAAGGAGAATGATTCTAATTACCTCCTGTGTCTTCCATATGTTAATCCAGTCAGGAATGAGATGTGGTTTTTCTGCAACAGCAGCAGATTGTTGAATCCAATTTAGTGGTCAGCTCTCACCTTGACTTATTTTCTGTAGTGTTACTGCTTAGCCAGTTATTCCCCATTTTGTACTGGAATTCTCCTTCCAAAGCAGAGCACTTATGTATTGACTTTGCTTTTATCAGAGCAACTCCTCAATATGTCAAGAACATTTTGGTTTGTGATTGCATCCTCTGGGGTCCCTGCAAAACTTCTCAGCTTGACTTCATCAGCAAACTTTATGGGCCTTTTCTATACTATCAGCCAAGGTATTAAAAGTAATATTGAAAGAGCCAAATGCATGAAAGACCCTCCCAGGACCCCTTGTAATGCTGTCTGAGTTTGATAGCAAGATCCAATTATCAATTGAAATGCTGGATTTGTCTGAATCCAAGGCATATCTGTAATCTGAATTTCACACTTGTGCACAGGGTTCATTAAAGAGAAAGGTTTTAACACATGAACACCACTCAATAGCTTCACCAGGGCACTGGCCACTTCCTACATACAGTGTAAGACAAGGGAAGATGGGGTTTTTTTGCATCTCCTGAACTGTCACTGGGAAGGAATAAGTTTTGTGTTCTCATCCAGGGCAAAAGATGATAAATTACTCCTCTTTTATAGAGGGGAAAGACACCTCCAGTTGCCTCACCATTATCAATAGGAAAAGGGCTGTATAGGCCAGTTCTTGTGAAGCAACTAATGCATGGCAGCTTCTTGTCTTTCTCCAGGGTAGCTGAGATAGTCTGTCTAAACAGTTTGAATGTCAGATCTTCTCAGGGAAGGAAAAATAACATCCTTAGCATGAACAAATATGTTTGCAATGATGACCACACATTGTAGAAATATCTTCAGTACCATCTGCCTCTCAACTGCTCAGAGGGTGTTAGGAAAGACTGTAAGAAAGCCTCAGTGAAGCTGGATTAAGTCATACCCACCACTCCCTTCTCATCCAACACTTTTGTTGCCTTGTCAAGGAGGAAATTTGATGGATCTGACATGATAAGTTCTTTGTAAATACCTCTTAGCTGTTTCTTATCACTTGGTTTTTGCTATGATGCCTATAGATTGTTCAGTAATACCTTCCAGAGGCAGCTTAAGGAAAAAGATGAGGCTGACTGGCCTCAGGGCTTTGGGTTCTCCTTTCTTTGTGTACTTGAATTGCAAATGGTTCCCAGAATATTTTGGTGAACTCCTTTAAAATCCTGTGGTGAATTCCTTTATACCTTACAAAGTTGAATAGCTCTATCTTATCTACATATTCTTTAACCAGTTCATCCTCTGAGCTTGTCCTCTTCTTAAAATTAATTGCCTTAAGTAACTGCTCATAATTATGTTTTAGCATGTCTGCAGCAAAGAGAGTGCTGAATTCTTCAGTCTTCTCTGGATCATGTGCTATTTGTTCTCCTTCCCTGTTTAGTAGTGGACTGGCACTATCCAATGTTTTTTCCTACTTTTAATGCATTTATAAAACCTTTTCCTATCACTTTTTATGTTCCTTTCAACCTGTAACCCATTTTATCCCAAACTCTCCCTGAGGTTTTTTTTCCCTCATCCTTAATGACACACTTTTTTTTTTTTTGCCTTTTGTGTCATTTTCTTTTCTTAGTTTATTTTTGTGCTCTTGAAAAGCTCCTGATGCAGTCATAATGGCTTCTCACTGTGCTCTCTGTCCTTCCCCTCTGTCAAGATAGGCTGCTATTGTGCCTTTAATACACTGTCTTGCTGTAACTGCCAGTTCTTCTGCCCTCCTTTATCCCTTAAATTACCTTCCCAAGAGACCCTACAGATGATTTCCTTGGGTTTGCTGAAATCTGCTGGTTTTTTGAGGGAAGGAGGAAGTCCATTATCCTTACTTTTTTTTCTCTGACTCCTTCCTTTTTCATATAATAATGAGTCACAATCCTTTCACCTGTCACCTTCCCTTTTTACATTCTTCTTCACCTGTTCCTTTTTATTAGAACCAAATCCAAACCACTACCTCATCTTGTAACTTCCTCTCCCATTTGATATGTCACTCTTTCATATGAAAGACTTTATAGATAGCTTGAACCCACCATGCTTTCCCAAAAACTATTTGGGCACTTGATGTTCCTTATTGACAATACAACCTGTCCTTCAGATCTCCACAGCCTACAGAAGACCTGTCTCCTCCCTTTACTCTTTCTCATATTCATGTGGAGACAGTAGCAAACCTGCATCACCTCTGAACTTCATGGGAAATGCACATGCTTTTGATGTAAGACACAACCTTTATCATATCATCAGAGAATCATTTAGGCTGGGAAAAAAAACTTTAAGATCATCAGGTCCAACCATAAACCTAACACTGCCAAGTCCTCCACTAAACCATGTCACTAAGCACCACATCTACATGTCTTTTAAGTGCCTTCAGGGATAGTGACTCCACCATTTCTCTGGGAAGACTGTTCCAATACTTGATAAACCTTTTGGGGAACAAATTGTTCCTAATGTCCAACCTAAACCTCTCCTGGTGTAACTTGAGGCTGATTCCTCTTGTCCTATCAATTTTGCTTGAGAAGAGAACGGAACCCACCTTGCTACAATCTTCTTTCAGGTAGCTGTAGAAAGTGATAAGGTCTCCCCTGAGCCAACTCCTCTCTAGACCAAAAAAACCCAGTTCCTTCAGAGGCTCCTCAGAAGACATGTTCTCCAGACTCTTCATCAGCTTTGTTGCCCTTCTTTGGATATGCTTCAACATCTCCATGTCTTTCTCGTAGTGAGAGGTCCAAAGCTGAACACGGTGTTGGAGATATGGCCTCACCTGTACCAAGTACAAGGGGACAATCACTTCCATAGTCCTGCTGGCCACTTGTGGTACAAACCAGGATGCTATTGGCCTTCTTGGCCACCTGGACACACTGCTGGCTCCTATTGAGCTGCCTGTCACCCAGCAGTCCTTTCTGCCAGGCAGCTTTCCAGTCACTCTTACCCAAGGCTGTAGCATTACATGAGGCTCTTGTGACCCAAGTGCAGGACTCAGATCTTGGCCTTGTTGAAGCTCATACAATTGGCCTCAGTTCATTAATCCAGACAGTCCAGATGCTTCAGGTTATATCTTTGCTTTAAGTTTAACAGGCTCTGATAGTCTTTTCTTCCATGCAGTGTCTGATTGCTTTTTGAGCCTATTTATAACTTCCAGAGCATCTTATTGCAATGAATTCCATGGTTTAATTATGCACTGCATGAACAAGCACTTCTTTGTATAAATCTTCTAGCTGATCATTTCATCTGGTACTCTCTAGTTCTCCATGCTGTGCAAAGTTCTGTAGCAGCTTTTCCACATCTCTTCCTTTTCAAGGCTAAAGACTTACTCATTGCTCAGAACTGTTCTTTACCTTTGATCTCCTCACTTGTTCTTCACTGTATTCTTTCAAGTTCTCCTGCACCTTTCTTAGATGGGATAACCAGGAATGCACATGCTACACTGGGAACACTAGTAGAGTACACTGGTCTGGAAGGAAATGTTCTGCCTTGTTCTCTATTTTTACTAATAATTCCTTGCACTCTTTGACTGCTGGCCTCCTGCTGACACTGTATTGACATTTCCATGGAGCTGTATTCATTGAATCAACCTCTGTTTCTAGAGCTATGTTTAAAAAGTGAGATTCCACTATTAGGCAGGTACAACTTAGTTGGGTTTTTTTGTTTTGCTTCCTTGGTTGTTTTTCCTTGCCCCACCATGCAATTCTTTGTATTTATTGGCAAAGAATTTTATTCTTTTATTCACCAGTTTCTCCNATGCAATTCTTTGTATTTATTGGCAAAGAATTTTATTCACCAGTTTCTCTCTCAGCATCAGATCTTTCTGCAATGCTTTGCAACTTTTATGACAGAGTGTAATATATCTGCAGTAAACTTTGCTGTCCTATTACTCAAGATTTTCTGCCTCTAATCAGGTGCTGTCTCTATTGATTATGTGGTTATTCTGATCTCTCATAGCTATTGATTTTTATTGGTTTTAAATTTATTTTTTAATCAAACAGCCTAAAACATTTGATTTGGAACAGAGCCTTTTTGGAGGCACAGTAAATATACATTCAAAGTTATTAAAGTGCTTTTCTGGATGCCCTCAAATAATCACCATGAAGCAGAAGAGTTTGTTTTTACCTGTGGCTGCTCAAGAGCAGCTTGAGACTGGGAGTTTACAGGCTTTCAGTAACCTGGAGCCTCCTAGAGCTCTGGCTCCTGTAAGCTACCCTTAATGATGAAAAGGTGCTTTTCCTTTAAGAGTTCTTATAATAAATGTTTAGGGCACTGACAACAAGGATATTATTATCTTTGCTTTGAGGAACTGTGACATTTTTGCAGCTGTGGTTGCAAGCAAGTGTTTAGTAAGTGGGAGGCACTACAGAGCAAGTCCCTTTATCCATTGCATTACCCTAATAATTAAACTGTCAGGGAGGGATGTCAGGCTTTAATAGAAAAAAATTGGAATCAAACAGAGGTAAAAAAATTGTGACTCTTCCTCCAGTTAAGCATATAATTTTTTCTAATCTTAATCATGTTTGCATAAGGCATTGCTCAGAATACACATTTTAAAATGTTTTTAATGCTTTTTGTATGTTTTTAAATAAGAAGAAGTTATTGTACCACTCTTCTTTGTTCCTGTGGCTCTGGGAAACAACTATCTTAAGAATTTTTGGTAGTTTTTTACTGTGGTTTATTTCTAAAATGAACTCCAGGGGTATTTTCTAGAATCCCCAGGTATCTTTTCCTTGAGGATATAAATCTCCCTGATGGTCTGCTTCTTCTGACTCTCCTGTGGGCTCATCCTCTAAGCTCTCAGGTCAGGTCTGTAGTAGAAGGAGAAGTCACCCAGCTACTCTGGTCTTTTTGCAGGGGAACATGGATGGTTGTTCTTTTTTTCCTAAACATTGATTTTTCCAGGGTTGTCATCCTGCTTTCTCCTTTCCAGCTTGTTGTCCAAACAGCAATGTACTTATCTTTAGTGAAATAGGTGGCACTAGGCTAAGGTGACAGATCCTGATTAGAAGACAATGAAAAACATAACAGTAAAGTGAGATATTTGTCCCTGGTAAGGTGGCTCTGTCCTGGTTCAGCAGCATCATCCCTCTAAAAGATAGTGTTCTTCTCCCTCTCTTACCTTTACTTTTGGATTTGTCCTGATAAATGTTACCTAACTCTAAGGATGAACTTTGAGACAAGAATAGTTTTCCTCTGGGAAAGAGACAAAAACCCCTGAGATCTTTTTCTCTGATGAGTAGGGCCACTGGCCATCATCACGCCCAGCCAAAATCTGTTGAATCCAGAAGACTCAACAGTGTATCTGATCTAGATGATATCACAGACCACAGAGGGCTGAATGGCAATTTTGAATTCACACCTAGAGAAAAAGACCAAAAGTGAAAATTGTCATTTACTCTTGGAACAGTCATGAGGAAGATAACAACAATGCCTACCTCTACATTTTGACACGAGTTTTTCTACACTTGGAATAAAAAGGGAATACAGCACACATGACACTGTGTGAATAGCTGGGAAATGCTAATTTCTTTATGTTATCACTGTCTTTAACAGCTCCCTGAGGCATAGGACATTGTGATTGTCATCACCTTTGTCCTCTTCTAACCAGGGCCAGACAGAAAGAAGTGCAAGGTTTCAGTATCCCATTACCAATTTCCCGAGCAACAGAATGCCAAGCTCCAATTTGCCTTCTAATTTTAACTACAGTATAGATTTTTAAATAAGCCTCAAGCTTCCTATTAACATGATCTGTCTGCTCCTTCAGTGCTCTCTCATCCCATTCTGATCGACCCATGAATGGGTTCCCTGTATTATTCATTGTACACTAAATTAAGCTTTTAGTGTTAAAGGCTTTCAAGTGTAGCATTCCTTCCGTAGAACTCATTACCTGTGTCAATACACAAAGCAGAAGTGCTTAATAGATTTAAAACATCTAATATCTGCCTTTTTCTTTTTCTTCCTTTTTTTTTTTTCCCCCCAGGCTCAGGAACATTTGTTATTCTGGTAATATTCCTTACTGTCCTGATACTAATTTCTTGAGTCAGTACGTGTGCGCTATAGAGTTCCAAAGTGTCTTTGCATCATGTGAACTTCAATTCATCTTCAGGTTTTCTCAAAAGGGTTAGGTAAATGAAAATGATTATGGTTGATCATGGCTTTGCACACCTTCAGAAATTAGAATATCTGTTTTCATCACCTGTGAGAAAGCAGGAATAGTAACATAGGAAAAAACTCCTTCTACAGCCTTCTACTTATCTGCTGTGGGAAAGAAACATTAATGGAACAACACCTTCAGACACAGCTCTGTAAGATTTTCTTCACAGACACAGCACACTTGAGTTATGGGCTTTTGGGTGTTTTGCCTCATTTTAAAGAAAGCTGAGATACAAAAGAGCATCTTGCAGAGCAAATGAACACTACCAGCTATTTCCAAACTTCAGTCTGCTATTTGATCCAAAACTAAATCCTCCTGGGGTTTCTGCCAAGTCGTTTCACTTCTGTTAGTTGAGGAATAAACTCCTACTGTACAAATAATGGCCAGCCAATGTCTTGTTTAATTGACCTTGATGTAAATGCCAAGGACCCAGGCAGAAACATAACTGCTGCATGTCATAAGGGAGCAGTGTATGGGAAGAGTGGAGCTGGCATTTAGACTCAATTTAGACCATTCTGCTCATCTAGGCTCCTAATGTGAGTTACTTCTTTGTTAAAGTATGACAGGACACTTTAAAAAAGGTACATAAATGGTGTCTGTGTCTTCTGGCTAAAGGACACAGATCTTCAGGTTTATGCCTCAGGGTCACAGCTTCCATGTCTCATCAATGGCTTGAACACATTTGTTGTGTTGGTTTTGCTTTTGTTTTCAGAAAGGCACATAGAAGCTCATTTTTTGCAAAGACAGAGTTGTTGGGGCTTTTGTTTGTTTTGAGTTTGTGTGGGTTTTTGGTTGGTTGTTTGGGNGGGGGGGGGGGGGGGAGGTTGATAACAGAAATAAAACAAGGAGACAAAAAACATTAAGGATTTAATGACTGCATTGGTTGGGAATTGGTAGTCTAACTCCAGGATCTTAAACAGATGACCTAACAGAAGAGGTGGGTATAATGCATTCTGTTGCACTGGGTAATGTATTCTGAGCCTCTTGACTCCAGGGGAGAGAATGTAAAAAACTCAAAAACCCCCAAAATAATCCTGGTTAGAGGAAGAAGTGATTTCAGCTCTACTGCTGTTGAGCAGCCCCACCCTGCTTGTCCCCATTTTCACTCCCATATCAAGGTGAAAACAAGAAATCAGTAAGCCAGGAGTAGTGTCAGCGTGGAAAATCTTCCAGGCTGCCTTTGTCTGCTTGCTAATAATGAATGTCTATTTATAGCTCAGTGCAGAGCAGGGAGAGTGTGCTGTGGGTGACAACGTGATATGGATTTCACAGTCCATCAGTTTGGATTTCAAGTTTACAGTCCTCTCTCAGACTAATTGAGAAGTCAGACAGTGTTTTGGGATGTTACAGGCAATGCAAAATAGGGCGTTTGGTGCTTGCTTAGCGAGCATTTGGGGTCAGGTTGGCTGGGGCAACATCAGAGCTCTCTGAGATCACTCAGGCTTTGCACAGTGGCCTGAGAAAACCCATCTGATGGAGAAAGGTTTTGCATGTTGAGCATAAAGGTGCTTGTGGGCTTGATATCTGTCATAGTCCATCAGTTTGTCATCTCTTCCCAGATGAAACAGCAGCCTGCCTGGGATCAGGTACTGCAGAGACAGTGGGGGCATGGTTACACCTGTGCAGCAGCCTCTCAACTTTCTCTTCATTCTGTCCCTCCTAGTCATTCAGGCCAGTAGTGTCTTATCCCAACAGCTCTTTCTGGGGTTTCACAGTCAAAGGGTGCCAAAACCCATGCAACAATGAAAGTGAAAGGGAAGGACATGTTTTGGCACAACCCAGCCTCATCATTCCTCCTTTGCTATGCTGGTACAGCTATAGGGTAGCATCAGAACAAAAATGGAGAGGTACTGGGAAGGAAATGCAGTTCCTCTCAGGGTGGAAGGAGGACACACCAGGAGCCAGTGAGCAGCAGATTGCACTAGCAACACTGTCCTGAGAAACAACTCCTGCTTCAGACAATTAACATTTGAAGTTGTCAAAAATTGGAAAGAGAAATAGAGGCACAGAGCCTGAGCTGATTTTCTAGCAGAGTGAGGCAACAATGATTTAGGTCTGATGAGCTTTATTTTGAAAACCAGAGAGGGTGTTTGAACATAGCACACAGATATTATGAACTGTAGCATCCACTGACTTTCAATGCTGCTGAATGTAGTCTCCATTGCTATTTCCATCTTTCCTCTCATTCCTTACTCTGTGTATTTAGTTAAGTTCTCACCCTTTCCATTGACAAATCTGTAATTCAATTTACTTGACATAGTCCCATTATTGATAATCAAAAACTTCTTAGCTCTGAGAAAAGCAAACAAATTGTGGCTTGGCCTCTTGACATTACTGAGAGTCTCCTCCTGCTCAAATACACCCACACCTAGTATTTTTTTCTGCCCTAGGAGGAAGAGCACACAACCACAAGTTACTAGTTTCATGAGCTGGAATGGTCATGGAATAAACCCCAACACCAGACTGTTCTTGATGACAAAGACCCTGAGTCGCATCCAGTAAGGGAAAAGTGCTGGATTATTCTGAATCCTTGCTGTCAACAGCTTGCAATAAAGACATTAAGAAAGGAGAAAAGATAGCTAATTTAGCCATTGAGGCTAAAAATACACTCTTAGAAAATGTAAGAAACAAATTCCTAAATTGTTACATGTCTGATAAGAAGCAGTCTGAACACAACATGTCACTTGTCAAAAGTAGTTGGCTTCTTCCATTTCCTGAGTCGCCTTTGGGTTCTCTTTTTGCACTGGGTAAAATGCAACCTAGATCATCTGTACTGTTTCCTTTCTATTGAAGAATAAAACAGCTCCCTGCTAAGAGAAAAGCACAGCAGCTTTAGCTTTACCAGTTTTACTCCCTGACCCCATCCTCTATGCAGTAAATAATCCAGTGTAAGTTGCCATCAGATCTTGGTAAACCACTGTTACATTTCCTCTTAAACTTTGTTAAATTGCTGTTTTGTATAAACATATTGCTCTTTTTCTCTTATGAATTAAGTGTGTCACTTCATCCATGACACTTCTGTCTCTCTCACAGGATGTATAGTGCCTTCCTCTACAAGGCACAGATGGCTTGATTGCTTCATATTTGGGGTTCTCTTCTTATAGGGAAACTCATCCTCCTAAGAGGTGTGTCATGGGGGAGGCAAAGGAAAACTTACAGGGACAAAAATGTAATGGCTTCTGATGATGCTTTTAGTATCTGAAAGCTGCATGTTCCACAGTTGTGTGGAAATAGTGATTTGAAGTACTAAGCACAAGGAAGCTGTCTTGGCTCAACCTCATCAAGGATAAACAACTTCTTTGATCCACTGCAGATCTTGTATTTTTACTGTATTTTCCAAATCTGACAGTGGTGTGGAGTTGAAGGGGAGGGAGGCAAGGGGGAGCCTGAAAGAGTTGGCAGTAAGCAACAACATATCCAAGCTTTGACAGACTCCAGTGGAATAACTTAATTAACTAATGGCCTGTATAAAGCTGTAATGGGATCTGAAACCAGAAAGCTTTTAAGCAAAACTTAAAGCCAATAGCATCAATAAGAGTGAGCTGAGGGCACTTACTCCCTGTTTTTTTCCTGTGAGACTGGTGACACAGTCCCTCACCTCTTCTCTATCCCTAAAGGTGTTTCTCCATCTAGTGTCCCTGGGCAACAATTACAGCCAACTTGGTCCCAATATTCTACTTTTGTTCCCATATGGCTCAAAGGCTTCCTCATAAATCCACAGAAGCTTTAAGCAGGGAGAAAGAAGATGGATTCTGGAAAGATGCTCCATGGGGCTGGCCTGAGCTGCAGCCACCTCTGTGAATGTCTCCAGTCATTAGCTGCTTCTCTGACATTTGGAGGTGTTTCAGTTTGTCCTGCCATTATGAAGCACATGTAAGTTTTACTCTTCCATTTTTTTCCTTGCCCCTTTGAAACTTTTCCCCTCTCAAATCTGACTATTTGGAGACGTTTCACCAAGCTGATACTGAAGACAGGGTTTCAGGCTGCTGAGGCACCCACTTGCCTGTATGTATCTATCTTAGAGGGGATTTAGTCAATGGGAGCTGCCTACTGCTTCCCAGCATAACCTGAAAGCTTCCTACAGCATTATCCTAGCCTCTGGCATACACATAGCTGTATATTCACACAGGTGAGAAGTCTTACAATATGTATGGTTTAGGCAATATTGTGTCTAAACTAGGTATGCTAGCAGAATCTGTCATGTCACCTTCACCACTTACCCTCTTTGAGGAGCTTTTAATGTAATTAAAGCACAGTTCTTACTTGCACCACTATTATTCATTTGTTGGATGAAGATGTTGCCTCTCTTCCAAGCACAGTATCCCCAAGGCCCTGAAGCAGGCACATACAGTGACACACTGATGTAGGTGGTCATGCTGTTCTTCCTCTTCTCCCTAATTTCCTCTCACATGTGTACCTCTTTTTTAAAGGGGAAAGTTCCAGACTTCTTATCATGTTTCCCTCTTAGAATGTTTTTTTTTTTTTACATGAGACCAAATGTAGTTCATTCTGCAGGCTTGTCAGAACTTGCTGGGCATCAGCAACAGCAGCAGCAGAAAAGAAGCATGGACAGATGGCTCTTGGCCGAATTTCCTGCCTGTCAATGGCTGGCAACTCCTCTGATATCTCTGGTGTTTCAGGGAGAAGGGGAGGAGAAATGCCAGCTCCTACATTTAGTGTTGCTGGTTGCAACCTGCCAGGGACAACATATGGTCCACAGTACCTACAGAGAAAGTTGGACAGGAGATGGCTGCAGGTCCCCACTGTGATTCAGGGTATGTCTTATTCTGCTGGCTGGCAGTAGTTGAAATGTGATACAGCAAAGGGTCTTGGAGTGCTCCTAAGAGGACATCCCATTGTCAGCCAGGAAAGCAGTGAAAACATCAGGGAATCAAAAATACTGAGTCTGTGCTCTGGCCTACTTACCACCATTCCACCAAATGTTTTTGGGAACCAGACTGAACATGTTTCTAATGAAAACATGACACTAGGAATTATGTACTTGCTCTATCTGTAGCTGAGAAGAGGAAAATCATGATACAGCATGGACAGGACAAAGTAATTTTCTTGTAGAATGATCTAAACCATTGTGATGGTTTGACTCTATACTGTTCCCACAGGAAAAGGAAACCTGCTAAATTTAGGGAACTTTGATTCCAGACATGAATTCCACAGCTGATCACAAAACAGTAATAGGAATGGCCATAACACGAGCACAGGGATAGGTACTGCTGCAAGGATGTAGAAGACTCAGAGAACATCTCCACCAAGACTGGTTCATTTTGCACATAACTGATCAATAGCAAGAGCAGAAATACTTCATGTTATGGGTAAGACATTATGTCAATCACAAGTGTGGCTGCAGTTCTCAGGTACATACCTTAAACACCTTTTAATGAAGCAGCATCAAGGAGCTTAGCAGAAGTGTCCCAGGGGGACTGTGTTATGACTATGCTGTAATTGGTACTTAACTTAGTTGTTTTACTGTTTACTTGCTCACTGCTGTACTCACCACCTGTGGACTGGGTATCTCCATTGGAAAGAAGTGGTGTGACATCCTGGCATCCACCTCCTTAAAACCCAACAGGATGAGGTTAAAATATTCTCAACATTTCTGGCCAGAAGATGCAGTGATGTCAGCCTGAGAGCTTCAGTCTTGTAGTCCTGTGTCTGCTTTATTATGTGAAGTGATTCTTTACAAAATAGTTAATGCTTCTGCTTTCTTTCCCAGTTTTTGTTTACGTTTGACAGGGCACTGTGACTTTCCATATTGAGATGTGGAACCTGGCACAACATGGTCCAGATTTCAGGTTGATAAAGACAGTGTTTCAGCATAAAGAGATGATGACAGTAATTGTCTGATCAGAGAGATGGAGATCCTTTGTCATAGCCAAGAAGACTTCCACATGCCCTCTGGTTGTCACAAAGCACACAGCTTTGAAAGCAGCAAGGAACTTAACAGTTTTAGAAAACCTAAAAATCATTTTTAAAAGGTTACCTCAGAGTTAATCACAATTTCCCCCTGAAAGGTGAAATGCTAATTATTTCCCCCTAATAATGCTAAAATCTTCAGAGGATTCAAATATTGGCATGACCTATAGTTTACAGAGACCCAGATGACACCCACATACCACCTAATTAGCAGTGATTTTCCACAGAAGGCACCTCTTTGAATCACTACATTTTCCACATGCTGTTTCATATTAACACTGTGAAAATAACCCTCCTTCCTTGCTACAATAGGGGATGAGTCAGACACATCATTGCAGAGCACCCAAAACCTTCCCCAACCAGAATAATCCTTGTAACAGTTGCTAATAAGTGAAAGCAAAGGGGGTCTGCTCTGATCTCCCTGTCAATGGGAGTTAAGTGTGTGTAGGGAGGGAAGAACACAATTAAAATGAACAATTTGCATTAGATACACAGTATAATGAATCCACACTAACCATCAGGGAATAATTATCTAGTGGTATTAGTAACCAGGTCATGCTTTGGTCCATGGCCCTGCAGCCACAAGATATGCCTTGCCTTAGTTTCCAAAGAGCAGCAACACTTCAGAGATGTCCTAGTCAAGCACATAGCTGCTGGGAAGAGCAGGGCTGGGAATTAACCATCAGTGTCATCCCTGTGTATGTCCCTTAGCTCAACTATCACTTTCTTTTGCCCTAGTAGAAGGCAAGAAGCATGGAACTTCACAGACACAGAGGTCATGCTTTAGGCTGGTTACCTTATGAAGCAGCATCTTGTTTTCCCATCTGAAGCCTATGGAAAGGAAGCTGGAGTTTCACTCTGTTCCTGCTGGATTTGTCAGCTCTGCAAGCTGTTCTGTTTTGTCTAGGATTTAGTCAGTGCAGCACTCCAATAGAGACACCTTTATGCATGCTTAGGAAGCATGGTAAACAACAAGCAAATCTGGAAGTCAAGCTGGATGGAAATATGTGTCTCCTGAAAGCATTTTTTTATGTAAAGAAGACTGGCATTTCCTGAAGGCTCTAGTTGTAGTTACCAGTAAAGAAAAATCTCCAGCTGTTTCAAACACTGCCTAGGGAACCTAGCAGGAGAGAGGAAAACTGTGAGTGAAATAAGGTTGATGTGGAGAAAGTTCAACCTTTCCTCCCCCATCTGTCTCCCCAAATTTAGTTAACAGAAAAACAAAGCCACAAGGAAAAGACACTGAACTTACACAGGTTTTGGCTCTGTACAGCTACAGTCCATACTTTGTCAGAGACACTGTTCCATGTTTTTCCTTACTTGACTAATCCTGGTGGCAGCCTGGGACATGGTACAGTAGTCAGTATGACTAAGACCTTCTGTGCAAACATTTCTCTTCTGCTGAGGACCTTAGTGGGGTGCAGTAAAGCACTAGTAGGAATGGGGACTTACATTTGTTTCTGAAAGGGTTTTTTTTGCCCTAGTATAGAGTAGATTCAAATGCCTTAAAAGAGGTCACCATAGGGAAAACCTCACTGTAGGGAATGGGGACACAAAGGAGGTTGTTGATTCAACATAGGAGCCATGCTTACTCCCTCAATAAAGAAACAGTATATGTAGGACTCATTCCAGCTTGAAAAGCAGACTGCCCTCACAGGGAAGAAGTTCTCAGTATGTACTTTCTGTATTGAAATGTGCATGAGCTCCTCTGCCATGAGACTTGGGAGTACCTATATTCTTATGGGAAATCCCAGGGCATGCAGATCAGTAAAAAGAGACTCCAGTGCTGTTGGAGGGCTGCTTCATTTAGTTCTAATCCTATGAGTTGTTTCTTATGTGGCAAATGGAGGTCATCTGCTCTGTCAGGTGCCTGTGGCTAGGTGGGCACTCTTTTGTATGAAACAAGAGGACTTGCACTTAGAGCAAGCCAATGAAATAAATGAATACATCCTCTACTAATAAACATTAAAAAATAATATACTCTAAGAAGAGATGATTTGATAGCAATTGAATCCTCTAGTGTCAAGGATGAACACCACTACACTGAAGTTGGAACATCCCTTATCCTAAAACAGAGCAGAAGTAAAAAACCAAACCAAACCAAAAAATACTTCACCTTTGAGTATCATTTGCTAATTTCAGTTATTGTATGTGTTATTTAGCATGCAGGTACCATGCTGGTTTTAGACCAGTAGGTGGTCACCTGCTCAGGATTGGCAGAAGTTCCCAGAAAGAGACTTAAAATCTGGGCTAGCTGGAAAATGCTGCAGAAGCCAAGTCAAGATGATCTAAGTCATGATGCAGGAAACACAAGGATTTTCTAGGACTATTGGTCCTGGAGAGACTACACTTGTCCCACAGACAGGAAAACTTAGGAATATTTTTAAGCAGGAGCTATATTTTCTTCACTGGGGTAAGACTTCTTCCAGCAGGTTGCCCTGAGCAGAGCTGGGTTCAGTAGACATGTGCCTCTTACAGAAAATTTTAATACTAAAAAGATTGTACAGTCCACTTCAGTAAACCAGCTGTAGGTTAGACTGGAAGGTGAGGATGATAAAGGATGGGTTTTTTTACCTTTTCTCCTCATATTTTGCAAATGGATTATTTGATGTGTTATTAGTTTTGTTCTGTAGCTTGTACAATCCTATTTTATTGAGAAATTTTCATAACATATAGTAGCTACATTCAAATAGATAATATTTGGAGTTCTTTTTCATGTTCTTTGATCTTCTCTTATATCTTCCATCAGTAGAAAAACTTGCACCTTTTATATCCAACATCCACTCACTCATTTGAATTCACCCCTCCCTCTAAACAAGGGACTTAAAGAAAGAAACAATTTTATCAAGTAATTACCATCATTAATCCTTGCCTATTGATACCTGAATTGTCACTCCAGCCCACAAAATAGCTTGTATAGCAGCTTTCATGCAATGCATCAGAAAACACTTTACAAATAAGAGTTTAATGAAACACAATAGAACAACAAATCATTACCAGAGCAAAAGGACATGTCATAAAATCTTTTTGAACAATGGAAGCAATATCAAACAATTTAAAACCAGATACAGTCTCTGCTCCTTGTACTTCTCAGCAGAAGGCAATGTTGTGCATGAGGTGCATAGCAAGTGAGAGCTTTTGAGCCATGCAGGTCTCAGGCAAACTTTTCTGCAGGCAGATTTTCATCCAACAGGATGTCCACAGATTTAAAGAGGCAGATTGTGCTTCCATTTAGGATCTATTTTGCTAAGAAATTTGACTTATTAATATCTGAATATAAACATGACAAGAATTTAAATCTTATGAGTATTCCTAGCTAAATTCCTTATATCTGGCCTTTAGTTAATTCCAAGCACTCAGCTTCCAAAGCAGAGAAGGCAATTTCACCCTTGGGGGCATGCTGGTGGGGACAGGCTGAGAACTGTACATTCAAGGACATCCTAACTGAATGTGTAATGACTTTAAACTTCAAATATATCTCTGATATGCTAAATTCCAGGGATTTATTCCTAAGCAATACCAGTGGGAGAAAACATAAACCCCTTGTTCTTCAGGACCTTAACAGGCAAGAGATAATGCTGAATGTGATATAATCCTGCTCTTTCTTTCTGTTAACTTTGTGTAAAGGCAGATCTGAACTACAATCAGTCATAGGTGAGCTGTTGTTTTTGTTTAACTACTCAAAGGGATGGAGGTAACCAAGGTGCAGTGACAACTGCACCCTGGCAAAGTCAAAACTGCACCAGGATCCCTGGTCCACCCCAGTGCATTAAACAACCATGCCTTATGTCCTCTTACAGGGAGAAATAGATCAAAGTTTTCCAAATCTGAAAGATTTCTCTCCAGGAATAACTAGAAAATGCTTATGATTTACAAGGGATGCTGAAAATGCTTCCAAAAGGCTGTAAACTGGTACAACTGTGGACATCAACCAATAATGCCATGGAAAACTGCAGTAATATCCATGTGATCATGTTTTCAAGTCCCAGGTTAGATATCAATAGCCACCACCCAGCATTATGCCTTCAGTAAGAAAAGGACAATGAGTACAGCAGTACTCATGACACTGTTGCTCATGCTGAGGCAGCCCTATTGTGTTGAATGGATCACTGCCCTCTGGGAGACACCTAATCAACTCTTCTTTACTTCATAAGGGCCAGAGAGGATTTGCACAAGTTGGGAAAGGATTCAGAGTTGTTCAGTGCACAAGAAAGGTGATCAAGTAATATTGCCATACAAAAAGACTGTATTACAAAAGCATCTAGAAAATCTAGGGTGAAGGTAGAACTGGATGTTGCAGCAGTGTAGAGTTCCAGGCAAGGTCTGCTAGGCTTAGTGAAGAAAACAGGGAAAAGTTAGTCTCAGAAGAGGTTTCTGGTTATTTTGATTCTAGTGCCAACAGCCTGATTTCTTGGCAATGTTACAGATATGTATCACATGTAGCTGGTTCCCAGTCAGAATGATGTTACTTAAAGGGGAGAAAAGGCAAGAGAGGATATGGGTGCTAAGACAAGAACATCTGGGAGTTCTGCTGCAAATAAGTTTGGTGCTCTAAGCAGTTTCTACTAGCATTAATGACTTGGAGAAGAAAACCACTGTCTAAGAATTGAAGTTGATTATGAAACTCAGTGCAGTAGATGTTAATTTAGTTGAATTTTCTGTGAAACTAATGAATGTTGTTATTAACATGCTAGACTCTATCCTCCTGTAACATTTCCATGAGTCATAGAACACAGAACCATAGGACCAGCTTGGAAAGAACCCCAAAGGACCATTTAGTTCAAGCTTTTGTGGGAAAGGGAGTTGAGATGAGATTATCTAGCACCCTGACTGGTCACTTCTTCAAAACTCTGGTGGCAGGGACTCCAAAACATCCCTGGGGATGTTGTTGCAGTGAATGATTATTCTTACTGTAAAACTTAGATGAAACTTCTCCTCATGCAACTCATACATGTTGCCCCTTTTCTTCTCCATGTGTCTTCTTGTGAAAGCATGCTGCCACCTTCTTTGTAGCCACCTTTTAAGCACTGGAACACTGTGATGAAGTCTATCCTGGACCTTGTTTTTTTCCAGGAATAGAAGACCTAACTCCTACCATCTCTCCTCACAGGAGAGGTTCTCCAGCTTTTGGTAATACATTGTGGCCCACCTTTGGACCCTTCCAAGTCTGTCTGTGTATTTTTTGTGTTATGGGGACCAGAACTGGACACAATACTCCAAGTGTGACCTGACAAGTGCTGAGTAGAGTGGGTTGGATTTTCACAATCACCTGCTTTGTCTAGTTTAAACTCTATGTTGTAAATATAGGTGTTCTGGTATGTTTCTGCACTACATCCTATTCTCCAAAAAGCTATGTTTCCTTTCTCTCATAGTAGAAGAGCTTCTGCCCATCTTAGCAGAGCAGTAACACAAGATGGAGGAGATCAAGCACTCTATAACCTTGAGAAGGCCAAAGTACATTCAGCAGTATAATATTCTCTAGAGTTGGTAGTATCCTCCAAAATGAGCACAGTGACATAACTCATATAAACAGACCTTCTGCTTTTATAGTTTGCTATTATGCTCTTCATTCACACTGAGTGTACTCAATAACTTTATCTACATGAATTTCAGAAATATGGCCTCATTCCAAGCATGAAAGTAATATAATGGAAGATAAAAATTGTTTTAACAAGTCAAGGACGATGAGCACAAAATGTTGATATATGATGGGACAAAATTCTCCCAATTTCCCCCTTTTTTTAATGGATTTGGAAAACCCTGTATATGTGTGTCCTTCCTTTTAGCACCAAATCAATTAAAGCACTTTCTATTCCTGTCAAATCACTTTATAATATATATGAGATTCAGCATTCAAATCAAAACAGGTCTTGACAAAGAAAAAAAAATGAAGCCTTCCTTGTAATTGAATTGTATATGGACTGAGCAACACACAGGAGTCACAAAGGTGTATAGGCTTCTAAGTCCTATCCAGCACTTGCTTTATCTTCTAACTAGGAATTGTAGGTCTTGATCTTTCACAGACCATGGAAAAAGGAATGCATTTGGAATAAACAATCCCTTAGTTTTGTCACTGGAGTGAAAAAGTCACTGAACCTTCTGTCCAACAGTGAGGCAGCAATGGTCTTTCCTTTTTCTTGCAGTGACTGGTTGTCACATTGTTTCATGGGGATAGACTCATTAAGAACTTCATGCACAGAACTGAGAAAATAACCTCATTTATCATGTAACAATCCCAATCTGTGCACCCAAAGCTCTTCCCTTCCACCCACTTCTGCAGATGTTTCTGTGCTTGAAAGTACTAGTGAATTCCTATCTTCTAACAAGAAGACATGGCAACTTAGAGCATTTGCACATCAATCCTAACATTCTAAGGGTCACATTTAGCTTTTAAGAGGAAAAAAATCACAAATCATCCATATGACAACAGGGAAATTCTTTCCTGCCTTTTCTCCCCATTGACTTACATCTCAGAAGAGGAAAAGGAAAAATATCTGGGTCTTAATAGGATTTCTTTAAAACAAGTACCATGAAACTTACCCAGCTGGCATGCCCCCATTTCCATTGCCACTGGAATGATCCATCACCTCTGACAAGCAACTGGAAATGGGCTGGGATATTGGTATGACTGGGCTAGTTTGCTGGCATTTGTCCCTCAAGATTTGCCATTCTTCTGTTGGGAGAAGGCTGCTCCTGACAGATTAGTTCTCATTATTACTTCCTAACAGCCCCATGAGCAGTGCTGACCTCTTTTGAGTCATCAGTTCCTTACTTTAACTATGGTAAAAACTAAAAATGAAATAAAGAATCCTGAAATCTCCCCAAAGCTCTCACACCCAGGGAAAATCTTGTTTTTCTTGAGAAAGGGCTGCCTGAGACAATAACTTTAGCTCTGCAGTTGCAGTCCTTTCTTGCAAAGCTCCTGGAGTGCTTAGCCAGTGGTGAACAAAATCCTGGGATGTTCATGAAATCCTTACCTGGGCAAAGGTGACATTGATATCAATGGCCACTTAGTCAAAGATGATGCTCCACTGGGATATGAGAGATGTACAAATATCTTTATTCTGCTCAAATCCAGCTACTTTTGGGGTGACAAGAGGGAGTGTGCTGAGACACTCACATATTTCTAATACTGGTTTAAAAGCATCCTGTAAATATTCTGAAGATTGGTAAACCCAGAATTCTGTGGACTCACTTCAGATAGATATCTTCACAGAGCCCACCCCAGAGATGACCATAAAATCAATAAACTATATTGCAATTAATAAACTATGAAGGAGAGGATTTAGAACTCTTGTTGTCCAGCAGCAAAGAGCATCCTCTCTGGTTCATGGTTTAAGAAGACTTTTTTTCTGACATCTATAGCATCTCCTTAGAGGATTTGGTTGGGCTCATTTAGCACTAGCTGTGAGATCAACCACAAGTGGATATGAGGTCTGATCTCACCAGGAGAAGTATCAGGGACAGTTTTAGGTAAGAAGAATGCAATTGAACACAGGTATATTGCTCTAAGTAGGGTGGATATGGATATTCACCATCTATTCTGGGAAAGAACCCCCTCAGACAGGGGTGCTAGGCTATCAGTCATTACAATGGGCATGCAATGTGCCTTGGTGTTTGTTTGAAAAGGGATATATGGGAAAGAGTAAGAGTGCTATTACAGGCAGCTGCTGGTTGTTTTTTTTTAGCTCTAGCATTAATTTTTCACACTGTGTTTTTTCTCTTCAATTTCTAGGAAGAAAAGGAACAGAGCTAACCATGCAAATGTCCCACTGCTCTGACAACAGCTATGAGCTTGAGTCACATGCTTAATAATGTTGAATTGTAGACAACTCTCCTTTAAGACTTCCTAGCTCAGTGGCTCTTTGAAGACCTCTTTGAACATGCAGCTCTTCAAAAATGACTCTGCAGCAGCACACCAGAAGCATTTGTTGCTAAATATAGAAATGCACTTGCTTTGAGTGTGGATCATTTGCTTCAGCTTCACCTTTGGAACTGCACTTATAGATGCAGTATAGATTTCAAAGAGCAAAAAATGAGAGGTAAAAGCAAGAAAGGAAAGAATTGGATAGTAGGAGTGCCTATTGAGGGAGAAAAGGCTTGGGCTAGTGAGGCTGGGCTACTGGCCAGCAGGCTGATGTGGCCATGGGAAGGCAAATACATGATAAGACATATTAGTCAGAGGGGGTTTTAATTCACCATAGCCAAATGCTAACCTGTCACTTAAAACACTAGCAAAATGGCATCTGAGAATACTGCTGTCCTCACCAAATTTGAAGAAACACATGTTCAGACCAGAAGGAGTGGAGGAATAATAGAAAATACTGCCTGGGATGGCAGGAGGAGGTCAGTGAAAGCTGGAGTTGGGGTCTGAAAAAATCAAATGAGTCTCAGGACTATACTCACAGGTAAAGCAATTTTCTTATTTTAAGCTGTAAATAGTAGGCAACATGAGATCAGTAAGCTGATGTTTTCTAGCCCTTTTCCCACAGGAAAACTGAACCCTTTCTGATGGTTGCAAACAAGGATGACATTTCCCTGTGTTATTTTTGCTTTTGAGGAAGCCTTATACTCTCAGCTATGGTTGGGTCTGGCTCTGGGAGAATACTTTTTAAGGCAGGTGAAAGAGATTACTTCAAACATTCACATTGCTCACAGTTGTTTCATATCAGGTCATCATCTTGGGCAGCAGCAGTGTTTTCAGTCTGTTGGGGGAAGAAAAAAGGCTGAGGCAGGTGTCCTCTGAGGGAATTGAAGAACAGAATTTGTGGAGAGTTTTTTCCTATTTAATATTGGTGCAACCTTGTCCTCAGGTACATGTGGGATTGACACTAAAAAGCCAGACATAAGCACATGTCTAACACTGTCTAGGGAAACCTGCTGTGGCAGGGGGGTTGGACTAGATGATCTTTCTAGGTCCCTTCCAACTCCTAATATTCTGTGATTCTGTGATACATGGAATTGGGTTCCTGGCTTTTTGATGCAGGAACTTTGCAAAGTACTTCTACTGATACCCAAGAGACTCAGGAACCTACTGGGGCTCCAAGGATTTACAGCAATGAAGAGTAAGTTTGGCAGCAGGTCTCCAGGTTTCTGGACAGATTTCCTCCCCAGTATCACCAACCCTTCACCCTCTGTGTTAACCCACATGGACCTTTCTTGCACAGAAGCAGGACCCTTTCAGAGGTGCAATCCTGCTGTGATTCAGAGCTGACATATCCTGCCTGTACCTTCCTAAAAGCAGTGAGCAAAAATGTCTCTGTGCAGGATGCACTGTAACCCCTTTTACATCAGCCATGTGTTAATCCTATTCATGCCAAAATATTCTCAATGGGTGGTTTAAATGTATGGAAGTACAGAGAATTTGTCATTAAAAGTATATAACAGAGGGATCAACTCCTCACCCTCTCTTTCTGCACAAGAATGGAGGCCATCAGGTGAGAATCTTGGGAGGCAGAGGGAAACCAAGGGGAATTGATTCTTCATGGAATGATAAAGGTTCTGCAGAATTCCCTGGAAGGACACAAATCTTCATGGGTTCAAGAGAAAAATGTTTGGAAGATGAAACTAGAAGGGAAGGGAAGGGGATCAAAAAGGGGAAGGACTGTTAGAAAGACAATGTATATATTAGAGAGACAGGATATACTTTCCTCCTTTGTTCTTATTGTTCTCTAGGCATCTATTAATGGACATTATTTTCTATGCAGATGAACACTACATTGGGAAACTTGTGGGAACCAGGAAGGTGGCAGGTGGGGAATGAGCTGGACACAGCATTTGTGATCTGTATGTCTGTCCTACAACTGCTGTCTGGGCCCTGGATGTGGCTGTCCATATATCCTTAGATTTGCTTGCATTTCTGTGTGTAGTTTGAAATGTGATGCTCTAAGTAATATTACAAGACTATCTTTACTAAACAGTGTATTTTGTGATATTTTTCCTCCTTTTTTTTTTTGTTGTCTCTTCCCTTCTTTAGCTTATTTTGGTATTTGTAACAAATAAGAAGTTCCTTAACAATTAGTTGCCTTGGCTACTAATGATTTTCTTGTATTCATATATAGCTTCTTGGATTTAAACATAGCACCTAATCTATTTGCTTTGTGTTGCTTAATGTGACAAGTCCCCAAGCTGCAGTGAGCTGGTGGTTACAGTTGTTGATTACACCAATGATATCTTGAATTTGGTCTTGGGAGGGTGGGGGTTTTTTTTGTGGAAGTAATGTTTAGCAGAGGGACTTGATGATACCACACTAAACTCATATGCTGTTTACAATGCACCATGAGAAGAGCTGTTCTCTGTCTACTGTATGATTAAAGACATGAAGACACCTATGTCTTCATGCAAGTGTCTGGTAGCAGGGAACTCATAAGGATATGGATTTCTGCTATGAGTTACAACCAAAGAAAAAAGGAGGTGCCTGGCTGTCCCAACATCCCATAGCTCCAGCCACTGCAATGGCTCTGAGCAAATCCTGAAGTCTGAACAAGCAGTGTGTGTTTTACACAGCCATTTCCAAGTAAAACTCAAGTGAGTTGACAAGATATGTCTGTCCACTGTGATTTAATCCAGGTCACATTTATAACTAGGTGAGGAGCTGTGTCATTAGACTGCCTGAAATTCTGTGATTCTTTACATTAAAGCTACTCACTGCAACAAGTAAATCATGGAAAGAGGGTGTGAAGGCCACAGAGGCTGCAGCTACAGGTAAGGTCTGGTCTTCTATCAGTCTCTTCCAGAGGTAGGTTTAGGAAAAGTGTGCATATAGTTAGAAGCAAAGCCTTGAGGGTGCAGTGACCCCATATCTACTCCTCCCCAGTTTCCCCATCTTCACTCCTCAGTCAATAGGAACAACAAGGCACTTTCTATTGGCAATTCAGTCTGGTTGAGATGTGAACCAACTGTTGCCTGCAGCCCTTATCAATGACAATAATGAGGTCTCAGCACAGATGCTTTCTAAGCAGAGCTATTTAGGTGCCTGCAGTCAGATAGGATGAAACCAGGACCAAGGAATGTGCTAGTCTTTATTGTGTGGCATAACTGCATTTCTTCTCAGAACTGCTCTGAAATATAGATGGGCACAATTGCCTTTATACAAATGTTTCAGTACAGATATAAAAAATCTTAATCCCTGCACCACTGCACTTATGATGAGCAGCCCTCCAACAACTAAACAACAATTTGTGCATGTACTCAAGGCAAAAGGGGCTGCCAATAAGTTAGTGTCAAGCTTCTAGGGGATTAATATATGAACATTAGGTTAAACATACTTTATTTTTAAAACCACTCAGACAGCATCTTTTTATGCAGCAGGTTATTAAAATTGACATGAGTAACTATTAACTACTGTACATAAGCACACTCATGTCATAACTCATGCTTTATTATGCAACCACAGGTAAGTACATAAAAATTTGATGATGTACTGTATTGCATCTTATTTAGATTGCTGTTCCAGTGAAATGTAAAGTGTCACCAATAGATTCACTTTGCTAGCAATTCCATAGTAAATTACAAGCAGACTCAATGAAGCTAATCCTCTTGCAATTTATTTAACATGATTTTTCCCCCATTTATATTCAAGATGCATTTTGACAAATATGCTACAGAGTTCAAAGAAAAAATAAAAAAGCACCCCAAAGAGCCAACCCAACACTTAATGTCTCATGAGGAAAGGATTAAATAGCTACTAACCTGCAACTTCTGCATTTAAATAAACTGCAGGAGAGTGCCCTCCATCTAGTGTGTTTTAGAATGAAGACTACATGAGGGTGCACATCAGAACCACCACAGTGAAGGGCTGCCTGGTTCATGGCCCCAGAGAAATTCAGAGGAAGGATACAGTAAACACAGCAAGTGCCAAGTGAGCCATTCCCTTCCTGTGTCTAGCAATCAATAACCTGATTGAGTCACAGACTTCAGCAAGACCTCTGTACTTGGCAGATTCACATACCTTCTGCAAAAGTGGAATATTTTCCACTTTTAGATACAATTATGGCCTTTGGCAGAAAGTTGGGAGTTTGGTTATGAGCTTTCTGAAAATATAGCCTCACTTGCTTGCTTTAAATCTACTGCCTGAGCATTTCAGTTGGTTATTAATCCTCATATGATGAGAAATAGAAAATAGATATTTCCAATTCATTTTTTCCAGCAAAATTCATGATTTTTTTTCTCCTTTGACTTTTCTTCAGGAGTCAGGTTCCTCTTCTGTTAAATGTGTATGCTTGTATAAATTACATATTCCTCTCACCATCTTTGGAGTTCTTGTGAGTTAAAAGGAGATGATATGATTTTGGCATCAACTGTGCATGAAATAGCAACAGGGCACTCACAGTTAACAAAACAATTTTACTCCAGCAAGTGTTATGCAAAATGGAAAGCTGAACATGGATACAATTTCACACTCATAAGAGGGTGATGTTTTTTGTCAGATATTCACTCTACAGCATATAAATAGCATAACCTGATCAACAGTAGAGTTCAGCAGGGTTTAAGTGAGACAAAAATAATCTTCATGAATTTGGAAAGACTGTTTTCTTCAAAACCTCATTAGTTGAAAGGAAAACTTTACAGATCCAAAGAAATATGAAAAAAAGACAAACCCACAACATTTTAGAGAGGAACCTGGGAGATCAGAATTCATGGTTAATCTTGATGCAGATGAAGAAGCAAGAAGCTTTTTGGGGGCTGCATTGGTAAGAACCACTCTCCTCAAATGGATATCAGATACAAGTGGGTATGTTTTAAACAGAAATTTTCCCAAAGCAAATACTGAGTTCATAACTAATCAGAAGTGTTGAACTAGTCAGCTAAAGCCTGTGGTCTCCTCTGTAGCTGGTCAGAGCAGCCAGCTGTAATGACAACTGCAGTGGTGTATCCAGCAGGCACTCAGGTCTGCAGTGTTCCCCAGGATTCATGGAAATTATGTGTCCATATCCTAACAGAATTCCCTTGCAAATAGGCACTCCACTCTTCTTGGCTCTCCAGAAAAATCCCATCCTCAGACCTTTCCAGCAACTGTCTTTGGCTGTCTCTGTTAATCTAAGTGCAGGAATAAGCTCTGCACATTTATTTAATAGCTATAAAATCTGCTTCAGAAAAGTATGCAGTCAACTACTTAGTCTCTGTCCTTAGAGGCATATTTTTTAATGTTCATTTATTTATTTAAAAATGTTCATTTATGTATATACAGTAATATCATTATAACCCACTCAATTCAATTAGCAGCACCATGAAAAAGGGATGGAGGTTTTTGTTTGATTCAATTGTAAGCAAATGAAGCAGTAATAAACCCCCAATTAGCACTGAGGAAAATAGGCTGAAGGATTTTTTTTTCCCCCTATCATTTCACTGTAAACAAAACTGTGTGGCTGGCATTCAAGAGGAAGGAAAATACAATTTGAAGACACTTTAAATCTTCAGTGATTAATGTCATGCCAAGTGACTCATTAAAATTCCCATAAAATATGACCATAGAAAAGAAGAGTCTTCTGAAGAAAAATCACATGTGATTAAGAAGAAAGAAAAAGAAAGAACAGGGGAAGAATTAACAGCCAAAATCAAGCTAAACTCAGTTGCCAAGTGATATTTTAAAGGGGTACAGCCAGACCCTTCCTGAGGGCATCAGACTCAGGAGGGCAGCCAGGTCCCAGGGTTGACACAAGCACTCCATGTGACATCTATCAAATGGCTCACTGGTGGCTTAGTGTCTTGGGCATGAAGTGGAGATGATAATCATTCCCTTCTCCCACTCTTGGACAGACTGGTTGGGTTTGATCAATGGTTTATGGCAAATGTGTAGAATATTTAGCCTCAGGGTATGGTAAGACTTGAAGTGTGGCTTGATGGGGCACAAAGTGGTTTCCTTGCCTTCATTGCCAGGTTCCAGACTTGTTAGGACCTCTTCCTGGTGACAAGTCTTGAGCATCAGGTCCTGAAGCATCATGTTTCCTGCTCCTGTAATCTGAGGGCAAATTTACAAACCTGTCTCTCAGCATTATAACTTGAACTACTGTTGTGTGCCCTTGCACCACCAACTTCTTTGCTGGTTGTCCTTTAGGGCTCTCATTCACTTCTAATATAATTTCTGTCATAGACTACATTGCAGGAGTTTGGTTTTGTCAGGAGCCTATCACTGATGCCCATCCCTGCCCTGAACACTCAAGTTTTTTCCTCTGGAGCCCCCAGCAATTGGTCTAAGTTTTGGCCTTAATTATTTTGATCAGCATGCATGCTAATTTGTGTCTGGCTTGAACACACACTATGCTATCTGTAAATCAGGAAAAATATATTATTAATGTGACAGGATAGGTCTGTTTTGTGTGGCAAAAAAACCCCACCCAAAAACAATAACAAAATATATCTCAATGGAAAGTTATCTTCATTTCAACATTTCTCCTTGATTAGTGAATCCTTCAGTTGGATTATCCTAGGCATATTGCTAGTCACATTTGATTTCCCATTGGTTTTGGGTTTTAGGATTTTTTGTTTATTTGTTTCCAAAAAGGACAAAAAATATCTATTTTATAAATGGTACCATGTACTGCATATCTATGAGGAGTCAATGCAAGAAAAATGCTTACTGAATGCAGAGTGCAAATAGGGAAGGGAGAAGGAAAGGGACCAAATGCTATTTATAACATATATTCAAGTCATCTAGGCTAAGTATTACCACTGCTTGTCTCCACTGGCAGTGCAAGGACACATGCTGGGAAGCCTAAACTGTGCTAGCCATGCTGCTCTTGAACAGATATATCATGACCTTTACATGTCTAAGCAAAGCAGCTTTCTTAAGCTGCCTGATATGGCCCTAGGACTCTCAAACTACATGTGATGCTAGCCAAGATCTGTTGTTTGACACCAAGTCAAGCACATGGCACCACCCATGCCCAGAGCTGCATGCCTGCCTCCAAGAAGCTAGCTAGCCATGATCCTGGGCTGTGATGGTGCCTGCATCCTTCCTCAGTATTGGCTGGGTGGGTTAAAGTAGTCATGGGCTGCAAACTGCCTGGGGTCATGGTAAAAGTTGCCATGATGATCAGAGCACTGAAGCATTTTGTGATAGGAAAAGTCATTTAGCTGTCAGACCAAGAAGTGGCAGCTTAGATACTGATCTTGAGGCCAAATATGGCTGACACAAATAACTTGTGCCCCTTGTAAAGTGAAATTTTCCTTCATTAAACATAGATGCATGCAGTGCAGTGTTCAGCAGTTTGCTCTTTTATATCCAGGCTCTGATTGTTTTATTTTTATCCTTTAAGAGAAATCAGATGTTAGAGAGGAAGCTATTCTTAGGCTGACTGTACAAGTGATCAAGCCAAGCATATCCATATAAGACAGCTGCTGGCAAATGACAATACAGGGTTGTGCTTTCATTGCAGAAACAGCAGTGTGAGTGCTGGGCATGCAGACGTGGCACCCTTGGGGAACAAGAGGAGCTGTCATTGTGCTTCTGGTTCTCATGTCAGGTCCACATCACTGTAAGAGTCTCTTTATACCAATAGTTCATAGGAGAAAATTAATTCCTTGGTGTCACTATGTCCTTTGTGTAGTCATCAGCCCTATTGTGGAGGTTGGCTGTACCAGTGCTAGCCTCAAGATGATAAATTGTGCTGGATGATGCCTCCTGGAGTTAGTCAGAAGTCTCTGCTCCACACTGCCAGGTTGGTGAGGACAGACCCAATAACAAAAGTGGAGTCAGCAGTGGTCTGATCATGCTCAGGCTCTGTGCCTCACTTGTAATTGTCTGTGTTTCATCAAAAAAAAGACCATGATATGGTGGAGAACTATGAATTTTCTCTCCTCTCTGTAGGAGCAACTCCCTTAGCAGCTGTTGTGGGCTGCAACTAGAGAGGTAGGGGAACTGTAATCAGTCACTTAGTGGATCAGAGGAGGAAGGGAAACCCACTTGAAAGGGTCATTAACTATCTTCAGCTGAAACTTTTAACCACAATCAGAAGGGTTCCAAGGGTTAAACTGCATCCTGCCATTTCCCATCACTTTTTACTGAAAGACTTTCTTTTTCCTGATGAGAATTCTGCTCATTAAATACAATTCTGTAATTACATTTCCCTGGAGACTTTTACTGTCACTTCTGGAAACCATGTTCACAAGTGGAAATAGTCCTCCCCCTCCCTCACTGTATCTACAAGGAAAAGTGCCAACATTTTATTTACTTCCCAAACTGACTCTTCTCTCTTGCTGAATGAGGCCTTTCTCCCTCACCTCATAATCCACACTCTGCATTTGCATGGGTTCAGGTAGGTAATAAAACCTCTCATCTCCATTTATCTGAGCCCTGCTATAAATCTCCATGTAGCAGAGAGTGCAGCCTTTTGGCAGGAGCAGAAACATGGCTCAATTGCTCACTGCAGAAGAGTGCAATGGCTGTCGACATGCTCTCTTGACAGGTGCTGTTGGGAATTAGCTTGTTTTCTAAAGCCAACTCTCTGCCACAAAATGAAGCCCCTTGAGCCTGAAAACCACCCAGATTCCTGTTAAGAGTCAAACAGAAGCCAGGAATTCACTGAAGAGCTTGAAAAAAAAAAAAAGGCAAAAAAAAAAAAAGCTGAATAATGTCAGGTGATGTCTTTGGGGAAGGAAATATTGATTAGGAGTGGGGAGGGAAGGTTATTGATTGAGATTTTTACCTTTGGGTAAGATGAGTTTTTGTCTGGTTTCTTACCCTCCCTCCCCATGCCCATCACAGCCCTGTGCTGCTGATGGAGTCACTTCCCCACTGCAGAGGCTGCTCCACTCTGTCTGATCTGTGTTTTTAATAGATGGTAAAGGCACTCAGCGCTGTCCTTACTGCCATATAAATCTGAATAAGTGCAGCTTCTCTGCTCTGTCAGAAAGTACTTGAGGAGCCAACAGGATGGGCATTGGTCAGAGGTTTCTCCCCATACCACCCTGGTCTGGTGGTAGAGCATCTGGTGTACAGATGGAAGGAGGATGGGGGGTGGAACACTCAAGAAGAACCAGTAGGATTTTCCTGATCAGAAATACTGGGCTCAGAAAACTCTAAAAGTACTGCAGTTCAGAAGGGGAGATGCTGGGACCTCAAATAAAGAAGAAAGTGGAACTTTGAGGAGCCTTTCTCATAGATGCAGTGTGTCCACTATCAATCTCAGCCTCTTTGATGCTCCCATGGTGTAAACCACAATATCATAACTATATAATTAGCTATTCCCATTGGACACCACAGGGGTCTGTCATGGGCTGAGAGAAGTATCTCATGCACCAAACCCTTTGATGTCACCTTTGAGTGAAGGGTCCTGGGAGAGGGTCATTCCCTATGGCTCTTCAAACTATGTTTTAGGGAGTCAACAAGAAGATTTCTTAGCAAGGAAGACAAATCTTCTGGCTCCCCACTCTGATTTACAAACTCTTCATCATGCTTCTTTTTGAGCTCTGTGTGTCCTCCAGCAGCCAGGGCAGGTGAAGGATCCCAGGGAAGTACAGAGCTGATGGAGTTGGGCTCTCCTGTGGAAGGGCAAAGAAGATGCAATGCCTTCATATCCCTGGGCATCTGGCATACTCCTCTGAGGGTCAGCAGTCAGCACAACATGGCAGCAGCCTTGGTCTGCTGTGCTCTGCATCCTACCTCTCACTAGCCTCCTCTCTTCTACCTTGCCCTGGGAAACTATGTCAGCAACAAAATAAACACATGTACTTTGTTCATAGCAAACCACTTTGCATTCCTGTAGCATCATCCAGCAGTCAAAAATTCACTTCCTCAGCCACAGGGGAGTATTAATTTCTGTCATGTTGCAGATGGGGAAAAAACAATGTCTGGAGAGGTGAAACTGAAGGCTGATTGTATGTCTTTCTCCTGCCAAAGGCTCTGCAGCAAGCTAGCATCTGAACAAAGAGCAAGACTTGTTTGCCTTGGTCTGTGTGTAGTCACAGCCCTCTATCCTCCCTAAGGATTTGCACTTACTCTGGTTGTTGCCTCCTCCACTGTCAAACACGTTTGTCATCACTTCAGGCTCCTCTCAACTTTGTCCATTCACCTCAAAACCTACCCTTCTGCTGCAGCAATTTGCCCAATCTTTGTAGATCTGTCTTTGTTTCCTCTGTGGCTTTCTCAGTTCAGGCTCTCCCACTTCTTCCAACCCCAAAGTACCTGTACCAGCCATCACCCAAAATCCCACTGCCCTGCACTTGGTTAGTACATCCCCTCCAAAGGCTCACTTAGGCTTCCTGTATTAAATATTTGAAACTAACTAACTAAATAAATAGGAACAAAACCCCCCCAAACTCTGTTTCTCCTTAACAGCTCCCTGTCCTTGGCATTGGGACCATCCCATTTAATACAAAAGGAAAATCACCAGTGTTTAACTGAATGGTATGTGCACATCCAGTTGGATATTCACTGCTCAAATGAAGATAATGTGGGACTGTATAATGCCCTGGCCTTTGGAGGCATTTATTTCTTCTTCTAGATCACAATAAATATTAATTTACTTGAACATATAGAGTCATTTAAATTTTCCAGGCACTTTGCAAATATTAATGCAAGTAATTTATCATCCCTCATTGCTAAAGAAGATACTTTATCTCTGGCTGATAAAGATCTCTTTGAGGAAGCAATCCTTTGACTTTTGAAAGTACCAAATGACAGGACTGTGGTGGTGTTCATAAAAACGACCCAGATGACCTACTACAGATGGACTTCTAAAGATTTGGCATGGCCCTGGAGAGGTTCTGAACAGTGTGGACATGTGATGTTACCAGCTTAGTTCTTTCCCATTGTAGCCACAAACCACCACAACTTCACCAACTCCATCCCTTTTTGCTTCTGCAAGCTGGAAAGGTAAACATCTCTATGTAGGTTCTGAAATGGTTTTGCTGCTTAAACATTTTGCCAAAGGTGAACTGTAGCTAGTTTTGGGTGACTCTGGAAACAAAAGAATTATTTCTAGTGCAACCTCAGCTGTTTGTCTGTAGCCAACCAGTTGCTGTACATACACAAAGAGAGATTGTAACTCAAGCCTTCTTCAACCTTATTTTAAGCTAATTGTCAGATACTCCTCTCTGATCTCCACCCTGATCCCTCCCCATATCATATCCTAATCACTGCTGGGCTGCTACTGTCTCATCTTCATTAGAATGACACTTCAATATTTTGCTGTCTTCTGTTCCCAAGCAGTGATATTTAAGACTTAATCCAAGAGTTATTGGTCATGACTTCAGTCTTTAATCATCATGGGAGACCAATGAGAGGAGCTAGCCCTTGTATAAATCAGTCTGTAACAAGAGAAGCAGTTAATTTTTTAGGTTTAAAACTCAGAAGTCATTCCTGGTGAAATCTGCCCTTCTGGTGAGTGTCTGAGCATTGCCTGTGTGGACTTGTATTTGCAAAAGAGATTGCTGATGACCTTTCAGCTAAAAAGTCTAACACATAGAGACCTCTACCTCACAGTTAACCTGGAGAAGGAGTCTTTGCATCAGCCTCTGGCAGCATTGGGGGTAAAATGCAGAACATCCAGGAGGAAGATACTGAGCACCTGTGGATTCAGCTGGGTGGCTATAAGTAGCCTCCAAGCCTAGGTGACTATTTGGGCAACAACTCTGAAGCTGGATATGGATAATTTGAGTGTACAAACAGGTAATCCCAGCTCTATACTATTTATTTTTCAGTTGTGTGACTCTTAGTTCACATATTCCTCGTTTGGTTGAACTGCTTTTGTCAAAGGGACAATTAAACCAGTGATAAATTAAACAAGTTAAAAGCTTTACTTAACCCACCTCAGCCCAAGTTCTCTCTATTATACAACTTGTTGTGCTCTAGAAACTTTTCAACTAACAGCTGGGTTTAGCAAAAAGCTTCCAAACAACACAAAATCAGGGATATAACAGATAAGATACTGCTGAGAGTTTGACTCAGCCAACTGGGAGTAAATTAGTTGCTTTGCCATTCATGTCTGCCTCTTCCCCTGACTTCAGTTAATTAAATGCAGTGAAATAGTATTTTTATGTGTATATTTAGTTATTTAACACAGTGTTTGTTGGATATTGTTAAAACCAGCTGCCTCCTATTTAATCAGTAGCTGAAAAAGGGTACTCTACATAAGTAAACTTACTTGTTCCCACATCCACAGTTAAAAAACAAATGCACTTATATATCTGCATCTCCAAACAGAACAGCTTTTTCCCTGGGAGGTCTGATATCACAGATCTTAAAGCACAGCTTCACTGAAGCAAAAGGAGGAGCTTTAGGAGGATGGTGAAGTAGTTATTCCACACTGAGTCTTTAAAGTATAAGTTATGGTTTCTGGGGTATCCAGGGATACTTTGCAATGCTGAGTGTTCAGGGTAAATGGGTAAGGATATCTGTTTCATGCCTTCATATGTCACAGCCTGATTCCTACTGTCTTATGGGAAATATCCCTGACTGTCATGGGAGAAATGTATATTGATGAACTTCCCAATGTATAGCCAAGGTTGGCTGCATCCTTTATTTTTTCATTAGTCACTAACAATTTCAATTAGTAAGAGCATTAGCTCACAAATCATAAATTCAGAGGAGGAGGTGGTATCTCTCACTGCTTTGCAATGGGATCTCCTGACTCCTTTGCAGCAACAATAGAGAAAGCATTTAAAGTAATATCCCTTATGGATAGTCTCCAGCACATATCATGACTCTTTTTATAGTACCTAGTATCTTTGGGAATGAAGGAGAGAACAAATTTGTAGTGTCTTCTGTTAGAAACAGCCAGGTTGGGATTTTGTTTGTTTGGGGTTTTTGTTGTTGTTGAATTTAAGCTTTTTCTTGTTGTTGTTGTTGTTGTTTTGTCTTGTAATGACAAGGACAAGCTTGTGACCATCTCACTTGCCAGAGCAGGAAAACCACAAGCATTCCTACTGTGTAGGAGCTTGACCTTAAGTGTTATCTACTTGCAGCCTTCCTACCTGTGTGCTGTGTGGCCATGGCTGGTATGTGCAGGAGAAGCAGTGGTCCTGTGGCCCAGAACCTGGCATCCAGGCTATGAAGACTATGGAAGGCAGAACTGAACACATGCAGTTGGTGAGTCTTCTCTGTGCATAGCTTAATCTCACCTTAAAACACACCTCTGCAATGTTACCTGCCTTCAGCAGATCCTTGTTCCTGTCACTGCTGTACAGTGCTATCTCTTGTCCTGCTCCAGGGTGTCTGATTTAAGTTACACTTTTGGTGCCTCTGTGAATAACACAGAAAATACTTACAGGAACAGCAATGTATAATGTTTCTTCCTTGCCATCTTAAAGCAGTGGGAGCAGAGAAGGTAAAATATTTAGACTCCAGATGTCTTTATTTGCCAAAATAAAAATTCTTGCTGTAAAATATCTACAAAATGTAATTAAAATTGCCAATTATTTTCCTCACTGTTGCTAAGATTGTTAGCAAAACTGAGTCACTTGGTGCTGCCAAATATAGCATTCCAGGTGTAAAACACTCTCAGATGTTCATGACATTTTGCATGTAAATAGTGAGTCATGGAGAATGATCTGGTACTATCCATATGCCTGATACAGAAATACTGTGATGAGTGGGAGATCAGTATACACACATGATAGGGTAGTGTTTGAGAATGAAAAAATTGTGTTTGTGCATAGTTCCTAATAAAGATACCCAATTCTGCATGTACTGATTCTTCTGCTTTCAAGACTGTTTTACAGAGTAGGGTGGCTGTGACCCTCCATCCCCCTACTTGCAGCTCTATCTCTAGTTATCAAGTTGGAGGTTTTTTGTCATTCTGTTTCCCTCTCCCAATTGTTTTTTTTTTAATTTACCTTGTGTGAGGGCCTTGCAAACCATTCTGTGCTGTAGATGACATCTGAATATAGTGAAGGTAACAGCCCAAATGCCTAGTGTGCTGTCTGTCCAAGACAACCATTCTCTGCCAGTCACCTTTTTAATCTGCCTTTTGGCTGCTGCTTCTGCTCTTCACCAGGCAGCAACATAGGTTGCATTTTCAGGCTTCATGTTTCTCTGGGAGGATGGATGTGTTTCTGGAAAGCTTGGGGGAATGGTAAGCCCTGCAACCATGCTAGCCTTGAGGAAAGGCAGTGCTCCCTGAAATACATGACACTGGGTTGAGTTGAATCATTTCAGCCTGACAAACTTAGGTCTGTCTTCTCATCAGTTACATGATGAAAAGATGTCCTCTGTTGTTGTGAGTGTGTGAGCTGAGTGTCAGACCTGTGCTGAAGTGTACACTGGGTGCGGTCAGACTGGTCCTGTGCTTCTGTGAGACCCATGTGGGCCTTGGAGCAATCTCAGGCACCATTCATGCTTGGCACACATGGGGGCTGCACTGCCTCCTTGGCATTCATCTGCCTTCCCTTCTTCATCTGATGGCTAATCCTCCTATGCTTTCTCTCACTCTTGTGTTTCTCAGATAGCAAGAACATTTCAGCTTCTGATTGTGTTTTGCTCAAAGCAGCAGTGGATATCTGGGTTCATGATGTCTATTCTCCCTCAGTCTTCCTGAATGAGAAAAACTGCTTAACTTCTCATTTCCTTCTCTGTCAAGGGAAATAAACTGAATTGTGCTAATGCAGCATTACTGACCTGCTCACTATACAGCTTTCTTTGCTCTCTCCTTGCACTCTCTCACCACAGAGTGTTTCTTGTTATCAGCATTGCATTGTTTACCCTGCATCTCCACATCACTTCTGCTTCCATCAATCCCACCTCTTTTTTACCCAGTTCCACTGTTATTTCCTCTTCCCTCTCCTGTCCATGCATCTCCCTGATGCCTTATCACATTTATCCTCCTGTCTATGCTGTAGAGAAAAACCAAGCCAAAAGGAAGCTGCAATGAGAGCATTTACAGGGCAGCTCTGTAGAGATAGTGGTCCCATCAGTGCTATCAAGAGTTCATTAAATAGTAGCAAGGATGATAGAGTCTGGGTGAAAGATCATTAAACTGGAAATGTGATGTTGTTATTTTGGATGAAGCCTCTCCTTGTCCAATTCTGTGTTTTCATCTGTCTAACTCAACAAAATGGAGTGACTGGATGCTAGGCAGGAATTACTTTTATAAAAGCAATGAAGTGTAGGAACAGAAGGAGTTAGAAGAAGTCACACTTCCACACTGCAGGAGGATTAGATAAATCTTGGCCACTGCTAACAGAAGTTTGTGCAACATCTTAGAAGCTTCTTAGCTTGTAATCCACTGCCTTCTGATACAATCTGTGTAAGAGCTCCACTATCCTTCCTGTTAGAAGCTTTGCTGTCTCTTTTCCACCTCCTGTTAACTAACACATCTCTGTACTGAAAACCAAGACACTTGAGTTTTACTTTTTTTGCCCTCCACAGACACAGAGAGCAATGGGTCATAATTCTCTTTATATCAACCTTTTAGACACTTGAAGGTGATTAGTGCACATCCACCTACCCAGTCATTTCATTCTTTCTTCATCACTTATGTTTTTCAACACTTGTATCATTCCTATTGCTCTGATTTGGGCTCCCTCCAATTTGTTGACTTCTTTACTACAAAGCAGTGCTGAGCAACAGACACAGTTCTCTTGCTGGAGCCTCCTCTCTGCCAGGTTGTGTCAATAATTCCCTCTGAGGCCTCAAGTAAATGAAGGTGTATAAGAAGTCCATGAGTGCCATGTACTTCATTTTCAGCAGTATCACAGGGTTTGTCTACAGAATACAGTCAGTGTTAAATCTGCTTTGGTATATGATGCTCTGGCTTCTCCATATCGGGTATTAAGCATGGTTTGAGTTGTTCTAGACATTCTTCTCTCTAGGAATATGTTAATGCTTTTTGTTTGTGAGCAAGGGAATGTTCTCCTTCCAAGAAATGCAGCTGTTCCAGAGGGGTTTTTATGGTGCTGAGGCTGTATTCATTCCCTTGGCACCACTGAATGGGTAAACAGGTAGATCTTAAGCAGCATTGGTACTTTAAGCAGCATTATATTAACTTAGAACTGCAATAAACTGACATATTAAGCTACAAATTCAAAAGAGAAAAAATAATTGCAATTTAAACTGAATTAAAAATTCACAGTCTACCCTGAGGAGACTGCTGGAAGTTATGGGAACCACATTTCTACAATGTGAGAAGTTAGAGAAGTTGCAATTTTCACAATAATGGTAGAGCAGAGCTGTGGGAAATGTCCATGATTTGTGCTTGCCCTTACTAACTAGACAAGTTGTCCTGTCTTCAACTTGATGGAAGCAATCTAGTTTTGACAAATCAGTGTTGGGTGGTTCTCATCACTTGTCTTTCCTTTAGGTGTTTATGTATCAACCATTTCATTATTCAATCTGTTTTCTTCTCAAGCATTAAAGATAGGCTGACTCATCTAGAATTCACCTTTCTTCTTACAGTAGTACTGGTTTCCCTTTTTTTTTTCATCTTCTGGTACTTTTCCTCCATGAGATCTTAAAGATAATATCTTATAATGCAATGATTGCTGTTGGTAGTTCCTGATGAGCAGCATATTTCATCAGTACCCACAGGCTTGCAGGCACCTAAATTATCCAAACATTATTTAACTTGGCCTGACCTGCCCTTCTTTCTATGCACCATTAATTTCAATTAAGTTGATAATCTGATTGTAGCTAACTTTTCTCCCTTTTCTCCAGTCAGGTTGAAGCAAAAAAGCACTGTACCAAGCAAGAAAGATAAAGCCATCACATAGATCAAGCAGTTCAGGTACACAGCTTAGGAGTTACACAGCAACAGCTGGCCATGAATTATAGGGAGAAATTATCCACAACCTAGATAGCTCCATTCAGCTAGAAAGTGGTACTCTTCTGAAGCTAAAAATGACATAAAAATCAAAAGGGGCCTAAAATTTTAACAGTGCTTGAAAGGAAGGGAGGAGTTTGGGTAAGTGAGGGTAATGTGAGTTAGTGAAAGGCTGACAGCTTGCCTATCTCCCAGAAAGGCAGGAAGACAAAGAAGTGGTGACAGAGTGAGATGTTTCTAACTCTAAAGGATGAAAGGATGCAAATTTATGAAGATGCACTTAATATCCATGCATTTAGCCTGAGTGTGGTTGTTAGACTTCGTTCTGAAAGCTTTGTACCTTACAGGAATAAGTAAATGGTGTTTTGTGCTGAAAGCAGTGGCTTTTTTCATTGCAGATGTTTGCAGCCACAGGCAGCTAAAAGGCAATTTTTCAGGGTCCAGGTGCTAGATGGTCCTATGCAAGCAGACAAAATGGGAACTTACAGGCTTTAAGGAAGTTTTTGGGCTGCAGAAGGGTAGCCAGAAAAGCAAGGTCCTTGCTGGCTGGGGAGGAGGGAGGGAGGGAGAAGGGCCCAAGCCATGACATAGAAATGCAAGGACAGCACAACTAAGAGCTTAAACTGATAAAATGACATATGAGTAGGGTGAATTTGCATGCATTGATCTTGCATCCCTCTGTTTCTCTAACCTTGCATTGTTATAACTCGAAATCCACAGCTGTGTTTTGCTTCAGTATGGATCATCCTGTTAGACTCCAGATTGAACTCCTCATTAAGATAACTGAAGACCAATTCAGTCGTTTCAGAAAGATACAAGTGTATCACCTAGGAAAGTAGTGCTGGAGGCAGGGATCTGGATCTGTATCTTTGATAATCCTGTTACTTAGAGTGTGAACTTCTTGGGGCAGAGGCTGTCTGTGTATAAACACAAAAGGACAGTAGTTATGCACCTGAACAAGCTTTTAAATATTATCATAATCAAGTAATACCTAGAAGGTTTCAGAAGGAAAGAAATGTGGCCTGGTTTTGAGACTAGTTTGTTACATGAATTTGTTCTACCATCACCTTGTCCTGTAAGTCCTTAGTGTTTGCATCAGCCTCTCACCTTAATTCACAGAGAGATTAGAAATTCTTCAAGGGAGACCTTTATTACCCAGATATAAACAAGCAAACATTATGCTGGAGGGAAGCATTTTGACTGCTTACTTCATTAGTGTAAACAGCAACAATGATAGTGATGAATTGATTAAGGGCCATACAATGGAAAGTAACTCAGGGTAACAGGCTGAATTTTAAACTGAAAATAATGAATCTGATTATCAGCACAAACTCCTTACAAAGATATTGATCAGGATGTGGCACTGCCTCCCAGGAAAAGCAGTAAAAGAGCTATCATTTGTGTCCTTTATGGTCAGATTGGATAACATTCTGTGTGAAACAATCAATCCTGTATTAGTCCAATGGGAATGGACAGTGATTTTCATCTGTAATTTCAATTTGAAAGATGGATAGAGTGTATTTCTTTGTACAGAAAGTGCAGAAGTTTGGTGTGGGGGTTTTATACATCTCCTGAGACAGCAGACAATTGGCTGGAATTAGAAGAGCAGAGGACAGGGACAGGAAAGAGAAAATGATGGAACTATCAAAAGTTTCTTCTACTTGACTGTGGCTGAATCAACCAGTTGTCTACTCAGAACACCTGGAAACCTATGCAGAAACCTGCAAATGTTGTGATAATAGTAGTGAGCTGTTCAGGGACCTTTTGTCTAAACAGCAGCAAGTAATGAGAAAAGAATACAAGGGCTCAGGCTAAAGGAAACAGAGGAGACAGAAAAAAGTAGACAGGCCAAGAATGTAAATCTCATGAGAAAAGAAAGGAAAAAACCAATTTAAACTGCAGTAAGGCAAAGGAGAAAACAGGTGATAAACACAATCATATCCAGGTAAATCTCTAGAAGCATAAAGCATCCCTGCTTGAGAAGCTGAGACAGTTGGGAAGAGAACAGTTGCAATATGCATTTTTCTGGTCTTTTGAGATGCATACAGAGAAGCTGTCCCCTATCTACCTGGAGGTCAAACAAGCCCTTCTAGTGGGATAAAAGGATATTGATGAAGAAGGTTGATGTTTGGTTGTCAAGACCACAGTACATAAGAATAAATGCAACTTTTCCTTGCAGAACAAGAAGTTCATCTGTGCCTGTTGAGCAGTCACAGTTTGACATCTGACCAAAGACCAGAAAGGTGTAGATGTAACTATCATCTTGTAGATGTAACTATCATCTTGTAGATGTAACTATCTTGTAGATAACCAGCTAGTTCAGTCCTCCACATAAGATTAGGGAAATGGCTCCAGCAGATAACAACCATCACAGAGGGTATGCTTAAGACAGTACTGAGAAAAAACAAAGTATTAGGAGGTCAAAATATAGGTCATGTTATAGATCTTTAAACACCCTAATAATTAAGGTATCTGCATGATTTTACTGCTGTTTGCAAAGTCAGCAATAATTACTTTGGAGGGGTATGCTTTTGTGTCAGTCCCAGAGTCCTTCTGTATGTAGATGGAATTTGAAAGAGGATGGATGCTTGTCAGTACTCTCACTATGAACGCTGCTAGAGTACTCAAATGCAATGGGTGAGCATTCAGCTTCATTCTGGCACTTCCTGGCTGGCCACCAAACAGTGCTGTGGGCAGTTTAAACTGGCAAATTGCAGAAAAGAGGAGAAAGTTTGGACAAGTGAGCATATGCTTGTGCATGTTAGCAGCTTTAGCTAATAAGAACATAGGTGCTCTTCTCCTTCTAATTACTTAGCTTGAATATGAGGTCTTAATATTAGCATTAAGAGTAATTAGCATCAGCTAATAGCTTCAAAAGACAGCACATTAACATGGCAAACAGAAGAAGGACCAATTTTTACAGCCCTGTGCTTTATCAAAACACAGAATGCAATGTGGTCCAGTGAGCCCACTGAAGCAGAACATGTCATATCTAAAATGAGACCCCACTGTACCAGCTCTAAGTAGCACTGTAGTAGCATCACAGTCTAGGGACATCAGCCCATCTCTTGAGTATATCATATAGGCTGTATGAGACATCAGAGAATCCTCCAAACATTGAGAGGGCCAATGATATCATTCTTTTAGGGCAAGAAAGAAGCTATCCAGAGCTATGTCACCAAACTGCAATATTAGACCAAAAGAAGTCACAACAAACCAGAGGAAAACCAGAGTGATATAGTGGCAGAAAGCTCTTGGCTTTGCAGGGTCTCAGCCAATCCTTATACAGCAGGACAACACTAAGGTCATGTTCCATGCCAAAGGATGAGTGAAGGCATGTAGGTAATTATAAGGCTGGTGATTCTCCTTCCACATTCTGCACATATCGATGCAGGAATTTATTGTAAAAAACCCCATTTTTACTGCCATTCTGGAAAGCATGCAAAGGAAGGATTTCTGTGGCCAAATTGCACATCAGCCTGGCCAGGGACCTGGAGCTCTAAGCTGTGCTTTAAGTCAGACAGTTCAGGGACATGGACACAGCCTTCAGCAACCTGCTCTAGCTGACCCTGCTTGGAGCAGGGAGATTGGATTAGCTGATCTCTTGAGATCCTGTCCAATGTCAGCAATTCTGTGATTCTGGGTATTTTCATCCATAAATTCCAGGGAAGCTTCCAAATCATCAGCTTGGTTTCATTTATTTATTTGTTTGTGTGGTTTTGTATGTGGTGTGGAGAACAAAAATTCTCTTAGGAATTTAATTTTTGTTTTTCTTTTTAAATGTTGGCTTCACTTTGATATGAACTGGAGACAAATAGGAATTTAATAGGTCTGGGAAACCAAGGTTCACTTTTTGGACAGCTTCAATTCATGTGCACTTAGTGAGCCCAAGTATGTGATGTTTAATTAATCTTGCAGTTCAGGGAGAGGTTTCTTGGTCAAAGACTTTGTAAGCTGCTCTTCTGTGTAATGCTTCCAAATTTTGAACACAATTGAAGCCAGCAGCTGAAAAATCACAGTATCTGCTTCAGTGGGGAGATTTCAAAATCCTTATGCTGATCCAGTAACTGAGAGCTACTCACTGAAGTATTAGGCATAAGTAGTGAGAGAGCAGCCAAAAAGAAGCCACCAGTAATGTGAACCCAGGGGTGATTTGCTGCAACAGCTGAGCTGATACATCAGGTGGGACTCACTGGAGTTTATTAGATGATTGAACCTGCCTGTGCCAATGTTTCAAGAAGTGTTTCCTTCTAGAGCTTTCTGAGAGGGTGTTTGGAGTCAAGGTTTAGCATAACTTTGCAGCCCAGTAACTATGGTTTCTGCTGTTACTAGCTAAAGTCCACAGGTTTACATTGACTCAGCAGTCAAGTCTTAGCTAGTCCAGACTGATGACTTGGCTTGGCTTGCCTAGGCTAAGTTGTTTTCTATTTTATTTTATTTAAGGGTAGCAACTCTCTAGTAATTAGGTAACTATGGCCTATGTCTGGTTTAGATCAACTTCACTTTATAGTGATAACAAAGAGTTACAGTGCAGATTGAACAGTCTGTGAGTTCAAACTAAAATGTAGTGTGGAAGAGTACTGACTTGGGATGGTACCAGAGGTCCTAGACTGCAGACACAAATCTTAAAGATCAGTCACTGATCACTGCAGAAGTGCAGCCCTATGTTGCTCAGGTAAAACTAGTTTTGGAGATGAACAACAAGAGCAAGAAAACTGAATAATGAGCATGATCAGAAGAAAGAACATGGTAAGAAAAGGTATAAAAATAAACCAAAAGTGAAGAAAAGCAAAACACCAGCATCAACCTCATGTGTGTCCCAGAAAAGAGGATGAAGAAAACCCCACCACAAATGTCATACTACTAAAATTGATGTGTATATCATAATGGTTTACTTGATGTTGCATAGAAGTGTAAGAAGTCACAGACCCTTCTTTTCTTTACTTAGCAACTAATTTGCAATTTAGCATAGAGCATGCAATAGGTGCAGCTGAAATTAATTCTCATTTTCATGAGAACAGAAGATTCTGATCAGATTAGCCCCTGATGTCTACAATGGTGCAAAGGGAAGGCAGAAAACAGCTTGGTTCTGCCCTGATGAGCCTATGCTTACATAAGGGATGTTGTTCAAAGGCAGTGAGTTCAGAAGGTGCCACTGAAAATTATGCATGATCTGCTTTATTGTATGAAAGCAGCCTATAAGCTGATTACCTCCCATCCCCATTGTATTTCAGTCCTCAGTGTAACTTGCCTTTTGCTCTTCCTTTGTCACTCACATCTACTCTAGAACAAGATTCTGCCTATTTTTTTCTTTTGAAAAACTTCAATCCTCTTTTTTTTTTCTTTTTTTATCTTCTCTTGCAAAAACTTTTTTTTTCCCTTTTCAGCATAGTCTTTTGAGAATCATCCCCACTTGTGTCTGAAACAGTGTTTTCAAAGGCAGGTGAGCCTTAAGCATGGCTGGACTATTGTTGCTCTGTGTGTGTGTGTGTATGTGAGTGTGTGTGAGAGAGAGAGAATGTATTAGTCATCCAAGAAGAATAGTCTACTGCTGATGTTTTTGAAACAGCTGAGAGGAGTCAGGCAGATCCTTCAGTAACCCTATGCACTGCCTCAGAGAAGGTGACTGCTGTCTTGACAATACTTTTCAGACCTGTTTTAAGTCTACTTTTTAAAAGAGATTCATGTTAATATACACAAGCTGGTGATATATTGACATGTATTGATTTTTGTTTGCCTCTTAATCCACAAAGTCCACTCCAAGCTCTGATTTAGGAGGGTTTTAAACATTAATACATAATGTTGACTGACTTACTTCACCCCATGAGCTGTTTTCATTAGAAAGAACAATTGATTAAAATAACTACTTAGACATTTCCATCTTTTTTTATGGCATTAAAAACTCCCAGCCCAGGCAATTCCTTGCCAAACTGTAAGCACATATCTCTTGTCTCTTCACTTCAGTGCAACTCAGTGGACTTCAGACAAACAACAATAAAACACATCAGGAAGAAAAAAGGACAGATTTTAAAATGAAAAAATAAATCAATAGTCTATTTTCACAGGGGTTGAAGGACTTGTCCTATGGACTGTTATCTGTGGAAAGGATCCTGGCACAGTAAATAGAAGGTCCTGTAGGAGAGAGCTAACTCTTCTTTTTAAACAACCAAGCTTTGCTTAAATCATCATGTTAAAAGCCAAATGCACTATTTTATTTTTCTTTTTGGAAAAGCCATATTTCCTTTTTTTTTTTTATTGCTTTTTAAATGTGTCACTGGGATTACTTAATCTTTCTAGCCATTAGCAATCACATTCTGGAAGGACCTACCCTGCTTAGGAAAGGAAAGACCTGCCTTACAGTCATTCTGGTCCTTCCAGGAGGGCAAAGCACTGGGAAACTTCAAGAACATTGACTCCTCAATAGAGGTAGGGCTGGCCAGGGATTATGTTTCCCAAGGCTAACATGAGCCAGCCATGCCAATCAGGCTAAAAAAACCTCAAAGCAACATACTTTGTTGGCAAGAAAGAAGCAGAGCCCAAAGGGTTAGAAACACACACTCAATAACAGCCAGGGAGCTGGAAGGCAGCATCAGCTGGGCTGCCCAAATGGTTGCAATTAACCTCCTGGTGTGACTGGAATAGATCACTTCCCCTTTGCTGCCTCCACATCCTCCCTGAGCCCCTGCATTATGTATATAAGTTGTAAATATTTGAGGGGCTATTGTTCAGTGGTATTTAGACTGTGCCTAGCACAAAGGGGCCTGGAGTTTTTGGAAAGTGCTGGTGGCCATCTTGACCCCAGGAAAGTCTGGGGTTGCATGCACTGATCCTACAAGCTATATATTCAGGTCCTGGAACTGTTCTTGCTCTTCATGCTGGGGTGTGAACTGGCTGAAGTTGGCCTTAGGAACTGGTACTCCTCTGAATTTTTCAGTTCCCATTTTATATCATGCAATGTTCAAGAACAACAGTGTCAACAGTCACAGATTTCCCATACTGAAGGGCAGACATAAGGAACAAGCAACTTCCTATGCACAGGCATATTTTGAGGAATATTAAGTATCCTGTCTGCACTGTCCCACCTTGTTTGTATGGATGTGGCTTATCATGGTTGCTGCTGAAAGTTGTCTTGCTTCTACTCAGAGCTACCTGCAGCTCCTTTGGCTTCCATCCCTAAGGCAGAACAATTTTGCTGCTGCTCAGTGATAGATGGGTAATGTGGATACCATAGCAGGAATGATGATCTATCCTCTATTTATTTGCAGGGCAGATGACTGACCTTTCAGAAGGTCATAGAAGGAAAACATGAGATATTCATTTATCTCCTTGTAAAACACTCCTCTACAAAAACAATAAAGTCTCTGCAGATTAAGATCATGGACTTTTCAAACCAGAAAAGAGAGGGCACTGATGTCCAGGGACACCAGCCATCATTCTTGGTTGTATAACTGAATTCTCTCCTTATACAATCCCATTGTGATCAGCGCTCTGGGCTGGGCAGATCACACTTGGAATAGCACAGAGCTCTAATCTTTATCTTTCCAAACTCAGCACTGCCATAACCTTAGTCTCTGCTGACAGAAAAATTCCTATCTCCAGCCCTTCTGAGGGTACATCTTGCACTAGTCCATCCAAGAGTGTCAGGGAATGTTTTGGGGTACTGGCGTTGGACTATCTGTGCTGCTGAAGTGCTGGAAGGCTCCAAGACATGGTTTTGCTCTATGACAACCACCATCCTCCCAAATCATTCCTGAGCAATTCTACTTAGATGCTGAAACACAGATGTGAGGACATTACTTTAGGAACCAACACCTCCATTACAGGGCAGGCATGACTTGCAGAATTTGGGAGCACATTGCCCAGCAAAGAGAGAGCAAATACTAGGTGGAAGACAGACAGGGCACAGAAGAGAAGGAAAAAGAATGAAAGGATGAAAGAGGTGTGTGATGGGCCAAAGATAGGCAGAGGAGGAGGATTCTTTAAGGATGGATACTTAAAGAAAGAACAACCTTCTCTTTATAGAAGCAAGAAGAATACAACACATCCACAGGTTCCTGTTTTGGAACACAGAATCTGTTCAGTCAGTTCAGTCCCTAAGTGGCTGCAGCAATGCTGACCTTAATCTCCCACTTCTTATCTCTCTGTAGGATTTCTAAGCCTTTCAGTCCTCCTGAGCAAGCAAAGCACCTGGTCTCTGCATACCCTGCCATAGGAGCTTGAATCCCCCAGACTAAAGAGATCTCCTCAGGAAGAGAAGATGATAAAACAACGAGCAAAGCAAGAGCTGCCAGGTCGGCTGGTAAGTGTGGAAGCAATGGGCATCTTATTGATTGTACAGGAGCCTTGCTTAGAGACATGGCTGGAAAGTCTTACCTTTGAAAAGATTGGTCTGAGAAAGCTGAGAACAGATAAGGAGCCAGTGCTGATAAGAGGGATCGATGCAGACTCTGGATGGAATGAGGTTATTAATAAGTAATAAGACTAAACTTGGGAGCTAGTCAAATAACAAAGACATTTTCTAGTTGGGGCATTGCACAGGCACTTGATTGCCATAGTAATGGCAATGGAGAGATTAGAAACAATGAACTGTACAGCAGAAACTGGCTGAAAATCCCTCCTTGTGGAAGCATCTATTTAAAAGAGTGACTAAAGCAGAACAATTTTCTAGAAGAGATATATTTCAGGATATTTAACAGGGGTTGTGAACAGGAACCAGTGATCTTTGGAGCATGTAATAATTGAAACTAATGCTGGCAAAAGATGCCAGATAAGCTTACAGTCTTAATTCTTCTCATTATTACTAGCAGGGTGGCAATTTCACACGTATGGAAACTGAATGTCTAGGCTCTACTCATTTCTGCACCTGCAGGGAGCATGTCCCATTATGCAATATTGTTATTCAGCCTTTGGTATCTTCCCTTGATGCACCACTTGGTGCAAGCTCTAGTCAAAGAGGGGGATGTATTTTCCCCCCATCTTCACTGCAACCTCAATAATGTCTAGTCTTCCTAGTCAGCCCTCTAGGGTGCATGCAAACACCAGGAGACCTCTACTCAACACCATATATTTTAAAAACAATGATAGAAGCACAATTGTTCTGTATCTTTTCTTACTGCATTTCTTAGGATTTTTCTGTAAGTAAAAGATGTTTGTAACTTTTCAGGATGTATTTTTCTTCTCTATTGAAATCCTCAGTGTCTTCTGATAGATTAGAAAATTGCTACTACTAAAATAGACTAGCTTATCCAGCCACGTAGGTAACTCTAAAGTCAAGCTACTAATAAGAATCACCATCAGCTTTTCACTACTAGGGAGAGGTTTCAGGAGAATTTTAAGACTGATTTGCCTAATTACCTTAAGGAGATCTCCAAGATCCAAGAATTGAAGGAGGAAATTAAGGGGAAGCAGATGAGACTGCTGGTCTTATTTCTACAGTATGAAAAGGCAACTAAAGGGGAAAAATCCCACAAGAGTCACAGAATATTAGGGGTTAGAAGGGATCTCTGGAGATCATCTAGTCCAACCCTATCCAAGAAGCATATTAGGCACAAGGAATTTGTAAGCTTGGTGCCCTATAGGGTAATTTTCCAAATGAGGAAAGCACTTTAGATGCCTTTTGGAGAAATGGGGAAAGAGCTGGGATTTCTATTCTATTTTCAGCAGTGCTAGTCATGCTGCTTGTGCAGCACATTGGTATTATAAAGCTGGAGGAGCACACAAAGATACAGTGCTGAGGGTGAATCTGTGCATTGCACAGGGCAACCTGAACTACACAGATCTTCCATAGCTCATGAAGATAAAGAAACTCCTCAGGGCAATGCTGTGAAATGAAGCCTGCACATGTGTGATGTGGGGTTCTTGGGGGCATTGCAGGTGTATGGCACCACATGCCACCTTAGAAGAGTCCAGAGTAGACTGATTGTGCTGCAGTCATACTTTGTAAGACCAGCTGTGTAGCTTCTATCACAGTATAGCAATAATGACAATGTTTTGGGGGCATTTTTCCACAATCTTACAGAACTAAGAGATCATTAGACAAGAATCATTTCCTTCCCCCATCCACTCCCCCATTTTCCAACCAGCACCTTATTTTTGTGAGATGATGACCTGATATTAGCCTTAAGAACATGGAGATATTTATTTAATCCCCTTTTGATATGAGAACAACACCAAGAAAGGTTATGTTTTCTTTTGCTTCTGAGTCTGAGCTCTTGGAGGTTAAGAGCTGAGATCTCTGGTAATTCCCTCCATTTTTATGCCATCTGCCATGAGGGACTGGACCAAATGGACTGCAAGTCACCAAGAGTGTCCTTGATTTGTTGTTATTTAAAATAAATACATATGTGCAGCTTATGCCCATCTTTGGTCTGATATGGCAAGAGAAACTAAAATCCTTGTGTGTTTAGCATACAGTTTATACACATCTCCAGCACACATTGTTGATTGCTCTGAAAAGGCTAAAGATCATATTGAATCATGTTAATGACTGTCTCTGATTCCCTTTATTCTCCTCACCCTTGCTCAAACCCTTTCTGGGAAGGAGATGCTTGAAAACCACCCTAATCAGGGTCTTCACTGAGAGTAGTAAGATACACATGGTACCAACTATCTAATCAAAGCAGCAACACACAAACCATCCAGTTATCAAATCAGTTGTGTAGATAGTATGATGGGTTGGGTAGGATGGTAAATGAGTAGTAGTTCAGATCAGAAGTAGACAGATTATCAAAGTAATTAATGGCAGCAGGCACAGAAAAAAAAAATCTCCTTCTTACTATGACATAGAACCCAACCAGGATTATAGTGCTAGGTCATGGAGAAGGCAGAGTAGAACTCTCTCTTCTCCTACTAGAGCAGAAGATAATGTCAGGAAAAAAATCTCATTTCAGTGAGGCCTCCTTTTTTTGTTTGTATGAAGAGACTTCCTGGCTTACTCTAGGTTTCTCCATGCCTCTATTTTCTTCTACCAGAAACAAAATTGGCAGGAGAACATCCAGCACATGACTCCATTGTGGACCCCTTCTCATAAAGATCTTCCTAGAGATGGGGAATGATCAGTCACTGCTCCTTCACAGCCAGTATCCTGCAATGCCTGTTCACATGTACTTGCCCTTTTAACTACCTTTCTGGATTACTTATTGCATATGTTAATAGCACCTAAAGGCATCTGGAGGAGCTGATATTTAGTTACTACTCAAGACTATGAGAAAAAAAGAAAAGGAAATGTATCTGAAGATAATTAGAGAGCTCCCTTTCTGTCCCCTGGCCTGTTCAGAAAGTGCTATGTACTAATAGCTTTAACTTCCCTTGCTATTATGCTCTGATAGGATTTGCTTTTCAAAGTGCTCTGACAAGATAAGACCACAAGCTACTGAATTGAACTACATAATATGGGCACACAGAAGATGTGTGTGTGTGTCTCAAGACACAGCAACTTGATGTCTGATTGAATAAGTAAATTTAGGTGAGAAAAGTCATCAAAATTCCTAGGGAGCTGGTAGAACCAAAAGTCCACAGTGAAATGAATGGAACTCCTTCCCACATCCATACTTGCACTAAGGGGGACATCTGCAAGTAGGGGCATGTGTGTTGCTTCTTTGCAAGCATACCAGCATCAAAGCCAACCATCTTTTGAGAGGTATTTGCATCCATAAAGCTGCATGGTTAAAATCAAACCAAACAAACCAGCTTTCTTCATGCCTGGATCAGAAAGTGATGCAAGATCCTGAAACCAGATCCAAGAGCCTTTCAAAATCTCCTGCCCTTCTCAAAAATCGTGACTGAATGTTGAGCCTGAAACAAGAGAAGAAAGGCAGTTATCCCCCATGAACTCTGCATACCACAAGGACAAAAAAAAAAGGTGGTTTAACCCCTCATAACATACTGCTTGGCCTGATACTTTGAGCATAACAGGAGCAGGTTGGAGCCTTGAGTGTAATGCAGTTATTTGGCAAAGTTGTATTATTCCATTTCCCCCTCACTCCCCCATAAAGAACCTACCTGGTTATATTATGAACCCTAAGCTGCAGGAAACACAAAATTGCCCAGCTGGCTGTAGCTAGACAGAGATGCTGCCAGGAGGAAATGGGATAAGAATTTAATTCTCAAGTTGTTTACAGAAAAACTATCTCCAGTTTTCTTCAGCTGGGACAAATTGATTGGAGAAGGTATTACGGCATAACTTGTTTGCCAAAGCTCTCCCAGTATGCTTTAACCATTCCAGAACAACTCCTCTATACAGACACATGAAGGAAAAGATATCTCTGTGTTTGCATTATCTTTTCCAAATAGAAGAATTAGTCTGAAATTGCTATTCTAGTTGATCCCATTTGAATCTTTACCCCATGGAACCAAAGTGGAATCTGTTTTATAGTAAATGTAAAGTGCAATAATGGTGAGAGCCATGAGGCTTAGACAAATCATTGAATCATTTATACTCCAATTCAGACTGGTTTTGAAAGGTTTACATCATGCACAGCCAGCAATCCTGTCCTTAATTCAGAGGAAAGGCATTCGTTCACTCTTAAGTCAGAGTGTCTGGAAAGACTGGGATCTATCTGCTTAGTTTTTTTTGAAGGATGTTCTTTTGCCAGAGAATTTTGTGGCTAGTTTTTCAATTTTGTGTTCAGTGAACAGTGGTACAGCTTTTGGCAATGTCACCATGTAATCATGCTTTATTTGGAAGGGTAGACTTGAATGGGCTTTGCTCCTATGGTAACAGATTTTTAGCTGCAATTGTTCTTAGCTTTTTGAAGGTGCCATTAACTATTGTTTCCAGTGGCCTGATTCTCAATGTGGCTTGTGCTTTCCAAGACTGGATCTCTAAAAGTATCAAGGTTACACCTGACAAAGGGAAGGAGAGCAAGTGACTGGCAAAATGAGATCAAGTCTTTTTTCGTCTTTTCCCTAATCCTGGACTAAGCAGAGCCCAAAGCAGCCCCATCAGAGCTTATAAGAGCTAAGAGGCTGTTGAAAATTCTACCAGCCTCAATGGTTCCTTGTGGAGGACTGTGCCAGATGGATCCTTTTTAGCCCATCCCCATTCTTCTCTGTGGCAATATGCCCATTGCTCAAAAGTGAGCAAAGCTCTCACTGTGCCAGCTGCCACAGGGATCTTCAGCTGCTTCTTGAAGACATTATCTCTGGGGCTACGTCAGCAAACCAGGTGGAGTTACAGTTAAGATTTTGGCAATATCTGCAACTCTGGGGCTGTGTTTAAGGTCACATTTCTGTTGCTGTGCTTGCCTTCATTTAATCTTGTTTGCTCTGACGTCAATGCAAATGTAGCAGCAAGCCCATGCTGTTACATGCTCTCTATGATTATATTTTTTCTCTCTTAAATCATGGCTTGTTTCTTAGGATTGATTTAGATTTACTATAGAGAGGGGAGGGTTGTTTTAACTCTGTGGTAGCTAGTGTGTTGGCATATTCTATCCAAATATAGACTATCTGCACTTAATAATTCTCTTCAATTGATTCTTGTTATAACAGCCAAAAAGCTGAGTTCTCTGTGAGCTGTGTGTGCCTGTATCCTGGTGTGATTCAGCCCTGAATGCTAATGTATTAGTCTTGCCTATTTTATACATAAACAATTTATTACCTTCATATGAATTAAATTTTCATGACATAGATTAATGTATTCTGCCTACCATCTGGAAGGTCCAACAGCAGTCTCCAAATGGTGCAGGGATCCACATGCCATTGAAATGTAGCCCTTCCCAAAGCAGAGCAAAGGAGCTGAATAACACTGCACAACTTTAGGACCATTGGACAGAAGCTAGAGGTAAATTTAAGCTGGAAGAGGTTGTACTGATTCTCTCAAGCAGTGCAGCAGATTTAATAGATTCTCTCAATTCTTGCAAGATATTTAAAGGACACCCCTTGATTGCAAGGCATAGAGATGTTCAGTGACTTCTCTGTGGCTGTGGAGCAAGCCTGTAGAAAAAGTAGTAACAGTTTCTACACCCCCTGCCTGCCCACTGCACTGCCCTATAAAGAAGCTTCTGTTTGAAGAGTGAAAGGGAGAAGAGACAGATAATAGGCTTGAGGATAAAAGAAGTGACATCAAAATCTTTAAACATCCATGTCATTAGTGTATCAGAGGATGGGCTGTCATTGACTCTTTTCTGGTCTTAAACACTACAGCATTCAACAAGGAAATGGTAAGTTTTCAGAGAATTGGAAAGCTGTGGTCCTTCTGGTCATGTTTAATCATATTTTTTACAAAGCACCTCTACTTGTAAAGGTCCTGCTGTCAAAGCATCAGTGGATTAACAGGACTAGCAGGTAATTCTACCTCAACATCAATACTGGTATAACACTATATGCTGCCTACAGTTTAATAGGAAGATTTGAAAAACTTACTTGTGGAGCAACAGTAGGAGCTGAGTAATAGCCATACAATGTGGGTAAGAAAATTATTATAAAGGTTAAAACAAATATTCAGGGCTCATTCCAGCCATCAAACATAGTTTCCTTTGCAGGCTCCAGTCCACTGCTGGCTCCCTAGTCTGAGTTTCCCTCCTTTACCATTAGCCACTGGAGCCAGAAAATCATTGAAGTGGGTTGAGATCTCCTGGAAGATGAGTCACCCAGTATCTGAGGTACTGTCTGAAGTGCAGTTTTAGAGAGTGTGAACTGATCATTCTTCATTCTTACTGAGGGTGCACTAGACATCCAGCTCAGACTGGACTCTTAACAGCTGAAGAGAGCAGAGTCAGCACCTGTCCATTGTGCACAGCTGTCAAACAGTTTATAAATGCCTTTCCAAAGGGATTCCTCTGGTCTGATGAGACTATACCTGGAGCAACCCATTGGGAGTATGCCCTAACTAAAACATGAGACAAGCCTGAACTAGAAACAATCTCAGCCCCTTCTCTCAGAGCTGTGCAGATGCCAATGTATTGGAGCAAGGGGTAAGAAAGTGTGAGAGGTGAGCTTTTTAGCTGGACACTCAGAAAGATTTTAGTACTGAAGCCTCTTTATATAAAATTGTCCTTGTCAAAGGGAGCTTCCAAAGGTGCCCTTACTTTCAGGCTCTGTAGTCATGCCAGTTTTCCACTTCTGGCCTAATTAGTCTAACAAAACAAAAAGGAAGAATTCTGGCAGGAGTAATGACCCCACAATGTTATGGAGAGGTGGGATATGGGAGCTTGAGGAGCTATCTTCTAAGAAGTGAATTTCCTAGCCTATAAGTTTTAAGAAAAGATAATGGCACTGCTGACACCTCCTTTTCAAAAGACAGGGATGCTCATTCTTCCTTTCTGGATGAAATATTGCAGGGGAGAGCTGGGAAAAGGTGCTTGTGTCCCTGGATATTTTTGAGTGCAATAGATGAGTGGCATCCAGAGAACAGGCAGATTGAATGATTGCAGAGTTGTTCTCACTGCCTCCAAGGTGCTGGCTTCTGTTATCAATGGGATAGTGCAGGGTACCAAATGAATTCCTAGACATGAGCTTCTGCTGTAGCAGATAGCTCCATCTTTCTGGATTTTACAGTAACAAGCTCTAAATTAAGAAAAACTGGCAAAGGAAGAGCTCAGTCTCTTTGTCTCTGTAAGTTCTGCTCATGCTGCTGTCTTTGTGGGCAGGTAACATAAGCAGAAGCTGGTAGTTAGCAGGGGATATTGCATTTTTCATCTCTGCTTCACTCCACTCACAGCAGTGAGAAGATTTAGGCTAGTCACACACACACATAGACACCCAGTCACCATGGGTCCAACTGCAGATGCAGACCTTTACTTTTCATATAGTCTTGTTGAAAATGCCTGGGATTTGCAGGTGTTCAGGACCTTGGGAAATCAATCTCCTTATTCTAAGAGCTGAGGCTAAAATTTTTGCAGTTGAAGCTAGAATCTTGAATTATGAGTTAGACACTTAAATAAATTGTCTAAATTTAAGAAGTGAAGAGTAAGTGCCAGAGTTGAAAATCAGGTCATTTATTCATATCTTAAATCCGGGTTTAGAAGTCTAATATCAGTTTGTTCATTTTTAACAAGTCTTGGTCTAAATAAAGAACAACATCCCTATTTAGATGTGAAGGTTGGAAAATCTAGCTTACACAACTAACTTGTAATCACAGAGTGCCAGTAAGAAGTCCAGCAATGGAGTTCTTCACCTCCTGTTCTTTCCTGCAATACTGCATATCCCTGAAAGAAACTTCCCAAGATTTAGGTTGTTTAGTAAAGTTGGCAGTCATGAAGGAATTCTGGAGACTCCATGATTTGCAAATGGGTTGTGCCTGCAAGGGCAAATCTGCTGTAGGTTTCACAGAACTCAAACTGCTCTCCTTGTGTATTCAGGGAGAATCTTGTAAAGCAATGATAAAACTAAGAAGGAGAGTGTGCCAAATTGTATGAAATGGTGAAACTTTATGAGGAATTTTATATATATTTTCATAAAACATTCCTTTAGGTTAATGATTGCAACTAATAAGCCATATCCAAAACCTCCTCTCACCTACAAAATAAACCCCATAATGTAAAAACAAGTGCTATATAAAGCAAAACTTGTACTAAGGATCTGTAGAATCCCACAAAATGTGAAGAAATTGGCAGAGCACCACTGAGAAAAATGTTGCATACATGTGTAGCATAATTTTCAAGTGATTATAGATTTTCTTATGCTTTGATTATTCAACTATCATCTATAGAGCACTTGTTTTCAGATTAATTTATCTGGAATTAAACCTATTTTGGAAACTAAGAAACACTATTTCACCTGTTGCTGAGTAACTTACAGTCTTTAGTACACTTACACCCAAAACATTCTTATGGGGTAGGAGAGGGTTCAAGTTTATATATGGAAAACACAGTCACAGAGGGACAAAACATCTTCCCTGACATCACATGAACAGCTTGTAGTAGAATAGGGATATGAAGTGGATTTCTTGATACTGGGCTGGTGTTCAGACTGCTGACTTATAGACAATATTGCTTTATTAATTTTTTCTGGTACATAAAATGGTGATGTAAGTTCCTGATGTTGCAGGTGATACCTTTATCCCAGCTGACAAAAGCAGACAGAGTACTGCAAGGTTGGATATTGAAGGCTTTTCTGGGAGTTATTGGGGTGCTGGCTGTTTGTTACATTGCCTATTCACAATGACCTGAGCTATTTAGTGTATATGCAGAATCTGCAGTGTAAGCAAAACCTTTCATTCCTAGATGTTTCAACTGAATCATTTCTCTCTCTAGTTAAATGCCAGTGTGCGTGTGATAGATCTTCATGTGCCAGAGGGCTTTTCAGTAGCAGAGCTTCAGGCATCGCATGGAGAATTAAGGCACATTGAAGGCTTGGTGTTTATTTTGGAATTGAACTCAGAGAACTCCACTCTGGGGAAAAGCTTTCAACCAGATAAGATGGAGGATTTGATCTGTGAGCTTCCTTTCTTAGGTATTTCTGTCCTCCCCTTTGAACCACAGCAATCAGTTGATACACGTGATGGTGGGAAGGAAAAGCATCTGAGTTGTGTAACATCTGCTTACCACCACAGATTATCCTCTAGCAATGAGATTAAAGATTTTCCTTATGTAGGAAGAGCTTGGGATTTAGAGGTTTTTAGTTTTTGGTTTTGGTTTTGTGTTGTTGTTGGAGTGGGGTTTTTTCTTACGTAATATACAATAAATTTGGTTTCATTGAGCAAGGAGAGGAAACTTCACAAGTGTGACTAAGAAAACAGGGGTTTTGAAAGGAAGCAGAGATCTTTAAAGGATTGCCCTCAACCATTATGTGTCTATAATCATGTCTACTATAATCCTACTGTTGCATCCTGGTGGTTAAGTTTACAAAAGGATTGAAATGGGAGAACATATTGGATCCATCTAGGGAAGTGACTTGCATAAAATAGAGGTTTGTATCTCAAGCCCTGCAGAGATTTCTGATAGCACCACAACCTGCTGCTTTGCTGACAGATTGACTTTCTGACTAAAGTCCAGCTGGCTATCAGGAGAAGATCTAAGTGTGTTCTGTGTGCTTGGCCCATTTTGGTTCCCCATTTCTGCCAGGCACATACCAACAGAAAACCTCAGGGTTCCTGAAGCTGCTTCAGATCTTTCTGATTTCATCAGTTGTAGAAAGACCAATAGAGGACCAATACTGGAGAGGAACCTCCTCAAGATGGTGAACAAGGTTTCAAAAGAGCATCAGGTTTCCCTAAGAGTCTATTGCAAATCTCACTTTGTGCCTATAAACTGTTTATTACCTTGCAGTGAACAGGCTCCCCAAATCAAAATGAAGTAAAATAGCAGAAGCACCTCTCTCTGAGGACCATCCAGTCCAGACACTAAGACAGATTAAGAAGAGGGTTATTGGATTCCTGTTTATGGGGGACACCCAATTTCCTAGATCTGAGGCCACTCCATGTTAAATTTGTCACTGGGGTACAGTGCATGCAGTAAATTTAACAAAATGTTAATAATGTACCATGACCCTTCTGTCTCTGCCCCTCCATTACTGTGCAGTTTACATCAGAAGGATCAGCAAGATGAGACTGGGAAGGAAAGTATTTAAATTACATGAAGGTTGTGGTATCTAAATAAAGACTGGTGATCCCTTTGATAATACCACTACTATAGTACTTTGATCCTGAGAGCTTGGAGCAGTCTTTCTTTGTATGGGTCTCTCATTGACTGCAAAGGGAATTTTGGGCACAGAGCAATTACCTACATAAGATTGGGCCAATTACTTAATTAAATTTTAACTAGGAGTATATACACAGCAGATGGACATTTTGAGAAGGTACTGAGTAATGTGTGCAAGGTAACAGAGGATGCAGCTTCTTTTGCAGATTAGCCTTAGATGGGTTTTAAGGGTATTAACATTAGGGCACCAATTGGATTTAGGTGGTGTGTAAAATTTCTCCAAGCCTTCTTAGCTTGGCTGAATTTTCCTCAAATGAATGCAGCAGAGAATGATCCAATCACTTAATCACTCTTGCCTGAACCTAGTGTGAAAACAAAGAGTGAGCATAGCTAGAAAGGTGCATTGTCTTGGCAGGATGTTCTATAGGCTTGGAGAGGTGGCTGGGGTTTAGTGAAGTCCTCACTTTTTAAAGGCAGCTAAAAAGCTTTTCAATTAAGATCTTTTTAAAAATGGTAATTTGTAGGTACTATATTGTTTGTCTTTTCTTCCTTTCCTTTCCCATATCTTACTATGCTTTGGAGCTTTCATTCTGCTTAATAGCTTTATATGCCAAAGGTTTATTTTTGTTTATTGTATTTCACTTCACATTTAGAGAGCTGTGGGCAACCTTGAGTGTTTTCCTGGAACACAGCAAAACACAGAAGAGGCAAGAGGAGTAACAGTTTTATTTATAATGATAGGAAATTCAGGTACTTGAAAAAAATTCCTGCTCACTACTTAGAAAGGACACTCAGTATTTGGGACAAAGTGAGAGAAAGAATGGTAATGCTGTTTGAGATGCACTGGTGACAGTTAGAGAGGAGACAAGCCCTGATTCCTCAGTTGTCAGGCTTGTTTAGTCTCTAGATATGGAGACTAAATTTGCCCTTTATTTTAGATTAGCCTAGGGTAAGTCAAAATATGGAGCACAGTGCTTATGATTTGTGGTTATGAAGAGTATGCTTCAAGGGACACAAAGCTTACACTCTTGTCAAACTCCCAAACATATGAAAACCTAAAGGTGATGATTAATACAATGCATGCTAGTGATTCCCACATCTGTTTGCTTTCTTTAAGGTTGTCCCAATGGCTGAAGAAAAGCCCAAGCATAACTGTGCTGTCACTGAAGTCACCATTGTCAACCTAAAGCCTGAGAAAAAGCCAATTCAGAGCTTGGCAGGAGGGAAATCAGGAAATGAACATAAAAACCTTGGTTTCCAACCTCTTTCTCCAAGGATTTCAGAGAAGAAGTTGTCCCAGGGAGAAAAAAAACTGTGGCCAGAAAAGGCAAAAAAAGAGGGAGCTTTGTCACCCAGTCTGCATCGTGCAAATGAGTTGTGTAGCACAGAGAACATCACCCTGAAGAGGCCAGTGAAGCTGGCCCCTCTGGAGATCCCTTTGGAAGTGAAAGAAGCCCAGCTTCAAAAGATTATGAGCATCAAGAGAGAAGCCCAAATGGCTGCTCAGAAGCTGACAGTTATCAACTCAATCAACAATGAACCCCATGTAAAAAGGGTAAAGAATCTTGTTCAGGGGGAGCTTGAAAACCTTCAAAAGACAAAGCTGAATGAGAAGACTGCTCTGGAGAATAAAGATGACCCTTTGCTCCCTAAAAGCAGCAAACCTCTGGGAGAAATTCAAATTATTTTGCCTCCAGAGGCAAACTCTAAGTTGTCTAATCAACCAGGTGTTGAAGAGGCTCCCAAAACACTCCATAAACCATTAATCCCCACTCTCCAGGTATCTGACACACATGAAGAGCCTAACAGCCCTGACAGCAACTCTGATCCTTGCCAGAACGTTCCTCGGCGCCGACTCAGAGTGAGGCACACGAAAGAACAGCAGGAAGACCATGGGAAAGCCAAACCCTTAAAGGTCCTGGATCCAAGTGTGGGAGAAGGAAAGCAAAAATCTGCAGGTCAACGAACACAAAAAGCCCTCAGTGATGCAAGCAAGCTCATTGAAAACGTGGCCAAAAAGCAGAAGGAACGAGGAGCAAAGCAGGAAGAAATGGATGAAGCCTCTTTTGTGAGGAGGCAGTCTACTCGAAGGATGGCCTTGGGAGACATCATCCAGGTGGATGAAGACTGAATGTCACACACCATGGAATGCATAAGAGGTTTAGAAACAACAGTAGAATGTTTTAGAGTGACCGCTTAGATAGAAGTGTTCAGAAGTGTCTTGAGACATTAGTAAACCACAAAGGGAAAGTTAATATTTTGAACACCTGTGTGATTTCTGAGATGCTCTCTCAAGTGGATCAGAGAGCAAATACCCTCCTGCTCTGCTCAACACTACAAAGGTCCCAGCTACAGTCCTGAGTCTGGCATGGAGTACAACTTTTCAAGACACATGTGGACCATGCAGGAGAACCCTGGATATGGGCTGTGTAGAGGGATCAAGAGACAAACAGGAACCTAGAAAATATTGTGTTTGAGGCAAGATGAAAATAAATAGCATCATTTTATCCTGAGAATACAGCTCTCCCACTTTCATATGTGGCAAGTTTGTTTCAGAAAGACAAGACTAAACTGTTCTTCACATCTATTGTTGGTAGAACAAAAAATAATTAGCTTAAGATTTAGCAAGAGACATTTAAGTCAGAGAAAGGAGAAGTAATTTTAAGGACAACAAACACTGAAGAACACTGTTTACAGAGATGTGAATCTCTGTCATTGAAACTTTAAATAATACATTAGATAAACACCTGCTAAGGATGATTTCAGAAGAGTTAATCCTTCATTCAGACACAACAAGGGTTAGATGACCTGTAATGTCCTTCAACCTTTATTTTCTTATATTGTATGGTCTATCTTTTCATTTTTCCACTTGTAGGGCTACCAGCCAATCCATGTAGTGCAAAAATGTACAATAAAAGTAACTTTTCACTTTGTACTGGTTCTTCTTTGTTGTCTCACAGCCAGTGTCAAAATATTCACTGAATCCTTCAGAAGGCAGCATCTAATATATGACTGCTTGTACTTGATTTCTTCAGATCTACATCTGTTTGTTCTTTCCTAAATTCTTAGTAAAGGAAAGAACAGCTAATCCTTATTTTGTTTTAAACTGACTTGTCTAAAACAGCTCTGTCTTACACTTTTCCTGCTCATCTTTGGTCACCTCTCAAGATCATCGTCATCATTTGAATATTATTTTCATGCATAATATGAAATAAGGTGAGGATGTACAATCTCATCTTAGTCCCAGAAATCTTTTTAGGGAGAAAAAACTGTTGTGGATTTTTGAACACCTATTATAGCAACCTGCCAGAGGTGCTAGCACAGTGCAAAAATTAATAAGGTTAACTTGTCATGAGATTTGGCCTGTAAATGGCTTATGCATCAAAAAATAGGATGCTCACTGTCTTCTGGTAGTTTACTTGTTTGGTTGATTCATTTGTTTTTTGGTAAAGATGTTCTTTTCTGTTTAGTGAATGATCTTAGGAGCCTGGACTTTAAAAAACAATGGTGAGAGTTGCCAAAAAATCACAAGAGATGGTAAAAAAGTATGAATGCCTCTGAAAAAACAGAAGGTGCCTAGTAAGAGAGAAGTCAGCATCCAGACTTTCTTCTGAAATCTATTCCTGAGTATTTTTTGCTGAAGAGAAAACAGACAAGGCTTAGAGGAGACCTTATTGTGGCCTTCCAGTATCTGAAGGTGGCTTTCAGGAAAGCTGGTGAGGGACTTTTTAGGATGTCAGGTAATGATAGGACCAGGGGGTATGGATACAAGCTAGAGCAGGTAGATTTAGATTAGATATTAGGAGGAAGTTCTTCACTGTTAAGGTAGTGAGACACTGGAACAGGTTGTCCAGAGAGGTTGTGGAAGCCTCATCCCTGGAAGTTTTTAGGGCCAGATCGAATGGGGCTCTGGGCAACCTGATCTAGTGTGAGGTGTCCCTGCCCAGGCAGGGGGGTTGGGACTAGATGATCTTTAAGGTCCCTTCCAACTTTGACAATTCTATGATTCCATGATTCTATGGCACTGCCAGGATTGAAACTATGGCCAGGTTTGTCACAGCAGTAGCAGCAGCAACAGTACTTGTACAAATCAGACACCCTGCTACTTGCCATCAGCTTTATCTGTCTATTTTCTATGATGAGATTGATTGGGGTATGAGGGTTCAAAGCTAAGCAGGCCAGATAATTCAAGTTGAATAACTTGACTGGTGCAATAATTCAACACAAAGCAAAGAATTAAATCAGATGTTAAACCAGTAATAAAAAATGTGAGAGGTATGTCCTCCTTGTGATGTCTGGGCAGTAAGGAGAAATAGTAATTTGACTTATAAACTCAGATGCAATAAACTACTGCATCAAAGTCCCAAGGAATGCAGTGGGGTCTATGACATCATAAAAATGCTTGAAATATCTGAGCTCCATCCTTAGACCTCTATACACTGAGAAATAATGGTGGATTTGGGGTAAAAATGCCTGGACAGTGTTAGCTGGAAGAGCAGTCTAGGCAATATCATGGTCCACTCTCTGTACTGAATCTGTGCATCCTTCAGCTCTACTATGGTTTTTAATCTGAAATGTGATGATAGTCAAATGTTTTCCATAACAGAATATTGTATCATCAAGGGAACTCTTCTACCTATCCAAACAAATACAACAGGATGCTCCTGAAATGTTGCCTTGTGCTAGCAAAATAGGTGTGACTCAATGTTATCTAATGCTTGCTTGTGTATGAAGTGAGTAATGAAAAGGCAATCCTGTGCACACATAACATTAGAGCAAATGTAATTTCAGAAGAATCTCATTGAAAAAGCAAGATTAGACTGGGCACATCAAGGTGGATGTCCTGGAGGGGAACCAAGCTTTGCTCCTATTTACATGTTATACATCTAGCACCACTCCCTGAAGTCAATTCAGTTGCTTTGTCTTCAGACTGACATCAAAACAATTCTGACTCACTAATGTGTTTGAACTGGAGATGACACAATCAGTGGAGCTGAGGTCTAATTGACCTGTAAAAACATTCTCATATATTGAGTATAAAGGGAAAAAAATAATCTAGGAACTAAATGAGGAGGATCTATTCATATGTAAATAAAGATTATAAAGGGATAAATAATGCTTTAAGGATTCATCTGTGTTTCTATTCAGTAGGGTGTTCCAAGAGAAAAATTCTTTGATTGCATAGCCCACTTTTCTGCATTTACATGTGTTTGCAGCTCAGGGACCCAGGAAATAATTTCTTTTCAGTATTACAGAAGCAAACTCCATCCCTTTCCCCTAGGCTGTAGGAAAGCAGGACACAAAGATGGTCTCCAAGGATTTTTTAGCCATAATGTAAAATAAAGATAGTAGGTGGGCACAACAAACATAGAACAAGTGGAATCCTTTCCAAATTGAAAAGTGGCACAATTATCTAATTTTTGAATACTGAATATTTCATAAATAGCACCTTCCACCCCCAAGAGGTTTACAGGCCTCACAGCACAGCAGAATAACACTTCCTGGGGTGAGGAAAAAAGGGCAAATTCTTGATTGATTCATAGACCTCTAGAGCCAGACATGGTAGCTCATTGGAAGTGTGAAGAGGACAACCCAGAGATAACTGGATCCCAGTCACGACTTGAAGCAGATAGGAACACTATGAAATAGCCAAATGTCTTGGCTGTCCCCTACAGTGTGTAGAAATGTCCCTGGAGACACTGCCTGGGTGTTTGCTTGTAGTTCTCTCTCTTTTCAGCCTGCAGCAGAAAACTCAGTTGTGGATTGAAGACAAAAACAAGAGAGAATGGATTCAGGAAACCTCTGAAGTGAGGACCTGGAGGAGCAGACTGAGAGGTTTTTTATCTGTATTATTGCTTATTATAAGATACCTTTTACTATTTCCCTTAGGTTGACAGTGACTGCTGTGTGGATTTTGTGGAGAATTACAGGAAACAACAATACAATCATCAATGGACTAGAGGAAGGGAAAGATAAGAACCAGAAACATGGAACTAGGAAGGTCTCCAGTAACTGTCCTTACCTTGATTGCTATTGATGCTTGCTGTAGACTTTTCCCTATCTCTTCAAAATGTGAAGACTGGAAGTTTTAAAAACACCAGTCAAATCTCAACCTAGCAGTTTGTGCAAGTCTGGAGGAGCCTGATTCAAGCCCACCAATAATGAAACAAAGACTCTGCACTAGACTCTGTCCAGACACTTCTCAGGGACTGGCTGACCTGGAGTTTAAACAGCAGTAAGGTTCTTTCCAGAAGAGCTCAGCAATTAACAGCAGTAGGGAAAATACTTTTATTCTAAACTGAGATTTCTAGTTGTCAGTGTGGGACTGGAAGAGCATAAATGGTGACTTTGATTTCTCCTGCTCCTGCAACTTTAGCACATTAAACTCTTGGAAAAGAGCCTTACAACTTCAGAAATGAGCTGGCACCACACTTGCCTTTGGGATCAATGTGCTAATGCTCTCAGGCTGTTTGTACCAACAGGTTGTCTTAGTTTTCAGTTTGTGAGAGGCATGATTTTTAACATAATCATTTCCTCTGAATATTCACTGAGGCCCCCAGGGGTGACATGTGTTCAGGCAAATACAGCAGGAACTTCAATAAAAGGAGCAGTGCTGGCATTAGCTGAGAATACTTTTAACTTTGTTCCTTGAGTACACAGGCTTCTACCTTGGGCAGGCTGCTGACACTTCTTCTGTCTCAAATAATTTATTGTAGCAGCAGAAGTTGAAATTGGTTCAGTTAAAATAAAGGATATGTGGAGCTTTCAGTTAAACCCAGAAGCAAACTCAAATGATAAGCTGTTAGAGGTACAAAATACATAGTGCATTTTCCTTTCTCATATTTCATATCCTTGTTAATTCCTGTTGGAAATAGGAACAGAAGCTCTGAAAAACCTTTTGAGTGTTTCTGTGCCCAACATGCAAGCACCTTGTGAAAACATCAGCCAGGTTTTTGGAGCAAGAGAGACACAAGAGGTCCAATGCTTTGGATTTAATCTTTTTCCAGAGGACACTTTTTATCTGTAAGACTATTTTGCCATCTATGAAAGACTCAGCAGCTTTGCCAGTGCCAAGCTGGATGCACAGAGAGAAGAGCAACCACTCTTCTGTAGATGGGAAACCCAGTGATAGTTTCTGGTCTAGTCACCCAACCAGCAGAGCAATTTCTGTATCACCACCTTTAATAACCCAAGTCACAGCAATCCAAGACTGCTGTGGAAGATTTTTAAATGTTTCCTCTTGAAAGAGAGCATCCTTTTTCATGTCTTGAATTCAATTAATGTTTTTCCTTCACCAGGTTCTCTCTGTTCATCATTTTCTCGTTTTAGAGATCTGTCAGTAGAAGGTAATGAAAATGTAAGCAAGCCAGGGTTGTGTGGGCAGGAATAAACTTTGGTGTTAAGTTAAAAATCACAGTTTGAGGTCTGGGTGCACTTCCAGTGGTAATTCACTTGGTAAATCAACCAGTTTGTCCTATCATCAAGCTGTCATTCCGAAGCAGTGCTGCACCAGGTTCCTGCCAGAGACTATTAAGCAAGTCATTATTATTTCAGCCCCATTAGCTAAGAGACTACACCTCTCTACTTGTGGTTTAACTCTAGTGGGATGGGAATGAGAACAGAAAAAAAAAGTAAAACTTATGCATTGAGATAAGAACTGTTTAATAATTGACATAAGGTATAATAATAATAATAAGGAAGATAACAAAAAGTGAAATAAAACCCAAGAGAAACAACTGATGCACAACACAATTATTCACCATCTGCCCCTCCCAACCAACCCTCCCAGGTATATACTGAGCATGATATCTTATGGTGCAGAATATCCCCTTGGCTAGTTCAGGTCAGCTAGTCCTGGCCATGCTCCCTCCCAGTTTCTTGTGCACCTCCTCCTGGCAGGGCATAGCCACTGAAAAATCTTCAGCTCAGGATAAGCACTACTTAGCAGCAACAAATACATCAGTGTGTTACTGTTGTGGAGGTGCCCATAAAATGGACAGCCATAGCAGACCAAAATGTGGATTTATTGCAAACAATACCTGCCACAGTTATCAACATTTTTCTTATAGTAAATCCAAAATACAGCACTCTGTCAGCTACTAGGAAAAAAATTAACTCTGTCCCAGCTGAAACCAGGAAATCTACCCAAGCATAGGTGCTAATCAGCTTTGCCTTGATACAGTATATTCAGCTTTTTACTTCTGAGAATTGGCATGCTATACCATTGCTAAACAGAAACTTGAACTTTGGAGCAAAGAGCAGAGTGAATTCAGAGGGGAGATAACCTAAGCCTTTCTTCACCTGTGCTTGGTGGCAAGTAGTAAAGACAAGCTTGGGACCAGAAGCTACAGAATCAGTCAGGAAAAGAACAAAACCACAGTTCTAATTTCCTAGCTGAACATAATGGTCAGTTCATCCCACCTGCCTCCTTGTTCCTCCTTCAGTAACCCTTGAAAACTGAACACATGTTGTGGAGTCACCAGGGTGCCTTAGCTACTAAAGGATCAGACTTGGAATTAAACTCCCATTTTCTCAGAGGTAGGCAAGTCTGCTGAGTTTCAGGACCCAGATTTATTGCAAATAAGATTACTTAGCACTCCCTTTGACAAATTACATTGAGAATTCATCTGTCAGTTGCAAAGGTCAGAGGGGGTTTCCTGCTCTCTCAGCCTAATAGCTGCAAAGTTGCTGTGGTTCTGTATTCCCAGATCCAGCCTGGAGTGAGGCTGAGCATGTTCCCAAAAGACATACATACACACACTGCAGACTCCACAGCTACCCAGACACAGACTAATACAGATAGAAATTTGTGGGCTTTTTTATAGACATCCCCATGAACAAACTCAGCACTCACAGAAGCATGAACAAAGATGGCTCAATCCTCTCTTTGTCTCTGGCTGATTAAGATTGAAGGCTGCTTTTGGAATATACACACATGATATGGATCTTTTCAACAGCTGGGATCCCCAGTCTGCCCAGTACACAGCCCCTGGACCACAGTCTCCTCTAGTTGCTGGGACCCAAACCTAGTCAACAGACAACCCATCTTGCAGCTCACTGGCATTGACACATGCACACTTAGAATAGAGAGGGTAGATGGAAATAGGATTTCCTGAGGATATAGAATAGACTGTAATGACCAAGCACTGTCTGTCCAGAGAGAAAAATATACTCATCAGTAACATGGTAACACATGTCCATCTCCTTTTCCCTTTATTTCCCTGCTTTTGTTTCTCTTCTGTTCACCTCAATCCTTCCCTTTCCCTACCTTTAGATCTTCCTCTAAACATATAATACATATACATAATACATTTTTCACATTTCCATAACCCCCCCTTGAAACCTTACATCCTAAGTTTTACACCATCCCAAAAAGCTCTTCCCATTAGAAGTCTTGTACTCCTTTAGGCAACAAACTGTTCAGGTGGCATGGATCTCCAGGGAAGGAGTGCCACTGGTTGGCTCCTCCCATCAAGTTCCACACCAGGACAATGTTCTAGTCCTTCATCTCTGAAGGTCTGAGGAGCAGCTGGTTCAGTGCTCTGCCTTTCAATGGTTAGCTTTTCACCACGCAGATTAATAGTGAATCTGCTTAAAGTTTTGTGCTCTATTCCCATTCAGCACAGACATGTTCACCTCCTTCAGCATGTAACATCTATCTAATGGTCTTCTTTAAAAGGTCTTTGCATAGTTTCTTCATCTTCTTTCCCAAGCTGCTTATTTTTCATAAAACTCGAAGGAAAATTTGGACTAAGCAGCTCTGTCTTGCAGCCCTAGGAGGGGTTATTGCAGCAGCAGTCCAGCAGATGGCTGGCTTCTGTCAGGAATAAAACTCTCCCAAGGAAAGCACATTGTGCAGCAGCACATTTACAGGGAAGAGCAGAGATTTATTTCCTTTGGCTGTTGATTAATACAGCAGCTCTCTTTCCACTTTGGATTAGTTAATGAAACTCGAAATAAGAACAGCCCTGTGCAGTTCAAGGAAGACAAATATGACAAAGCAAAGTAAATTGCTGACAGGAAAAGATTTACTATCCTCTAAGGAAAACCCAATACATTCCATTTGTGGTTCAGCAATCCTTTTTAAGAACTGGTACTGGTAACATATTTTACACTTAATTCTGGATGGATTCTCTTTGGGTCATGTTAAAATAAGTGCTGTTCCTAGAACCAAAAGGAAAAGGCTGCATGTATTTAAGCAAACAGTTTTGCTTTGTCTCAGTAGGAGAGTGAAAGATGAAACACAAAAGGCCAGGTGAGATGATCTTGTAGTTCTTGAACATTCAGATCTGTGAGTTTAAGTGAGTGTGCTTAACAACAAAGCAAACAAATCTTCAAAAACTGGGAGCTGTTCAACTTAGATTGCTTCTGACAGAAATGTGCCCTAAAATATTTCAGCTTTCAGTTTCATCATATGCAAAAGTAAGTAAATCCTATTTTTTTTTTTCCCCAACTATTGAGATAAAACAGATGGAAAAAGGGCCTCAAGTCTAAGTGTCATAAATGACATACATGGAAATTTATCCAGAACTGACATACTGGTACCATCACTGCCATCCTTCCAATAGCTGAGCTGACAGACAATTTGATGTTTGCAACAGCATTCCTAAAAGGGATGGAGTTATGGCCAGGCAGCTGCAGCTGTGGGGTGAACACAGTGAATCATTGAAAACAGGGCTTAAGGGGCTTCCAGAGACTCTCATCTAGTCTGTGTTCCTGCTTCTTATAAATATATCCTAGCAGTGCTTTTTCAAAATCTAAGAAACCCCCAACCAACCCAAACCCCAAAATTTCCAGCAATAAAGATTCTAAGTGCATTTCAGTAGCCTTGGGAATGCTTCTTTTAACTCTGACAATATATCTTTATCTCCCTAAAGACTACTGAAGTCTATTGCTTGTTGACCTAACCCAGATGGATATGCAGGAAAAATCTACTACCTTTCTCCTTTCTGCAGCCTCCTACATATTTCAGGATTTCTGTCATGTCCACCCTCAATTTCCTCTTTGCTAGGCTAAACAATCCATTCCTTTCAATCTGTTTCCTTAGGTCATGGTTTCCTGACTTCTGGGCATTCATCCTGCTCTCTGAATGTTGTCCAGTTCAGCCACTTCATTTATGTAGTGTAGGGCCTGAACTGAATGTTATAGGAACCTAGTGTTTAAGAGTAGTTGGCTAAGCATTTTTCAGAGTGCAAATGAAAGCACTTGTTCTGCCATGTAGCTGTTGCCAGTTCAACATGTGTCTGTCTTTCTTAGTGTAATGCCTGTAAAAGGGTTAACATAATTGCTGGTATTCCAAATAATTGCATAGGAATTTATATTTGGAATGCAAACCAATCCATAAAACAGCCTTGAAAAAAATACTTTGAAAAGTATTTCAAAGCTCCTCTTTCACATCTCATCTGCACCTCAGGAACAAACAGACCCATAGGTCATCCAGGGCAGTATTTTCCATCTGACAGTTGTCATCACTGATATTTAAAGAAGGTACCATTAACCTCATAAGTGATCACTGTGGGATGCTGTGGGCATGGGAAAGTGTTTTAATTCCATGAAAGAGAGATTGGCTAATGCTTTTAAGTCTGATAGTTTATGTCCCCTTTGAAAAGCATGGTATAATCCTCACTCATGAAGCTGGTTCAAAGCCTAAGACTGCTAAATTGTTGGCTCCAGCAGTCTGTCACATCTCATTAAATCAATTTATTCATCACCTTCTTTAAGAAGTAATGGATTAGTAGATACAGGGGAAGTGACATAATGATACTTCATGATTTCTGCTGGCTTTTGATAAGGCCCAATGTGACATTTTCAGATACACACAAAGAGCAAAAGATGATGTGTGGATAGAAAAATCACTCCTAAAAATATTCAGTTTGAGTGGAGATGCTGAGTAGACTCCTAGCAGAGTCTGTACTGAATCCACAGTTGCTGAGTTATCTTCATTAAAGATTTGGATGATGGAAGAGTCTGAACTTTAGCACATATATAGCTAATGCCATGACAGTGGGGAAAAAAAACCTGAGATTAAATTTTTTCTCTTTATTCATTTTTATTTATGAATGGATGGGTATGTGGTGTTACTGACACAGATTAATTAGAGAGGTATGAGCAAAAAGCAACAAGGCTGGTAAAAGATTTTAAGAATATGAAATAATCTCACTTTCTAAGCTAGAAAAGAGAGTGTTGAGAGGGAACTATATAATCAGAAGATGTTTTAAAGAAGAAACAATTAACTCTTCCCAGTTTATTCTGCAGAGGTAACATGTACCTTAGTTCATAACAAAGGACATTTAGGGAAACCTTTCTAACTTTAATAACTGTCAAGTACTAAGAAAATAATAACATTTTCTAACCATTACCCAGGTTTCCACTGGGATGGTCTAAATTTGAAGCTTCATTTTGTGGCCTATATGGCAAATCCAGTCCATGAGGTACTTCTATCTAGTTCACAGTCTTCCTCCTGTAGAGGATTAAATGCAATGTGAGCAGATTAAAGCAATTTCCTGAGTTAGAATAGCTGTCATTGCAGTGAGGTACCAGGCATCTTCTAAAACTGTGAGTCACCTGTGAAGGCAGCTGAGGCCAGGTGACACTGATATGGGATTGACTGGAGAGATCATTAGAGAGCAATTGAAACTTTCTTCCTGGTAATTAGTTCAGAAATAAATCACATCCAGAGGTAAATGTTCATCTTTTCCCCTTATCTGTGGAAGCCAGGTTCATGATTTGGACAACACATCAGGTGCCAGACTGTGCCACCTTGCTGCCAAAGGCCTCAAACCATCTCCACATTAAATCACAGGTAATTTCACCAGTGACTTATAGCTGGAACTTTTAGTGGAGCTGAGCAAAAGCTTTGTTCCCTGAATTGTATGTATTTTAGTCACTCATTTATGTGTGGGAATTTATGGTGGCTGGTATAATACCTGGAAATGGACAGTGAACATAAGCAAAGTTCCAAACCTTTAAGACTTTGGTTTCAGTGTCCTGACAATGTGCATGTTTTTCTACAGTGAGGTGAATACACTCACAGAATGAAGCACACTGGTGCACCAGGTAGCATTACCACTCCTTTGAGTTTTTAAATGACACTGCAGCCTCCTTTTATGACTATGATGAAGAGAATATAACTGTGATCTCTGCTGGTATTTTGCTTAGCTTGTGGTAGGAGTGATATATCCTACAGTCATCACAAGCTAGAGCACCTGACTGGGATTTTCAGTTTAGAAGAGGAGCACTCAGGCAGTGGAAGAAGGAGAGGGAGGTCTCAGGCTCCCTTTGGGTCCATGAGTTAGAACTTACATGGAGACATTTTTGGAACCATGTTGAACACTAAACTTACTGAGCCAGTTTTTGGTTCCATTGTAATATTTCTTTTCATCACTAGTGAGAAATCCATAAAAAGCCCATGGTGAATCTGTTTTGAGGGGGATTTTTACCAGACCCACATAACCATTATCCTAGTAAAAGGAACATAACAAGCTGAAAAGACCAGAGAGAGATTAATGTCCCAGCTGATGAAACAAGAGCAATTCTTTAACTGCTCTGGCATTTGGGAGGGTAAAGAGGTGGTAAAGGTCAAATCTGCCTTCCCATTTCTTAGATGCACTTAGTGATCATGACTGATTGTTGTGTCTGATGCATACCACATTTGTCTCTACCAAAACAGAGTCCAGCCTTGCCCAACCTAGACATAGTGCCTTGCTTCATGCATGTCATAACACATCCCTGAGGTCAGTCTTCTATTCTGTGCATAGGGTAGCTAAGAGGACTTGATAAAAAATGTAGGTTTTGTGGAATCTAACAAAAATAAAACAGATTTCTTCACAGAAGTTTTGCCCTGTTATAAGTTTTTAGCAAAAACATTGAAAATTAAAATTTTCACATTAAAAATATTGGTAGAAATATTCTTCTATTGTATCTATTGAAATATTATCTATTGGTAGATATTATTCTAGAAAAAGAAAAGGTCATTTTCAACAAACCAACAAGATTTAAGTCACTATATAAATCTTGGTATGAACAAATCATGACTACTGCCTCTGGCCCTTGTTGCTTCCCCAAAAATTCCCCATCTTAATATGGAGGAACTTGAATTTGAAACAGTACAGATCTTTGAAAAGGTTTTTGTTTGAAGACCAAGCAAATGAGTTACAGCTTTTCATCTTGCAAGAGAAGATGACTGAAGAGGAGTATGATAAAGCCTTATTAAATCATAGATTTAAGAAGATTTTGAACAAGGAAAGATTGCACTTCAGTCTAGTAAAAGTACTAACAGTCATCAAATAAAATGAGTAAATGCTAAATACACAGAAGGAGTTGTTTGTTTGCATAATGTGGTAATGTTTTGAAACTTTCTGCAGGGTAAGTTTGTATGGATTCTAAAAGGAATTGCATATTTCATGAGGGAGAAATACACTGAAAGTTGTTAGATACAACCCTCTCATCTAGAAACAAACTGAACCAAGAATTATTGGAACAAGGGATTATTCTGGGAAAACTTCACTGTAGATTTGCTCTGTTTTTCTCTAGGCATGTCTCTGGCTAATGGTGGAGTCCAAATTAGTGGCCAAGTGCACCTTTGGTCTGACTCAGTACAGTTCTTCTTATGTTCTTGTAATTTCTGAAACACATATATTAAACACATACATTATCCCACTGTCTGCTTTACCACTCTCCTAAGTCACCCTATCATCCTGCCCTAAGTTTCTTGATGTGCATTCAGTGAAATGCAAGCTTCTTTAGAGTTCTTTCAGAAATCTCACAATTCTTTCTCCTCCCAAATCTTTCATTTGTACTTATTCTACATTATGTCTGAAGACCAAATTTGCAACCCTTTGCATCTGGCCATGCAGTCTGGATCACCTCCCCCTGTGCTGTGTTATATGCACAGAATAATCTTCAAAGATTCAGCTGACACTGATTTTTCTCTGTATTTTGAAGTCTAACAGGAAGAAAAAGAAAAAAGCCTTTGTCTAGTAAATATACTCTACATGAGTTATGGATATCTATGTAATAAATTCAGGTATTATTTCCCTTTGACCACTTTGCCAGCTCCATACCCTCTAACCTTTCTTTCCAGACTAATTGTAATATTTCAAACCTAGAAAAAAACCCAAAACATTAGGCAGTTACAATTTAAAATAAATTATCTTATCTGAGAATATCATCTTCATCTCTCAAAATGATTCCCCAAAAATATCCTGCTATGTTTGTCTTGGCTCGAGGCCATGAATAAGCCATATTCAGTCTGGGTCATTATTTTTCTCTTCTGTATATAGAATTATACAGATTTTGTTTTCTGGAAGTCATGGGAGAAGAAATTTGACTTTCTTTTTGGTTAAAATGAGATCTCTGCCTCCCCATGGGGTATGAACTATGACTTATAGAACTAGAAGGTACCAGATATGAAATTATTCACATTGGGAAGTTACTTCTGCATTGAGAATGTTATTTTGCATTGAAAATACATGGAGAAAATACATTACAGAAATATTTCTGGGCTTTTAAAATGGCTTTGTAGAGAAGGACACCTGGAGTGGTGTAAACATGGGTGTCTATGGTTGATAGGATAAACAACATCCATCCAACCATTTAACACACCAGAAGACAAGCTAATATATTGCAAAAAAGAAATGCATGATTAACACTTGTTTAGGATGCCCAGCTCCTTCTTATATGAGTAACAGACTTATCTGAAATGTGCATTGGGAAAGGTTTTCCAGCCACAGTACTGCTCCCTCTCATGTATTTCCTTTATGCATGACATCCACAACCTCTAACATCTGACCTACTGCTTTCACTTTGCAGTTGTGAATTCTCCAGTGTTGTTCTAGAATTAAGCAAGGATACTCAGCACATCAACAAGTTTTACTGATGTGGAGCTGTTGCAGGACATATCAATCAGCACAAGCTAGAGAACAAGTCATTTCAGATCAACTGCTGGTGAAGGATATTGCAACACAAATAATGGTCACAGCACAGGCTATGATATCAGAATAAATTTTGGTTTTATAGATGTTGTTATAGGGTCATGAGTGACCACATGGGCTTGAAGCTGGTTAATTGTCTCATTCAAAATATAGATTGCAGTACTTTATGTCTACATTGGTACCCTTAATTCTAGAGTCATAGTAATATCTTTTCTATTCTTCTTTTGTGTAACTTTTCTGAGGTACTGAGTTGCAGAACAAGAGGAAGTGGCCTCAAGCTGTGCTAGCAGAGGTATAGATTAGGTATTAGGAAAATTTCTTCATGGAAAGAATTATCAAGCCCTGGACCAGGCTGCCCAGGAAAGTGGTTGAGTTGCTATCCCTTGAGTTGCTTAAAGGATGTGTAACTCTGGAGCCTAGATACATGGTTCAGTGGTGGATTTGGCAGTGTTAGGTTTATGGTTGGAATTAATAATCTTGAAGGTCCTTTTCAGCTTAAATTCTTATTTTTTAATTGCTGCTCCTGTTGTATTTGTCTCTATTCAAAGAAAAACTGATTTCAATGAATTATTAGTCTTATAGACTAATACATGAAAAAGTAAGATTACCTAGAAAGATGGTGTATAGTACATACCTTTTCTCTCAACCTGCATGATGTTCTCAAGAAGAGGCTGAAAAAACCCCCTCTGCTCATGTTTAAAGGTAGGCTACACACAGTAATGTATTGATGATATTCAGCATGGAGTTCTACTCTGGGCACATGGATTGCCTTGGAGTTCAGTGAGTGTTTCAGTTGAGTGTTTGGTGATGTATTATGACTGAAATTCCAGATTCTTTGCTGATTGTGAGGATACAGAGATGCAAGTGGAAGAGGGCAACAGAGATGTCTCACTGTCTTAGCAGAGGTGGAGATATTGCATTTAGTTTTTACTTTCAGCAACCAAAGCCATGTTCACTTTGCTTGGCTCCACTAAAATGCCAGTAAAAGGTGCTGATGTTGATTTACCACATTACACAGTAATGTGAAGCTGAAGTGCATTCCAGCAAAATCTTTTCAATAAAGAGGAGGAAAACTGTTCAGTGCTAGTTCATCAGGCAAGCTCCATTTTGCATTTCATTGACTACTTGAGCCACTGAGTCATAGAAGTATTCAGAACTCCTTCCACTGTATCAACATAATTTTAAGTCTCCTGGTTTCTAGTGTGATGTAATTTATTAGCTTGCTCCAGAACTCAACACTATAGAATTTTCTCACCCATACCTGGAGAGAAGAAACAGCATTTAATTATAGAACTGTGCCATCACCTATGATCAGCTATCTGATTTACAGACACTACTAAATCTACCAGTAGTAGTAATTTGCAATAATCAGATCAGACCTCTTTTAGATGGCCCTCTTTTATATTTATGTAACTAACTAGAACTAAATTCTATATTTGGCTTTTGCATTGCTTTTGCAGACTATTGTGGAGGAAGCCATGTGATTAATCACATTTATTATATATATAGAAATTTGTTCCACTATGCATTCTGCTCATGTCAGCCAAATGAGCTGCTTCAAACAGGTTTTACAGAACTGGGTTTTAAAATGTTGGGCCATCACAAAGGAAATTTTCTCATTTTCTCTAGCATAGCATTTTCTGTCCCAAATTACATGGAGAAGGGAATAAAGGTCTTACTAAATATTGCACTTGCATTATGGTCTAGGTCCAGTATCTCCTAGATCACAAAATTAAAGATTATGTTTTTATAAAGGTGATTTGTGAATGAAGAGTCAGAAGTTGGTGAGTGTGGAGATGGCTAAACATGAACACTGTACCTTAGAGAGATGGACTGCTGGAGAGATGGACAGCTATGAGTCTATCCTTAGATAACTGAGGAGCAAAGAAATATTTACAACACAGACAGTGAGTGATCATTGTTCTTACAACTGTCTTAGATTAACTGGGATTTAGATGTAGCTGGAGTTAATAACACAGGAATTAATTACAGGTGGCTCAAGTAACCAGCTGAAGAATGATCTTTCTAAATTTTGAGAAGCAAATTTTGAGTCTTTGCTCATTATGGTTGTGTTCTGTTTCAGTTTTGGGGTTTTTTTTCAAATTTTTATTGCTGTTTCTCTTCAGTCTTTAAGGTTTTATTCCAAAAAGTACTGGAGGACTAGTAGAAATTTTATCTGTTTTTAAATTAACTTTAGGAGTGTTTTCATTAAACTGAGGATTCCATAATTCATGACTTTGTAACTTTCAGCACTAGATGAAGTTTTGCATGCAGTGCTCATCAAACAGAAATTATTTATGAGTCTGGACTTGGGAATTATAAATCCTGTAATTCACTAACAACAACAAAGGAAGATAATAACAAAGAAAGTAAAACCAGCATAGTGTCATGATGCATGCATCATATAAAACCTATAACAAACTAAACTATGACATACAGCACAATAAGGTGATAGAGTACACAATGCATAATGCAAGAAAAGGCAGCACATACATTCTACTGTGGAATTCAGGCTTTTTTTCATTGCTTTTAATAGGTTTTGGCATAGAAAATTCTACACTGCAGGGAAGAAATAATATTTCTATGCTAGATAAACTTTTTTTTTTAAGAGAGACCATTTGAATCTGCTTCATGCCTTAAAATGTAAGCCCTTTGGGACTATAACACATAATGTGTACAAGAGAATATATATAACAATATAAAAGGCACAAGAGTATTTCCCACTGATGTAATTCTTTGTTTCCTAGGAATTTATGAGTTGCCTGTACACAGCTACTGATCTAAGGCTTGCCAACACCAGAATTTTCTGGTAATTTCAAAAAGAATCCTACCAAAGCCCTGTGACACTGTTAACTATTTAGAAGAAAAAGCACTGAACAATTGCAGCAAAGTTACTGAGGTAAAAACTGGCTGATGGTTAAGGTGGTGTGGTTACATCTGTGATCAAATTAGGAGTTTCAAGCAGTGAAGACACTGTGATTTGCAGACTGCATAATTCCTGGGAGTGAACTATTGTGGAATATGATGCCACAAAACATTTGGAAGTAATATTTATATGGATTCAAATGTGACTGGTCAAATTTACTGAAGAAGAAAGGTCTGTGAGCTGTTCAAGCCACACACCATGTCTTTGTGAGGAAATCACCATGCCACAACTGCAGACTGAGAAGCTATTCTGGGGAAGTATTGTGGAATGATTACTGTTTTCTTACACACCTGCTGGGGCATCCATTGCTGAGGATAAGATATCAGGCTAGACAGATCTTCTTCCTCACATGGTACAGTCATTTCTTATATTCCTAACCCCAGGGTGGGAGTGGAAATCAAAGGCTCACAATCACAAGAGAAAGAACTGCAATATGTGGGTAAATTAAATTATGTATCCATTCACTGACAGTTGTCATAGACCTCTGAGCTGCTGCTTCAGTGCTTGTTTCCAGCAGAAATCCTAACAAGACATCATCTCCAATTACCATCTACACATTCTTAAAGCAGTGTATGTTTCTCCCCAGATCACTGAACACAAAATACCTGGAAAGGGGAGTGATTTCCTTTCTGTTAATCACCTTGGTTCAATGTAAAGAGAAGCAACAGCTTAAAGAACTGAGCATGCTTGAAGTATGTTCATGGGTGGTTGTTATATGCAGTAGGTGAAATACTAACTGCTGCAAAACAGAAATAGATCCTAGAGTACTATTAAAGACAGAGTGAGGATATCAGTTTTTCTTCACTGTATGCAGCATCCATCTACAATAGACCATCTGTTTTAATCTTTTAAAACTGATCAAGGTAATGTGTTGGAGAAAAGATCCCTTTCTTGTTTGTATCACTAAAATCTTGGGGAAGTTAAACTTTCAGGGAGAAAAGGCTTAACATAGAGTGTCCAGAGGCTTAACACTTTGACATTAGGCAAAGATAATATTTGATCAAATATTGGGTTGAAAAATAAAGCAGCCTGGAGAAAACGGTATGCAGAAAGTCAGCACACACACTTAAGCACTAAATTATGAGAAAAGTTTTGGTTTGCTACTTTGGTCTAGAGCTGAGCATCCCCCTATCTTCCTGTTTCTTTCAATGCATTTTGTGAAGGTTGGAATGGGAACAGTCTGAGACAGATGTTTCCTTTCCAGGGTTATAGATATACATGCAGAATTAGATATTGCATCTATGTTTTGTAGACTAACAGAAGGCTGATTCTGATGGTAAAGTTGTGAATAATACATGCAATCCTACTCCTGAAGCTGGGCAGAGGTCAAACAGGTTGTGAGCCCTCAAGAAATCTCTCACTGTCCTGTAGTCACAGAAGTTTTCTTTCTGGAAAAAAAAAAAAAAGAAACCACCTCTGAACAGATTTTCTAATAACCTATGCCAAAAATTCAGTTCTGCAAAGAAATTTTAAACAGCCACACTATGAACACTAACTTCAAGTCCCAATTCAGTAAGTATGGACCTAAGTGCTTTCATGATTCAGTCTTTTGGTTGTATTGAAGTAATGATCCTTGCAGTGAACCTGAAAGAGAAGAGCAAAAATGATGATTCTTCTTCATTAGTGGAGTCTTTCTATACCCACACAGAGAATAGGGAATGTGTTCTGCCTGAGGAAGGAAGGAACTGACAGATGAAACAGGTCTCTTACAAATGCACAGGGTGGCTGTCAATTGGTCTTAAAAACATGTGAAGGATAGCATTGTTACACCTTATCTCATTGGCAGTAGTGTGGAGGAGACAGGGGTTAGTGAAAACAACATCTGTCACTGGCAAGAGGGTTCTCAAAAAGCACTAGAGAGCTGCCACCAACTATCTTACAGGACAGAAATTCTCTCCATTTAAGTATGCTTCAACTGCAGGCACCACAAGCTTTGGTACCTGAAATAAAATGGAGTGATTCCACTAATTTTCTGTGTTTGTCAAAAGGAGGGCCATGAAGATAATCAGAGGACTGAAGCACCTCTTCTATGAATGCAGGCTGAGGGTGCTGGGGCTCTTCAGCCTGGAGAAGAGAAGGCTCTGGGGGGAACTCATAACAGCCTTCCACTACCTAAAATGGGCTAACATGAAAGCTGGAGAAGGGCTTTTTGCAAGTGCATGTAATGATAGGACAAGGAGTAATGGCTTTAAACTGGAAAAGGGCAGATTTATACCAGATATAAGGAAGAAGTTCTTTGCTGCCAGGGTGGTGAGGAGCCAGAACAGGTTGACCAGAGAGACTGTGAATGTCCCATCCCTGGAAGTGTTCAAGGCTGGGCTGGATGAGACTTTGAGCAACCTGCTCTAATGGAAGGTGTCCCTGACCATGGCTGGGGGGTGGAACCAGATGATCTTCAATGTCCCTTCCAACCCAAACCATTTTATGGTTCTATGAGTTTTTACCTATATGAATAGCCTCATGTAAAGATGAGCTTTGTTTTGGAGGTATTATGCAAGGAGAAACTCCTTTGAGGTGGACAGTGGCCACTGACCTCTTGAGCACTCTGGATGCCTTGGAGCATGTAGGGGTTAGTTCGTGAATGTAACTGTGTAACTCTGCTTCCTTCCCACAGCAGTTTTGTGAGCCTCACAGCCCACTCTGGTGCACATCCACCTCTGATGGAATAGTCAGGGAGAGCTATTGAAATGCTTCTTAATGGGGAAAAGTTACAGTCTCTAACTGGCAACTCTGATGTGCAATGAGGAGACGATGGAGGCTTGTGTCTGGAGGAGGGGTGAAGGACTGATGCCTCCAGCACACGAGTCAGAGTTAAAATCCAAGCAAAAATATCCCAGCTGAGAGCTTTCTATTTAGAGGCTGAGCTCAGCGGCAGAGGCCACCTGTTTGCTAAACCAGAAAGGGCAATTCCACCCTATGCTGCCTGGGGACACGTCTCCCTCCGGTTCTCTATCGTCTCCCGGGGAGGATGCTTCTCCTCCTTTCCTCTTGGAGGGCTGGGGGCTCAGACTGCCCCACATGCACCTTGGCTCGATACCCCCAGTCTCCTTCCCCCAAACTTCTTCCATATTCCCCACCACCTCTCACGCCTCGACCCCAAGGTCTCAGCCCTGTCTCTTCACACCCCCGCGTCCCCATCCCCAGGCCGCCCTCCCCCTCGCTCGCTGCCGGCAGCGAGCCCCGCAG
>VWZX01004381.1:878418-1073168 GCA_013399015.1 Galbula dea | reverse complement strand
GATGCTGCTATTCTGGATATATAAAGAATATTCTCTTTCTCCACAGTTGGGAAGGAGCTCTGAAATAGCTTCCAGTAAGATTTATGATGTATATGAAGAGATATATATAGATATAGATATAGATATATATATATATAAGAATTTACATCAGTGAAGTGTTAATGGATTATTGCAAAAGAAAGTTCTGAGTATGTATTGCAGATTCACTCTGTATCTCCAATATGTGTGTTGTATTGCCCTGTACTAAGAGGCAATGTGTTGCTTTAGGATGTTTCTGGTGAAACTGCGACATAGAGAAATTAAGTCTTATTCTGAGCTTATAAGTGGGCAGCCTTCCAGCTGTTGAATGACATCTGATTTTGTGTAGAATTATTCAAAGTAACTTGCAGAAGGGCAGCCCTCAACACAGAGCAAAGCAAAGGGAAGAAACTCGATCTTCTGACTTACAGAACAGCTGATGTTGCCACTCTCTTCTGGGATCAGTTTGAGGCCAAATCTTGCTTGTTTTATCAGTGCAAATAGCATTCTCTCTAATGTGAGTGATTGTCTCTGAAATTTGAGTGAGACCAATGCCATGAATGAGATAGACTTTGGCTTGGAATAGTACCTCTGATGGAAGACTTACTGTGGGGGAAGTGTTGGTATGACTCATGAATATGACTCGTGTTAGTATGGTGGTCCCCAGTGGGGACCTAATGGAAGAAGAGTCAGGTAGAAGAGTTAGTTTGTTTCTGTGGTCTGTGGGAAGCTTTTCCTGAGCTCAGAAACCCAGATAATGTGTCAGTGAGCAAGTCTCTAACACCTATGCATACACGTAAGTCTTTTCTTACTTGCACTGACATTTCATACAGTTTTAAGGGCAAACAACTTTCCTACATGCCAGAGAGAGCTTTTGAGTCTGGGGATTATGATACTGAAAATAATAGGAATAAAAGTATGCTTTTGTTTCTAGCATGTGATAACTTTCCTGCTAAAATACATTTCTGAGATCTGCTCAGTAATTATTTTGGCTTCAAAAGATATTTCAATTTGTCATACTGCAACACTTTCTGTTTTGATTAATCATTGCTGGATGATTGTAGTTCTTCCTTTCTAAGAACCATTCTTCAACTCTTCCTCTTTCTTATAGTGAGGAGCAAAACCTTTAAGAAAAAAACCCCTGCATTATATTAAAGTCTTGTCTGTACCAGCATTTCTGAATAATACAGGTGATACTGGACTATTTCAGGTATTCAAGCAATGCCAAATTCCCCAGACTTTCTTAGATAAACTTTAATTATGTATTGTCTCCCATGACACTGAAATATCTCCTTCCAGCCTTTTCAATTCTGTTTTTGCAAGGAACCATTCCTGCATGTCTTTCTTTAACCAAATGAGTCTAAAGAGAGTAGTGCTGGGTCCTTATTGAATACTATTTGCTTTGTGTCAGGCACTGCCAACTGTTAGGAAGGTGTTTTGGATCATGAGAGCTCAGGAGTTAGGAATGAGTAAAGCATCTAAAGAAGTCACTAATCTGTAACTGAGGAATTTGGAACATATTTTGAAATTTTTGTAGCAAATGTAGGTAGAACAGGAAGACAGCATGAAAATGAACATATCAGGAACTATCTAATCATATCTGGACACAAGCTCACTCTTGATTTAGTCCATCATACACTTCAGTTTACTTGGTGTTTTCCTAATGGCTTGCTCCAGTTGCTGATGAAGGTTTTGTGATCCCCTGCAATGGAAGTCACATCAGGCTTCTGAAGTTGGCAAGAGCAAAGCTTGCCTGAGATGAATCTGTCCCAGCTCAATCAGCCAGAGCCAAGCAGAGGCATGTATGCTGCAGGGAGAGAAGCTTCTGCAAGGATGTCCTGTTGTACTTTTGGGAAACACACATATCTTAAGCCTTGAAGTGGTCTTTTCAAGCCACACTCAGGCTTACATTCTCCTTGGCAAGGAAGTATGAGATCTTGTGAGGTAATAAATCATAATGTTTCTTTTTATATTTTCCATTGCAAATTTTGTTCAAAAAATACTGCTATGTTTTGGCTGCTGCTGGCTGCCATGGGGGCTAGAACCAGCAATCACAAACCCCATGCTGACATCCCCAGCAGTGGACCTTGGCCAGGGGCATGACAGGGAGCGTGCACTGATTGCTACTGCTGGTGTCCAGTTCCACTAGACTAGCCTGAAATATTTTATCATGTGACTATGACCTACAAAACAGGATTAGACAATTCTAGTTGAAGAAAAAATTGCTTATTTGTTCCTAGTATGAATATGAGGGTGGGAGTGGGCTAGTAATACTGATTTTGCAGCTTCACTAAAAGGTCTATGATGATTAAATAGCTGATGCTTTACCTAGCAAGGAAAAAGTATGCACACATTCTTATTGCCTTGAGAAAACTGTTTCAGGATTGTCACTATGCAGGTAGATGGTGGGTGTATGACCTGCCAGGGACTTGTGGTATAGATGAGAGGTTTAATCTGGAGTGAGAAAAAAAAAAAAAAACCACAAAAAACCCACTTGTATAATAAACATTACTGAAATACAACAGCTATACTACTTCCTACTAGTTAGTGGAAAATCAATTTTACATCATGGATGATGCAAGTAGTGAGATACTTTTTGTTTTCTTGTGTTGTTAGAAGCAATCTGAAAAGAAACAAAGTTTGTTTATTTGGCAGAATGAAAGCAGGCTGGGTTGTCATTCTTGATTATATTGAGGTTTTCATGGCAAATACCTGGTATTTTTGTCTTCAGTGACAAAGAGAAGCCTGAGATTTCTGGAAGTTATTTTGACTTTAAAAGGATTCTTCCTGTAAAACAGTATGAATACTCTGTAGAAACATCCCAGTTCTTCCCCAGTAGTGAGGGAAATTAGCAATAAAGAGAGGGCATATGTCTGTGAGCATTTGCAAACCCTTGTGCTACAGAAATAGAGATGCTGCCCATCCTGAGAGCACACTGAAGAGTCACAAATCCCACATCAGGGTAGGGGTGGCTGCAGAGGTGCCCAAAACGTGCAAGATCTGTGGCTGATCTGGTTACATTGCACAAAGCTTCTCTGAGCTATGTTAGCTTTGGCAATTCATTAGGAATGAATGAAATTGAGTTATGGTTTATATTTTGCAAGTGCTGTCAGTCCTGATTATGCAGTTGTCTAGATTTCCTTTGCTCAGGGACTACTGCTATTGCAGAGCTTATCTGCTATGCAGTAGATGTAAGCTATCCTTCCCCAGCTTATCAAAATCTATTTACTTTGCATTGATTCAGTTCCTTAGAAATTAGCCTTTGATTCTTTGCAAAACAGAAGGATCCCTTTAAGCAACTTGATTTGATTATTGTTATGTCCTGAATATTGATTTTTAACTGATTTTAATAAGAGATGCCAGAACTGCCGTATTTCACATCACATTTGAGGGGAACTTTAAATGACTGACTCTTTTAAATAATTTTTAACTCATGCTCTTTCATCTAAGCTTAGCCAACATTTGGATGTGGTTTGACTGCTTATCACCCAAGTGCAGTTTTTGCAGTGCTGTTTGCTTAACCATGTTAAATTGGCAGCATCCAGGTATTTCTTTCCAGAGAAACCAGGTTTATTTTGACTGCCATAAGAAGAATTAGTCTGCATATAAATTGCAAAGATTTTCTTTGAGCTGGTGAGTTTAGAGCTGGAGATACCAAGGGGTTTTCTGTTGGCTCCACATTTAGTATAAAACCAGTTACCACTTGTACAACAGAACTTCAGTAGTTCCAATTTCATCAGCAGATAAAGGCTACAAACACCCTTAGTATGTTTGCAGATGACACTAAGCTGGGTGGGAGTGTCGATATGCTTGAGGGTAGGCAGGCTCTGCAGAGGGACCTGGGTAGGCTGGATAGATGGGCAAAGACCAATGGGATGAGTTTTAATAAGGCTAAATGTAAAGTCCTGCATTTTGGGCGTAACAACCCCCAGCAGCGCTACAGGCTCGGGAGGGTGTGGCTGGAGAGCTCCCCAGCAGAGAAGGACCTGGGCGTGCTGATTGACGGCCGGCTGAACATGAGTCAGCAGTGTGCCCAGGTGGCTAAGAAGCCCAATGGCATCCTGGCTTGCATCAGGAATAGTGTGACCAGTAGGAGCAGGGAGGTGATCTTGCCACTGTACATGGCACTGGTGAGGCCACACCTCGAGTACTGTGTGCGGTTTTGGACACCGCAGTTTAGGAAGGACATTGAGCTACTAAAGAGGGTGCAGAGAAGGGCAACTAAGCCAGTCAGGGGTCTGGAAAACAGGCCTTATGAGGAGAGGCTTAAGGAGCTGGGCTTGTTTGGCCTGGAATAGAGGAGGCTGACCTTATCGCTCTCTTCAGCTACTTGAAAGGCCATTCTAGGGAGACGGGCATTGGCCTCTTCTCTCTTGTGACTAGTGACAGGACTAGAGGGAATGGGCTTAAGCTGAGCCAGGGTAGGTTTAGATTAGATATTAGGAAGAATTTCTTTACTGAAAGAGTGGTCAGGTATTGGAATAGGCTGCCCAGGGTGGTGGTGGAGTCACCATCCCTGGAGGTTTTTAAGAAGAGGCTAGATGTGTTTCTTCAGGGGATGATTTAGGGGTAAGAGTAGTGTAGGGCTATCGGTTGGACTAGATGATCTTGAGGGTCCTTTCCAACTGTAATGATTCTGTGATTCTGTGACTGTCTCAATTACCACTACAGTTCTTAGAAATGAGGAAAGAGCTGGTACCCATTTCAAAGCACTTCTTGGACTGGGCACCTCTGCAACCCTTTATGCATTTCTGTGGTTGGTCAGAGGTTTTTTCCACAGTAAGTGATGTATACCCTAAGGAAAGGATAATTTAGGAATGGAAAGGAACACATGGTTTTCAGTCCATTGTAGTACTTGGTAAGAGAAGGGTGCTCAGTGGTGATCTTTGCAAAATAGACCAGAAAATTTTCAAGAAACCCCATGATCTAGACAGGGTGGTCAGGCACAGTGGTTACAGCTCCTGACTAGGAAATTAGCTCAGTACCTGCCAGTCTGAACACAGGACCCGATGATGTATTTCTGCAATGGCCAGTGACTTTAAGTTCCTGCATCAGGAAGAGAAAAAAAAGTCACTTCTTTTGTAAAGGGCAATGCTTTAGCATAGGTAATAAAAGTGTTGAAGCACTCTGGGAGGCTGGGGCAGGAGTGAATTGCTTATTCCTAACAGATGGGTTGACAACCTTTGTTCAAGTCTGACATTTCATAAGCCACATTGTTGTTTCAAAGCAATTTCCCCTGTCCTGCTTTGCTGTTTAATTATGGTACCACCTCTAGAGGATTTCTAAGAGTGGTTTTTATGTTTTCTGGAAGCTTTTGTTAATTATATGGATAAGTACTTTTATGATTGATTCTTGAAATAAAAACAGTTTACAAGTGGGCTTCTTTTAGCTTCTTTCTTTGCCATCCCTTGGGTTTATTACTGAGTGCATTTTTTGTTTAGTTTGTTGGGTTTCTTTCATTTATGTTATTTGTCTATTTCTAAGTAGTTTCTTTTTCTCATTTTTAATTCACTGTTCTGTATTTTTTATTGCTGTCTTCAACTTCTTTTTTTTCCCTTTACAGTTGATATATCTATAGCCTTATTTTCTTCCCTTAGCATCCTTTTTACTTCTCTTAGCAGCTGTTCCCAGACTACAGACCACAACCCCAGGAATCTTGTGGCAGTTGAGTGGGCTATAAAATTAAATTGCTAATTTTGGATGCAGCAACACAGGGAAGTCAGAGAAATCTTGCTTTACAGTACACCATCTGATCACGCAGTATATAAAGAGAAATCACCTTTCCTTCAGCAGTTTCTGAGCTAGGACTTGTAACAGCACACAGCAAAAGAGATTATAAAGTACCCTTTAATTCCAGATTCCACTGGTATGATAAACAACTTAAAACTATTTACTCTTACTTCAGTTTTTCCTCACTTCCATGTCTATGGTTTTGATCACCATCTCTCTCTCAGAGAGTATTTCTGAAGGTAGTAACCCATAAGGTAGGTCCTAGTGAGCCTAGGTAGCAACAGAGGGAGCTCATAGGCATATTGAGGGTTGGGGTTTCTGTCCCTCTACTTGGAGGAGTTACTGGCATCTTTGTAGGTCTTCAAACCAAACTAAGAAAAAAAAAAATGTACCAGGAAGAAACAGGAACAATTCTGTGTTAACCAGTGTCACTTTTTCCCTTAGCTATATGCTTTTGTCCTTCTCTTCATTAATGACTTGAAGATGCAGCACATCTTGAGCTGAATTCCCTTCAATAAGTGCCATGGCATGTGGCATGGATGAACTAAGCTCAGGGTAATGGCTGTCCCACTGATTTGTGTGGTGTTTAACTGTTCTTGGCTCTGTCTGTCTTGAGCAGAGTGTGTCTGGAGATGGGCCCTTTCTGTGCACAGTGTCATGATGGGTCATCTCACCTAGTTTTAGATACCTGCTGGAGACTCTCCTACTCAGCCAGATGCCACTCCCTGCCTTCAGAGCCTGAAATTTCAATAAGGCCTCAGAGCATCACTCAGCAGAGTTTATTAGCAGGACCACATTCTCCACAGACAGGCTGGGAGGGCCATGATTGTTGACCAGTGTGGGGACACTCTCTCTCACTTAATTAGCACTGCAGAAAAGTTTTTCATTGATTAAAACTAGTGGTTTAGGTGAGCAGGAGTCTGGAATAGCTGTAGCAGGGTGATGTGACAATTTTATCCCAGTTATCAGACCTAGGATCTTTCAGGAGATACATGGTGTGACAGTGATGTCATACAGCTAACTGCTCCATCATGATGATGTAGGAAGTATTAGGCTCTTTGACTGCATATTATCTTAAGAAAGCTCTTCTTTCTGTTCTCCAGGGCTCATGCAGAAGGAGGAGTTACACTGTCTTTGGGGAACACTAGCCTTTGGGTTGATTTAGTTGCCCTGCTGTAGCCAATTTATGATAATACTGGCATGAAGACTGTGATTCTTCTGCATTGAGACCAAGCAGCAAAGACAGTTGCTGGAACAAAGTGACTATTTTCTAAAGCACAGATGCTTACATAAACAATAATTTCACCTATTCCTTCTATAAGTGGGACAATGTTTATTAATTCTGATTTGTTATGAAGAGGATCCACAGAGCATGGATTTTTCCATTGTCAGTCCTACCATATCTGCAACAATAGCCCTTTATCTATGTCTCTGAATTAGATAACAGTATTTACAAATACTCTTGAGCCATGCCTAGGTGGGAGGATCCATGCCATTGTATATACAGCTTTTCTGCCTCATTACCAGCTCTTCTTGTTATCCTGATCAGATGACAAGTGTTAATCCCTTCTCTGTTTTGTGACATGATGTTGTATAGGATGGCAGCACAGCTGATAGTTTTTCTCCTTAGATTCCCTCCATAAGAATGGGAAGTGTGAGGAAGCTGTTAAGCCCTTTGAATCTTTTGTGGCTGTGTCCTCATGGGGTTTGTGAAATCCTCTCTACTAGTTTGTAAAGTATTCTGGCACAAGGATCATGTCAGGTAAACAGGGCTCTCTTGGCTCCTGTCCCAGCAGAGAGAATGTGGGACAGAAGGGCTTTCCTTTTGGTTGCAAGACTTGGACTGCTGGACTGAGCTTAATTCCTGCTCTATGACAGTACCCTTATGCAGAGCAAATCCTTCAGTGTCTAAGCCCCCTCTGTGAAAAAATAGCATTTTAAAGACCAGGGTGACAGGTGAAAAGCCTGGTTACAGCTCTTTTCCTGGACCTGTTTCTAGATATCCCTTCCTCCAGGTTCTTTTCTTGTATTACCTGAGTTCTGGGAAAGACCTCTGACCTTTTTCACACTGGTGTTTTCTTAGACAGTAAAAATCAATTCTTTGGGATATGGTTTAATGTCTGAACAGAATAGGAACTGAACAGAATAGTCCTTCCCTTAGGTTTAATGCTTTCTGAGAATAAATCCATGAAGTTTAAGAAGGGCTCTGTCACTAACAGTAGTTACCTGTGATTTAAGGTTTCAACAATGTGTTTGGTATTATACAGACTTAAGTGGAAAATGACTCCCAATTTATTGAGGTTTCTACTGTGGTGCCTTTATTTAGGGGCAAATTCTGTCTTTCCAATAAAAAATTACAAAGTGCTTTAATGTGCTAAGAGGTGTGCTGAAATACCAGTGGGATTGTCTGACTATTGATCTTTTTCAAGCTGTGTTACTGAATCAGCAGGTCTAACAAAAGACTGCAGTCATTTCTGAATCACAGAATTCAGGGTAGAGTATTTTAAAAAATCATTGTCTACCTTGGTTTCCATTGGTGGGGGGAGTTCAGTAGGAACACTTGAGGTACTAAAAATACATAACTTAAAATATATAACTTTTAAAATGCTTTCAATAATTGTCAAAAGCTGAATGTTTAATATTATGGCTTAAATATTTTTTTAAATTTGTATATGACAAATCATGAGCAAATAATTCCCTCAGACCACTCTCTGCAGCAACAGCAGGTGAGCTAGGACATTTCTAGCAATATCCTTTCCAGGTGATTGCATCAGGAAATGCTTGAAATCACAGACTAGAAGTCCCTGACCCCTGATGGTCAGGCAGCAATACTGATGTACCCCCCAGTACATGAGTGCCAATACTGGGAGCAGCACAGAAGCTGGTGCATCTGTCTGCAGATGAAAGGGATGCTAAGCAGTGCCCTTGTGTTGTCCTGGGCAAGGAGGGAGGCAAGGGCAGATGTTGCCCAAGCAGTAATCGTGGGAGGCACTGTGGCAGGGCTAACACTTCGTTACCATCCTTCTCTTCTGCATTTGTGGTGGCTGTGAGGCTGCTTTGGTCCCTGGGAGGGGTAGAACAGATCCCAAGTTCTGCCCACATCCTGCCCATCCCTGCCTGTTTACTTGCAAGTATACAGCCTGCAAGAAGGGCATTCCTCTGCCACAGGACAGAGCTCAGAGAAGAGGTAGGTCTTAACGTGGCTGAGAACCACATGGTGGGAAAAATACTTTTCACTCCTCTTGTTCCTTTCCTAAAAGGAGAAAGGGGTTAATATAGCCCAATCCTAGATGAAATCTCTGCATTTCCCCTAGAAACATTCTCTTTGCTGTGAGATTCACACTATGCAAAAGCAGTCCTCCTATTTATAACTTGTGGTTGAAGAGAAGTCTCTCATTAAATAGAAGAGCCATCTTAGAGTAACTGTTGAATGGTTTTAAATGCTTTGGTAACATATTTAAGAGCTTGTCCTCTGCAGAAAGGTGGGTCAGCCTCAGCATCAGGGTCTGTGCAGCTTTATTCATCCTTTGCACTTGTGTAATTCCACTGGGGCTTGGGGATTTTTTTTTTGTTGGTGGTTTTAGTTTTGTTTCTTCTTCTTGATTTACACTAATACATAGAATTGCAGCTGTACATCAGGATGGAGCCAGGCTCTGAGAGACCAGAGAATTTCTGCAATGAAAACATAATTGATTCCTGCTATTTGGATTCTGATGAAACTGAAATGTGTTAAGGTTGAACACTTAGCCTGCACTTGCATGATCTTTCCAATAACTCATGTTCCTTTGAAGTTGTTTCATTGTCCTGACTTTCCTGTTCTTGAATTGTTGCCAGTGGAACTGAGTCCTGGTGTAATTCATAGGCAGGAGTCATAAAGCTGACACTGTTGTACCTTGGTAAGTGGGGAAAAAAATCTTTTTAGCTCTAGGATGTTATTAGGAACAAGATGACAACTTGTGAATATATTTCAGGTATCATAATGCTTTAATACATTGGAATGTTGAATCACACCAATGATAACACCACAGCAAGGTGTGACAGAAGAATGAATGTTTCTGTTACTCTGAATTGCAGCTCTGTTCTAGTTTAAGGTGGCCATTAACTTTCTTTCTGCTGAAAGCTGCATTGTAGCTTTAAACATTGCTTTTGTCTTTCAGTGTTCTCAACCTTACAGGGACTGTATCTGTGAAGTGTGCAAAACCAGGGAAAACACTGGGCTCATGGCTACCCAGTGGCATTTCTGTAGGTAGAACTGAATGCTTTATAAAAGCAATGGGCTAGATTTTACAGAAAGGGTCCCAAAACAAAGCTTTTTTTGCAAGAAATATAAAGGTATGCTATAAAGAATTTTTCTGTGAGTTTTATTTTGTTTTTCATGGTGAACTCTTCATAATTAGTAAAGTCACAGGCAAGTTAAACCAACTGTTACATGTGAATAAATTAATCAATATATCAAACTAAGGTAGTGGTGTGGAGAAGAAATAAGCTTTGCTATTGTCAGAGAGAAGAGACTTAAGGGGTGTGAGAGCAGATGTACTTTGCAATTTGCTCTGAAAACCATTTTTCCACAGATTTCAGAAGTGAAATGTCTGCATCAAAACTGAAGACCTGCTTTATGCTTTCTATCTTTTCTCTGTTTTGTACACTTTCTGTCTTCTCAAAGGAGAGAACAAATGCAAAGTGGTAGTGTACTTCTCTCTCAGAGTTAAGTATCAAAGCTATTGTTTATGTAGATGAGAGCACCAGAGGGAAGAGTTAAGCTTCACAGCAGTCTTCTGCTCAGGTGCTTGATTCAAATCCAGGAAGCCAGCAGCACTCTCATCTGGTCTCACATAGCTCTTTCAAGGGGAGAAAAATATCCATTTCAACAGATAAATGTTAAACTTGGCTATTGTACTGTATGATGCCAATCAAAGAGAAGATGGTGCCATGGAAAGGCATCATTTATGTAAGATGAGCTAAACATAGTGGCTCTCCAAAGCTTTCATATCCCAAGTACTGTTGAAGTTCTGTTGCTCTACAGAGCTTGTTAGCAAGGAAAGGTTAAAAGAGCAGAATTCTGATACAGCAAATATTTCTCCAGATCCAACAATTTAGAGCTCTGAAAGATCACTTCTTTTCCCATCCCTTTTCTATTTATGTTGTTTTGGGACTTACACCAGTTATTGCTTCAAGTGTAATTCTCCTCACATGTTTGATTTGCCTGAGAGATGTGTTTATGCCAGGATGGCATTTCACTGGAAATGAAAGGCACAGTTAAGCAGTTTAGACTTAAGCCTGCTGAATTCTGGAGAAGAGATTCCTTCCCTGAATTTGGGAGTCACCCCAGCAACTCAGATGCCATGCATGCCAAGTGGAAGAGGAAGGATGGGAGCTGAATGGAGAGCAGGGTTGCACTGAAAGTCCTGAAAGTCAGATATGGAAATAAGAGCTGAAAACTTTACTTACTTTAGTAGCTTTAAAAACTGGTTTATGGTTAAAAATGCAGTAAATGCAGTTGCTATAGCTACCAGCAGGGTTTTGTGGGGAACTTCTTGAGGTGCTTACTGTTTACTTGTACACAAATGCATGGTTTTTCTTAGCCTGAGGATTCAGCATTACATTGTGTTTGGATTCTTTCCTAAAGCATTTAAGCTGCTCCTGGTAAGCAGTAGAATCACAGAATCACAGAATGTTAGGAGTTGGAAGGGACCTTGAAAGATCAGAGCAAGTGTTCAGAGTTTCTGGAGAGAATAGAAAATGGTGAGGTGAAATGCTGATCTTGAGACTTTTTAATTTTGTTTTTCTATTTAATACACAGGTGAAATATTGCTAATGTGCCTGAGCTAGTGTATTCTTTCATTGCTTATTTGTTTGCCTGTTTGGGGTTCTTTTTAGGCTAAGGAATAGCTCAAAGCATTGTGAGGTTTCATGTTTGCCTTAGTAGGGAAAATATTCAGATTCTTTAGTTTTTAGCCACCAGCCTAGTGACTTGTTCTGGGCCTTAGGAGTCAGGGAAAGGTTTCAGATTAAAACATGACACTGCAAACAGAAGATAAATGCATTCCTTCTGGAGATCAAGTACATCAGGCAATGGTAACTGAGCACTTGAACAGCCTCCTTGTTCTGGTGGGGGAATATTCTGTCTTATAAATCAAGACTAGTGGCTTTCTAGAGCAGGAAAAGCACTGCAACTTTGATACAAGATATAGATGAGATACTGAAATTTTTAAGAATAAAGAATTGTGTTGACCAGGAGGTCAAACTGTGACAATCTATAAGTAAATGTTGTTCCCTGAATACATCCACATGAATATTAAAGACTTTCATACATTAAATTAGGTCTTGTATGTATCCATGGAAAACAAGTTATAACACTTCTTTTTTTTCCTAACAAATAATAGGCTATCAGTCTTGCTAACAGAGACAGAACAAGCAGAATAATGCCATCATCTGTTATTTTTTTTTCTTTTTAATTGGCAACAGATAGATTAAAACAATTACTCTTCAGAGAACAATTGCATTTGAAATATTTGTTTATCTGTATATGGGATAAATTCTTGTGCATCTCTGCCCATCATGGCAGCATATTAGTACTTTGGCATTTTCCTTAGCATCAAAAGGAAAGCAAAGCAAAGGACCTACTTGCTGCTCAGTGGAGCAGGAAATCTAGTGAGAAGGCCAAGGTACTCAGTGTCTTTTTGTAAGCTTTATTTTACTAGTGAGGGCTTTCTTCAGACCTCTAGGTTCCTGAGCCTGCTCTCAGAGGCAGTGAGAGCAAAGCATTACCCACTGGCATTTAGGAGAGCTGAACTGAATCAGTGCTGACTTCATCCAATGCAGCTTATGGGTACACAAAACTCAGACTGAAGTTTAACCCTTTAGGCAATCCAGGGTTCCATGAATTCCTCACAGTTTCAGCTCCCATATCTATTATAATTCACCCAGAAACTGGACTAAATCCTGGGCAAGAAGTTCTTAAGCTTTCTCTGCATAAAAGTTCAAAACCACACTGTTTTTCCTAGCACCATTTTGGTCATTCTACCCAAACCTGCATTTGTAAGACAATTTCAATATTTAGGAATCAGTATCAGTTTAGAAATCTACATGTGCTTCTTCTCTTCCCCATTAGACAATGACTTTATCTGCCTCTGAACTTGCTAAAGCTTCCTATTATTACCATTACCATCTGTTAGCTGGTTTTGGCTGACTATCTTATGTCACCTTGACCAGATAGACATCTGTTGAAACACCAGTATCTGTTGAAAGATCAATATCTAAACCTTAGCTGTTTGTCTAGGCTCTTTTTATTGCATCTGGGGAAAATAAGCAATTTTTTTGAGTAGTTCATTTATTTTGCTCATGCTCTTCAGAAAGAGATAAAATCAATCAGGCTATGGATTCTTCTTCTTCCTTTTTCTTCTATTTTTTTTTGCTCCATGAACTTTAAAGGGGGCTTATCCTAAGGATCTCAAGTACAAAACCACATGCAATGGTTGGTTAGACATCTATAATCTAAACTTAAATGAGATAAATCCAAACCAAAGCTCTGCTATATCTTAGGAAATAGCCTAGTGTGAGACAGTATATTAAATTCATCTTTAAAGCCCAGAAAGGCCCAGAGGTAATTTGATTTAAATTCTAGGACTGCTGTCTAAGTGAGTGTCCCTTTTCCATTTCTGCAATTTCTCCATGTCCTTTCTCCTCCACTGAAGTTTTCAATTTTGCATTTGCTTTTATTTGTCTGGTAACTACTCTATCTCCTGCCATCTGATCCTGGCTCTCTCATTGTCAGTTGTCTACATTTTCAAGCAAATACTGATTTTGTAATGTCAACATACAGCCCTTGGCCATCTACCTGAACAGAGCACATGGATACAGACTTAGTATTGTAAAAGACCAGTACCTAAAGATCAACACACTGCTCTTGAGATAGCAATTCAGTCTGCAAGGATCTCACCAGTTTTGGAAGTAATGGGAACTTTGAAAAATTTGAGTCCTTATCCATTTAAAAATATCCTCCTTCCAATTGTCAAATAAAACCTTTGATGTCTACTGTTGTCTATATCTATCTCCTCTTTTAATCTAGAAATTCAGGATATGAAGAGGTAAGAAAAGGGAATCAAGTAAGTTCTAAAGTTTCAGGTCTTTTTGAGACAGCTTGGTATCACACTTCTTCCTCCAGTTAATGATGAAAATTTGAGATATGAGAAAAATGGGAATGTTAGAAAGACCTGAGCTTGATTTTGTTCTATGTTTCATCCATGTGGTTCCTTATATCCCTTTACTTCTTTCATGACCCCCTCCCTTTCTCTTTTCTCTTTTCTCTTTTCTCTTTTCTTTTTTCTCTCTTCTCTTTTCTCTTTTTTCTCTCTTCTCTTTTCTCTTTTTTCTCTCTTCTCTCTTCTCTCTTTTCTCTCTTCTCTCTTTTCTCCTTTCTCCTTTCTCTTTCCTGCAACAGAATTTGCTGCTGTTTCTGAAACTTGTGGGGAGAATTAAAAGGAGGGAAGCAAAGTAGAAGGGATGGGAGACAGTGTGATTTGAGATGGTTCAGAACCCTTCCAGCCAACATCAGGATTATTGACCTGACACTGTCCTACCCCTTGACTTAAACAAAGATGGGGAGACCCAATTGGTGTAGAGGAGTAGCTGGTAGTGACATTTCCCATCAGCTACTAAGTGATAGTCCTCCTGAATTTGTCAGTTGTGTGGTGTAAGTGCTCTGTATGGGCTGCAGAGCACAACATTTGATTTCTTATCCTTTCTCTGTGACTGACAGTGATGATGAGCACCTTTCCTGGTAGAAAATAGGGGTAGTTTGCATGTTTTCTCTGCCTGTAGGTTGGAGGTTTGTGCCTCTTTTATTTACAGCTTTCAGACCCTTATTTGCAGTATTTCTTTTAAGTGCTTTCTTCATCAGCTTCACGTTTTCCATCTTACTCACAGCTCTGGAAGCAGCAATGTTAAGAGAAGTGACAGGGCAGAACTTTGCTATAATCTCCTACTGCCAGGATCATGGGGCAAGATGACAAGAGGATTCACAGGCAGTGATGTCCTGTGTAGGGATCCTGGCAATCCTTATCCAGGCCATTATCATAAGGCATAAGGCAAGGAATCAAAAGCAATTCTTCCTTGCACTGGGCCCCATAAGAGTTCTGGGAAATGCATTCACCAGGCTCCTCTTTGTTAGAAAGTATGTTGCCTATTTTCCAAACAGATTTAGGCTGTTGTCCCATCCCAATTCCTTGCTCCAGCTCTGCTAGCTGACTATATAAAGCCGTGACATATGGGTCTTTTTACTGACATAATCCTCTACTGTACTAAAAAAGAAAATATTATGTTTCATTCCAAGAGCTGGAAGAACTTCCATGAGGATATAAAAAGCAGGAAATGGGCCCTGTAAGAGCACAGCACTCTCATATTGAATAGCCTCAAGGGGCTCAATGTTAAAGTCTTCTTCCTAATAGCTACTGTGGACTGGAACAGCTCTGCCTCTGCTTGAGAGGAAATGGGATTTGTAGGACTTTCCCCATACAGGTTATAGGATTTAGGCCAAAGGACAGTTGTTCTGTGATCATGTAGTAAATCAACATGTTCCATGCACACAGTAGGAAGGACAGTCTGAGCAGGTAGTGCTGGGGACAAATCTCACTCCACAGCAAACTATTTCTGCAGTATGAACTCTTTGCTTCCTCTGTGGACATAATTCTGATCTGTCTTGTTTACACCAATCCTTGTTGATGTGGACACCCTGCAGCAGGCAGTGGCTGTTAATTTAAAGGTATGAATTGGGTTCCTTTTCCCATGAAGGCCAGTGAATAATGTTGCCTATTACCTTAAATAGTTAGTGTTCCTTGTGTTACATGCAGGTTGTGGACTTTGCAGTTCTAGGACATATGTGTGCTGCAAACCCTGCTTCAGTGACAACATGAGAGACATTTCAGAGTTAAGTTTAAAAGTAAGCAAGGGAGTATGGACAAAGTTTTCTAAATTAGCCAGGGTGCAGTAGAGTTATTATTGGGATGGGTGAGCTCTGCAGTCATGTAGTTTGGAGTGCATGTTCTCCTCTTTTTAAGTCCATTACATTCAAAAATTATTAAGTATCTAGCAATTTCACTCTATTAATATCTCAGGATTCAAATACATTTGTGCCCCTGTGGATGAGCCACTGTAGAGGCATAATGTGTACTAAAGTGCTGTGTAAATAACTTGCTATCTATGTGACTCAAATTATATATTTGAGGATGTTTTTGAGGTAGGAGAGGATAGCTCTCAGATAAGATCAGCACCAGTTAACTGACCTCTGAGTCTCCTGTTCTGCTCCTGGTTCTGTGGTCCATGGTAAAGAGGTTCAGGATAGTGCTTTCCCAAGAGAAGTAAAACTTAAGGGGGAAAACTTGATTTGAACAAAGTTCAGCACAGAGAGGCTACCCTACTATAAAGAAAAATGCATCTGCAGCTATTGAAACAAGGTTTCAGTTTCAAATCCAAGCTGTGATTTCTGGTTTTGCCAGCTAGTAAATAAACCTGGGGAAAGAAGATGCCAGTACAAGCACTATAGGTGCTGGCACCTGCTTCTTAGGCAACCATGTTTCCAGCTATTGTTGTCCCAAATCAGATAGGCAAAGCTTTACTTTATCAACTCTCCTAATCCCATGAACTCCCCTGAGATGTTTCCTGATAATGATTTCAGTCAAGTTAATGAAGATACTTGTAGAATAGTGTTTTGTACTAAGCCAGTGTCTGAGATGGAGAATTTCTTCTGAAATACAAACCCCTCATTAGCTGAAGTGAGACAGTCACCACGTGGCTGGTCAATAAACACATGTTCATGTAGTGCAGTATGGATTGTCCTTACAGGCTGGTTAACCATGCCACAGCCAAAGATCTGCTGGGTGTGACTTTCTCAAACATTGCTTGAGAATGTGCTTTTTCTGCTCTAGCAAGGGAAGTAGCTTGTTCCTAGCTCTTGGTAAGTTATTGGGAGGCTGAAATGCCACTCTGGGGCATGCTGTGAAGACTTGCTTTAGCCAAAAGGTTTGGAGCATCACTATGTGGCATCTCTTCTCCTGGGCACAGCAGCTGGGGCACTGCAGGATGGAAAGCACCTATGTCTTACCCCATCAGGGAACGGGGATGTAGATACAGCATGTGACTGGTCCTGCCATGTGAGTGCAACCTGTATATGAGATAGATAACAAAACTGATTTGAGAATGGTGGTGTGGATTTGGTAGTGCCTTAACCACAGACTGTAGGATTTGGGAGATTGTATCATAGAGACTTTTAATGGCAAGTTAGTTTGAGATTTTGTTAACCAGATATTATAAAGATTTCTCAGCTTGACACACAAGAGTACAGTTTAAATCTGGTGTTACTTCCTCTAGACAAATCCTTGAAAAGTTATACTTAGGCATATTGCATCAAGGTTTTAGCCTGCAGACACTGCCTGGCTGCAGCAGGCAAAAATATATTGCAAAGTCCTTGTCTAGCACTTAAGGTATTTTAGAATTGCAGTGATTTGGCAGGCAACCAGTAAGAGCTTGTTTTAAAGTGTCTGTGGTAGATGCATTTATAAAGGGGTAAATTTGAGGGATGCCTGATACAAGCATAGGTTAAGGAGTCAGGAGTGGCTGCCTTCTAATTCTGACCTTCTCTCAGGTTTCCTTGCATGTACATGTGCAGCACCACAGAGGTCAAAAGAATGTTTTTAAGGCTGCAAAGTGGAGCATGCAGAATTTAGGAAATGCCCATGCTGAGTTAATCCTGTCCCCCTTGGAGTATGCTTTATGGCCCTCTAAGACTCTTGGTCATGCTCCACTGTATGGTATTTTTTCCCATTTGATTCCTGTCTCTTTCTGTCTGGTGAACAGACACCTGTCATGTAGGAAACAGCTATTTATTTTTTCCCATCTTCCTGATTGTTCAGTATGGGCTTTATTTCTTGGACAATCAAACATTTTCCCAATTGCAGTAATATTAATCATTCATGGGCCATGGTAGTTCCAGCAGCAAGGCAGTAATAGAGTTCAGCTAAGGCAAAAAAAATGATGGATTTGACTGTTCTGCTGATCCTTTCCAGCACCCAATTTCATCCCCTATGAAGCTGACAGATCACTTTGGCTAGCATTCATGCTACCTGTCTCTCCATGTCTGGTTGAGTGTTTTAGGGATTGGAGTAGAAGCTGCTCTTCAGATGTGATATTAAAAATGAAGAGAAGAAATGCCTCAGTCCCTGCAGCCTTGCTGGCACTTGGAACAGCTGTTGGTGAGCTGTTTGCTAACAGGGTGCATGAATGTCCCCCATCCAACACCCTGTGGAGCTGCTGACAGCCTCCTCCTTGATTTCAGCAGACTTTGGACCAATTGGAGTTGAACAAAGTACCTCAGGAACAGCTCTGGTGTTAGCAGAGAATTTTCTGCTCTATTATTCACATGGGTTTTGAAATAATGCCCATGGAAATCAATGGTCCTCTTTTCATTAACTACAGTTGGCTTTGGATCAGGCCTGGGAAGATGCATATCTTCCAGAAATGCCATTGGATGAGTTGTTTAGAAAGCATTGAACAAAGATATATGACTGCATGGGCTGAGCAGGGGGAAGAAAGTCTCATCTCTCTTTTATATGGTTGCCTTCCTGCTCATATCAGCAATAACTTAGATAATTAAATTGCTTAGTTCAGTAGTTGGAAGAGGCATGATCAACAAGCTGATTCTGCTAAGATGTCAGATCTATTTGTGTTCTGGGATTTTCTTTGTTTTTCTTCTTTTTTTTTTTCTCTCTGTGTTGTGTGTGAAAGCTGTATAATTGGACACTGTCTTTTTCACCTCAGGCTAACCTCTTCTTCAGAGGAGCATACCAAAGACATTTAAAATCACATTAGGAATGCCAGCACAGTTAGAACATTTATATGGCATGCAGTGATGTTCTGTGACAGCAGACAAATGGATGAAACTAAGCACATTAAAAGTAGCAGCTCCTCTTGAATACAACAGTAAGATGAAAAGTTCAGTGGTAAAATTTAGTGAAAAATAAGGTCAGAGATGTTAATTGGCAGACTGAAGTCCATAACTGGACATGCTTTTTACATTCTTTGTACTGCCTCTGTAGGGTCTTTGAACTTTTGCTTGCATTAGGTAGAAACAGTTTTATTATGTCATGCTCCTGAAATGCTCATCTTATTATTGACTGCAGTTTTGCTTTGTTTTATTAATATTAGTGACTGAATCACTTCTGTGATGAATGAAAGAGAACACAAAGTGTTCTGTTTTTTTCCATCTCAAATTCATATTTTGCTGTTAGTGACAACCCTTAAACCAGGGGAATAGTCTCTGGAGAGGCTGAGATAGGGAGTATCCAGTACATGTCCTAGAAATGAAGTCATGCCACAAAGTTTTATTTTCTGCCACATTCTTTGTATCTGTCCCTTCTTTTCCCTTTAGTTTTTCCAGATGTCATTTCTAAGCAAACATTCTTTCTTATAACTTTTTCTTCCTTGTCCCCTAAATTACAATAATGCAACAGCATTATCTGAGAACCAAGGTTAGAACAAAGTCATTCTATGTCCCTTCAGGATCAGGCTCTGGGCAGGACAAAGACAGAGAAAGCAGGACAGGAAATACCATTAGCTTATTTGCAATAGACAAGGGTTTCATTTTCTAAAGAAACTGATGTCAGGATATTCTTTGATTTTGGTTCAGATAGGAATAAATGTCATGATAAAATGCAGCCCAGCTACGTGGTTCAGTTCTGGATGTGTACCTGATGCCTTGGATAGCAGAGCTCTATTTTCCCAGCTTCAAGTGATAAAGCTCAAGAAGACAAAGCAGCATCCTTTAAGATGCAAGGGAAGCCCAACAGTGAGCAAAGGATTAAAATATTTTAGAGACAAGAAAACCTGGTTGTCCTTCAGGTCTTTTTTTAAAGCTGCTTTTTATGAGTATGCATTTCTTAAAGTGTGGTAACATGGCTAAAAAGTAGAGAGGCCTTGCCATGGATGCTCACTGACTTAAAACTCTATACCAATCCCTCTGAAAAAGCCAAACCAAAGCAGAAAGTTATATAGAACATGTGACTATCTTCTGCATACTGCTTTTTCAGCTGTAGGTGTTATGAATAACTTAGTACTGTGTCTGTATTTTAAATTCTTCTTCTGGATGACTCTGAAGCCTAAACTATCCCACTTTTGGAACTTTTTTGACCCTTTCTTATGGAAGAGGAAATAAATGTCAGTCAACTGCTTCTGCTCAAACTGGGCACAGTTTCACAGTGATAGAATCAGTGAAGGAACCTGTGTGGAAAAATCATCATTAAAACTGTTTTATCTCCAACCTTTCTTCTCATAGCCCTGAAGACTTCCTTGCTATCATACAAGTCCTGTTGATGAGAACAGGGCAATTTTCTCTCTCTGATATATCCATATATAATCTAGTTGCTTCAATTTTTCATGCTATAAAAATGGATAAAAAGATGTATTTTGGCCTGAATGCAAGAATAATATTGAAACACAAATCTATATTAAAGCCACTATAAGTTATGAATATAGATTTTAAGCAGGTGTTCTGATTTGATTTGGGGTTGGTTTTGTGGTTTTTTTTTTTCCTCACTGTTTTTAGCCTAAATGACTGTTCTGAAACACCTTCCAGCATTCATGACACAACAATGACCTCTTGAAGTGTTTTGGCAAAGAGTGGAGACAAATGATGCCTTAGAGGTGCAAATCTCAGACTTGGTCATGCTGGTAGGCCTTCTACTGGGGCAGAAGTCACATGTGTACCAAGTGAACCACATCCACCAACCTCCCTGTCATGCTGCATCCACTGCCTGTTGAACCAGCATGGATCCATCCCACCACCATTCTGCTGACTGACACCAGCTGGTGCTTTGCTTCTTTTATCCTGGCCTCCTGTGGGTTAGCAGCTGGCAAGGTCTGTTTTTAATAGTGTATTTATAAAACTTTGCAGCCATACAAGCCCAGACACAGAGAAAGGATGTTTTGAGCTCTGAGCACTGGAAGTGCAGAATGCCACATGGCAGATCTGGTTTCCCACCTCTCGCTGACGCCACTGATCTTCTCTTCCATCACCAATGCCAGAAAAAAGAATGTATCCTAAAAAATACATGGGAGGAAAAACCTTGGGTTGAAAGCTCTTACTGCTATTCTAAGTAATGCTTGTCCTGATCCCTCTGCAGGCAGCTGCCTGATTGGTATTTCAGTAATGTACTTATTTAAAAGGAAATTCTAACTACTGTAGGGCACAGTGATATTTTCATGCCCTTTTTACCCTGCAACCTTTTCCAGCTCACTCAAACCTGAGAACCTCACTGTCTCATAGGGACATCATCTGGCTTGAGGTGTTAACTACAGCATCTGTTTGTGCCTTCTGGATTTAGGGATGCTGCTTGAATAAACATGCTTGGGGTTTTAATTTGCTTGGTTGGTTTTGGTTTTGGTTTGTTTGGGGTTTTTTAACTTCTTCCTTGTATTTATGATTCACTGCTGGCAGATCCTTCCAAATTTGTTTTTGCAGGATGCAGGGTTTATTAGATATATTGCTTTTCTCCTTATCTGCATATGACAGACATTTTTGAAAATATAGGAGCCTATATTTTGTCCTGGGAAAAAGGATTTACAGCAGTGTCTCCACAACTGCAGAAGATTTCCCCCTTTTTTATTTCCTAAACCTGAAGTGCATGGCATGCACTTTATTTTGAAATACATGGGAGAGATAGGCCCAACATTTGGCTCATCAAGACTGGCTTTGAACAAGTGCTGACACCACCATTCTTTTGGTCTGTGATTCCCACAGAACCTTATTGCTTTGAAAAGAAATATCCTAGACTGTATAATCGACCCTGCAGCAGTGATCTACAACATGCACTGTCCTCTTCTTGCCTGTTTTACCCAGCTATCAATGCTGAGAATCTGATGTGCATGTTAAAAGAAAGATGAAACAGAAATTCCCCAAGAAAATAAAAGAAGAAATCTTTGCACTAAAGAGACAAAGATGGAATCAGGAGCTGGGAGAAAGTTTTCCAAAATGATTCCTTAGGCAGTAAGAGTTACAGATTGGAAACTGTTTTGTGTGTACACAGTAGACAGAACTGCAATGATTTTATGATCTAATAAAAAACAATAAAAAACCCAGTTGGTTTACTGTTGGAAAACACAGCTAAACTTTTAACAGCCCAGACACTGTGCCTTGCTTGTTGCAATATCAGCTGACTTCAGTGGCTTCAGTCAAGGCAAACTCAAACCAAAGACCTTAAACTGAAGATCATCTACCTGAGTTTTTGCACTCCTTTAAACTCAAGAGTTGAAAGATATATTTTGAAGCTGCTGAGTTTACTACTATAAAGAAGGACCAATTAAAAAATACATGTATGAGAGCAGCCACATATTTTTGTTGTCATTTCTGAGGCTCTGGAACTGAAAGCAGCAATGGGTGAAGAGGCAACTGGTTGTGTGTGATTTGCAGTGGTTTGTTTCTCAGCTCTGAGTTGTGTATCTTCTAATGATGAATGCACTGGGAGGGCCAGGTCAGGAATGGTTTCCACTCCAGTGCATTGATTGTGTAGTTGGCAATGGGCTCAATTAAAGTATAATAATCTGGTAATCTCTCTCCTGTTTCCATTCAGGCTGCTGCACACTGAATAGAGCCAGTGAAAGAGTATAGCTTTTGAAAAGTAGGTGAACTCCTGCCTCTTTGTCTGAGCAGTTTGTGTCTAGTCAAATAAAATGACAGGCAGAAGTGACAACTCTCCAAAGCATTGCTCCCATGATTTCCCTCACTACTGCTGTTTGTGTGTCTATGAGATAACACTTGCTCTTTATTTTCCTTTCTAGGCTACGAATTGGATTTCTAGCAAGCTTCTCACCACAGAGAAAAGACAAGCTGATGTGAGAAAGGAGATATGGATATGTCTGCTATGGGAAGATGTCGTGTGCCCCATCTCCTGGTTCTTCTCACATTCATGTTCAACGGGGAGAGAACTGAGGCACAAAGAGCAGGTATGTGCCGTTGAGCTTACTGCCTCATGCTAAGTAGCTGCTGGGGCTTTTGCATGACTGAGAAGGTATTGTTGCTGGGTGGAAAATGATTTAAACAACCCAAACAAGCAAAACATGTACTGCTGAAAAGACACAGAAGGACCTGAGATGGAGATAGCTCAAGGATCAAGGTTATGATTTACCTAAGGTCTCTTGTTCTGCTGTAGACTTAGAAAGGTTAGCCCAGTTACCCATAGCAAGGGGAGCAGCACATGGTTTACTCTGCATATACTTCAGCTACCCCACAGTGGCATGGAGATCATGTCTTCTGTTCCCTTCAGTGGGTGTCATATTAGACCTGGTGAATCTTCTATCTGGCTAGAACTTTCCTGGTGAGCAGAACAGGGCCAGGGCACTACATACCCTCTCTTGGATCATACTGCCTAGTTGATAATATAGTCTCTGGCATGGCTTTGGCCTGTGCTGATGAGCACTCTCCCTCAAATGACACTGAGCACATTAGATGATGATGCAGCTGAGGGACTCTTCCTGTAGGTAATCTTGACAAGGACACGTTGTTTTTTTGCAGGTAGTAGGAAGAGTTATCTGGCTGTGAGTGATATTACACCTCAAGGGTAGAAAATCCTTGTAGACCCATGCAGATTATTGGTATAAACCTCAAAGGTACTTTGAGGTGGAGGCTTTCTGTCTCTTTTTCTAGGAAAGATGTTATTCTGTAGGCTTGGGTAATTTATAAGAAAGAAAAGGCTTTTTTAGACCTTCTCTCAGTCTAAGGAATAGCTGCTTTACAGCTTTATTATGTGATCTAAGTAAGGCTTTTTGGATGAAGTTTAAGAGAAATAAGTACTTAGTAAAAAAAAAAAAAGGAAATCATCTTCTTTTGTGCCTTGTGGATCAGTCACAGGAAGAATACAGTGGTACCATTTTTATGTTCAGTCTGTGATTACTTTAAATAGTTTTGGGCTTATGGCTTTTTTGTGAACTATTTTCAATGACAATATTGCAAAGCAGTTGACTCAGCATCTGGGTGGATGAACACAACTCCTGGAATTATGCTTCCAGGAAGTATTCCTGTAATTACAAAACTGAAAGTTCATTTTCTATGAATTATCTCCTGTATTCTCTTAACATGAACTGTTTCTGCCAGTAAATAATATTATTACAGCATTCTTGGGAAACAAACAATTTTGTACAGCAGTGAACATTACTGTGCAAAAAAATGCAGATTAATATTTACTAAAAGCTTTGCTGCAGCATTTCATCACACTGCCATCAGGACTGAAAGCAAAGAATCACTGACTCTATGAAAATGATCCTGGCAGACCATCTTTTTCTTCCCTGAAAATACTGTCTGAATAGGCATCACTCGTTAAACCTTAACACTGCCTTGGTTTAAGGCTCATTGCCCTCTAACACAGACAGGACTAATTCTGTCTGTTCTGTTTGTTTTTAAATTGCAGTCATCTCACCTGCTGAGAGTCATTAAAATAAGCAACAGGAAGGTCTGTATCTTGTGGGTTTTATACTCAAACCTTTATATTCTCTAATTAGTCTCACTTAATATACTTTTAGACTAGATTAATATAATAAGGAATTTTTAGGGGGAGAAAGTAGAGATTTCTTGCTTACCTCTTACTGTTATATATTCCATCCTTTATATTCTGCAAAAGTCAAGCAGAACTACACTTGACAGTCTAGCTGACATACACAGATGTAATGTAGCTTATACCTCATAATATAAAAGTATATATACCATCATCTCTACACTCTGATTACATTTGAGATGGTTTTTCTAGCCAGACCTTTCTTGCTCTGTGGTCAGAGATAAGCCTTCTCTCACTCACAAAGTGCCATCAGATAACACAATCCCACATGGACAGGTTATTTCCAATGTGATCCTATGTGGATGGGCTCTTCTCAATGTGATCCAAATTCCATGTTCATAGGTTGTTCCCATAGACACTGAAGGAGCAGCAGCATGTGGGATGTACTCTGTTACAGAATTTAACACAGCAGCAGATGATGCTCATTTTTCAGCATTACCTAGTACATAGGGGGTATATTCAACCACTCTCTCAAACATTATGCAATACCATGAGCACTGACCTGCAGTGTTATAATGCTTTTAGTCTTATCAGAAGGCAAATCCTCTTGATGTGGCTGAGCTACCCACCCTCTCCAGTTCAGTGGGCTGTTCTGGGATTCCTGTCCTCTTTAGGACAGGTGAACAACCCCAGGTTGATCAAAAGCTAATTTATGAATCATAAGGTCAAATTTGAGTGCAGAAGACTTTGTGCCCTTCCTATGGGTTCAGCTTCTGGAACCCAGTGAGAAAATACAACAGGATTATTGCCTCACCTTTGAGTGGTGTGATTCCTATTTCTGTTCACTGAACTGGCTGTCAAGCAAGTGCCTGACTGAATGAATGCCTCCATACTCTTTGGTCTGTTCCAAGGGAAAACATTTTAGTTCTCAGCTAACATCCATACTGAGTCTATAACATCAGTGCTTCAATACTGATCAGGAGTGCAGCAGGGACAAATGACTTCCTAAGGATCAGTGGCCAGGAGCTGGGGGTCTCCCTGGGCTGGTAGGACATGGTCTCACTAGCTACAGCCTAATTGTCTTTGTAGAATAGCTTTCAATCTTGAAATTCATAGTTTGTTAGGGATAATGGTGTATAATAGTGAATTAAATAAACATATCTATGTATATATACATTTTGTCCAGTTTGGGGCATTATGTTGATAAATCTTCAGCATCTGTGGATGTTTATGAATCTACTGCCTCCAGGCTTGCATAGATTCAGAAACAGCTAGAAAACATCTCCTGTGAGATCTACTTTCTTGGCAAGCAGCTGATATATATATATATATATATATATATGACCAGTTTGGCTTCATAAGGCAAGCGAACTGCAACTAAAATACACTTGCCTTTCGGATTACACAAGCCTCAGATGACAAATATCATGGCTGGAGGCAAAAGACTGGCTGTGGGGACAAGTAAACTTTTCCCTCACAAAGCAGCTTCCCTTTGTTGTCAAGAAAGCCATCCTAGTATTCAGTGAGTCATCCTTTAGCCAATAGTCAGTGGCAGAGCACTTCAAAATCAAATTAATCTTGTTTTAAACTTGCTCCACCAACACATCATGCTGAGCTAAAGAACAGCTTCTAGCTAAAAATAAATAAATAATAATGTTAATGCAAGAGGGAACATGAAAGCTTCACTACTCACAGTCAGGATTGACATAGGCAAGATCAGGACAGGTTTCTTGATCTGTCAGGGTCATTTCAGAGCATTGCCTGATCAGAGGCACTGCAATGAAGTTTGAGAAAAATAGTTTCATATGCATGCAGATAGTGTAGCTGAAAGATTGAGCAGAGGCAGTTAGTGGTGCAGGAAGAGAAAGGGTTTGCATATCGGTTGGACTAGATGATCTTGAGGGTCCTTTCCAACTGTAATGTTTCTGTGATTCTGTCATTCTGATATCAAAGTATATTGTATGTTGATCTGTAGATGTTCTGAAAGAGATGAGGTGAATCAGGAGGAAGAAAGGCTGAGAATCTGCACTTTCTCTGCAGGACAGAGAGAAGGTTTGCTTCCTCCTTCAAACTGCTCACTAGGGAGCGATGCCCAGGGAATATGTGGTATGTCTGGTACTCGTCTTTCGTCTTTCCTCAGTGATATTTTCTGCCACTCCTGCAGGTTGCAAGAATGTTCACTATGACCTTGTCTTCCTCTTGGATGCCTCCTCCAGTGTGGGTAAAGAAGATTTTGAGAAAGTTCGGCAGTGGGTGTCTAACCTGGTAGAGACTTTTGAGATTGGCCCAGACAAAACCCGTGTAGGGGTGGTGCGCTACAGTGATCATCCAACCACAGAGTTTGACCTGGGAAAGTACAAAACCCGTGAGGAAATCAAAGAGGCTGCAAGAAAAATTAAGTATTATGGAGGTAATACAAACACTGGAGATGCTCTTAGGTACATCAACACCTACAGTTTTTCCAAAGAAGCTGGTGGGAGACTTAGTGATCGAACTGTTAAAAAGGTAGCTATCCTTTTGACTGATGGAAGGAGCCAGGATTATGTCTTGGATCCAGCCACTGCAGCCCATCAGGCTGGGATTAGGATCTTTGCTGTGGGTGTTGGTGAAGCCTTAAAAGAGGAGCTCGATGAGATTGCTTCAGAACCCAAGTCTGCTCACATATTTCATGTCTCTGATTACAACGCCATTGACAAAATCCGGGGGAAGCTGAGAAGACGTCTCTGTGAAAGTAAGTAGAGCTGCTGGTTCTTCTACATGATTACAATCAGAATAGGTTCAGATAGCATTTAAGTATGAAAAGCTCTATTTTTTTTCCCCCCAATGCTTATAATTCTATGCTTATAATTCTTTATTTTAGTGTTTTCCACTCTGTTTCACTCTGTAAGAAGTCATTTTACTACTTGGAGGGTGATAAAACTACCACTTCTGGCTTCTTATGCTCAAGTCAGTATTAACTATAGGTCAACTTCTGATGGTCAACTAGAGAGCAAAATGTGAATTTTCTTTTGGTTCTGATATAATTCAATTACTTTATAATAGTAACATTTTTTACTATTGAATATGAAGGGTGAATTATTTTTTATACTCAGATTTAGGGCTATTTTGTACAGGAAGTTTTCCCCTCTCTCTTATTTGCTGGAGATGTACTGTAAAAAGAGTGCTCTGGGTGCTGCTGAGAATGATCTTTAGCAAGCAAAAGGATACTTGGGCTTTTTTGCCTTTCAACATCCCAACTCTACTGACAACTGGTGTTCACTAGTGCTCTGGCTATCCAACACATAAACCCTGGTGGTGTTTGGGATAACTTTTAATAGAGAACAGTGTGTGAAATTCACACTGAATAAATGAACTTTGAATTTCCAGTGTCCTGGTGAAGAGGACTATAATGGTATGGTGGCTGATATCTCCCAGTACTCTAATGGGAACACAGCAATCACACAAAGCCCTTTCTCCTTCCACCACTGATAAATTACTCTCTCTTTCTTGGTGACTACATAAAAGCTACATGGTTTTGCTGTTTTTTGCAGTGCATGTTGTGGTTACTGTGAGATCTTTGGGTGAAAATAATAAGACACCACTCTGGTTCCTAGGTCTGCATCTGAGAGACAGTTCCTGACTGTCTAATGCTGTAACACATGGCACTATTGCAATAACCATGACTGTAGGCTGGAAGGGGAGGGAATTAGCTGAACAAACAGTGAGAGGATAATGGGCACATATTGAGGATCACACAAGCAGAGATCTAAGGACATTAGCAATGAGAAGTGGTATTGAGTATGCAGGTACACAGGACACAGTGCACACAGAAGGTTTTGAAGAAATGGGTGCTCCAAACCCTTCACCAGCTTCAATGGCCTTCCTTAGGCATGCTCTAGCACCTCAATGTTTTGTCTCTCTTTCCATCAGCAGAAGTATTAACACAGAGATCAGGTAACTTTTTGCCATCTGAATATGTGCAGTGGAGCCATTTCAGAGGGTGACACTGGGCTGGTGGAGAACAGGACCAAGTGGGTCTTTTGTGTGTGTGTTCCACTTTTAAATTTCATGTTAACACAGTAGGAACAGGAAAGCAGTTTACTGTAAGGGCTGTATGTATTTAGAAGGTAAAATCTGAATAGCTGTTGTAGTTATCTTTTCATGGTTTTAATGACAGCACTGCATAAAACAGGAATATACAAACCACCAGGTGGGTGGAGGATGTGACAAGGGCACATGCCAAGCTGCAGTTTACTTTCTGCACATTGTAAGACAAAAGCATATATATTGCCACAGGCAAGCCTGGGTTTTAATAGACATAATCCTCTGTGAGCTCCTGGGACACACATGAATCAAAGAGTGGAAATGGTAGAAAGATTTTCTTTTTGATTGTACTGGATGAGTCTTCCATTCCTTGGACTGCTGTACTACCAAAATGTGAAGAGTCATGAAGTGTTGCCAGTGCTGGTTTTCCTGCCAGCAGCTGTTCAGAACTGCTTGTCTCAGTTCTCACTGGATGTCTGTCCTAGACTCAGTCATCCCATCTCACTATATTTGACTGAATTTATTGCTAAAACCACATCATTAAATTCATTAATAGCATTTTAGCTCTCATTTGATGTTATGGAAATAAGCATAGCAGAATTAAAAAATACTATCTGCTCAGTGGGACATTGTGGTAGTGGAAGATATTTTTGCCAAATATCTCCATTACATTCTAGACTATAGTTAGAAAGCAAAAATGGGTGATGCTTTCACAGGAAAATAAGAGACATACATTCTGCTAAAAATTCCAGAGATGTTACATGCTTCCTAAATAGGATTTCTCATTATGTGTTGTAAAGATAATAATAGGCAGCTATGGAATATTTAAAAATATACTAGCATCTGCTTCTGATAGATAACCAGTAGGTTTATGTTTGTCAAAGACAGCTAATTGCTTTGATTTCAGCCCAGATTAAATTTAAAGCTGGTTTTGCTAAGTTAGTACATGTACAAAGTTTTCCACCTGGCTTAAAACCAGTAGTTCTGGTATTCAACATTGCCACCTGAAATATAACATCTCAATGAGGGAGATGTTGGAAAGGTGACCTAAAACACCCCTACCTGCTCAGAGATTTTTGTTTCTTAAAAACACTGATTTGCAGTGCTTTGGGTGCTGTAATATTTGATTTTGTTCTGTTATCATTAAGCCAGGGAGGTGATAAGATACAGTTTGCAAAGCTGAGCAAAAGCATTCTCCAAAAACTTTCTCACTCCTTACTGGCTCCTTAAAACAGAAGCCTGTGACCTGGCACCCTTAGAGTACATAGCATGTATATGTGATTACTAGGTCTCTGCTCTACTGCTAAAATCAGATTTCACAACTTGAAAATAAATTTGGCTCTAGATGTACAGTCTCTGCTAAGATTTGTGTGGTATTTTCTTTAGTTAGTAATGGGAGAAACACAAGCAGAAATTTTCTAAGGAATTGTGCTCAGCATTGACCTATGTCCAGTAGTGGCTTTAATGTATAATGAAGCTCTTTCTACAACCAGTTTTTAGTTGTCTGTGAGCTTGATGAGCTCCTTGCCATGATGAGTTCCTCTGCAAGTGTGTGGAAGAGCAAAGGACTGTCATCATATGAACCACAAATGCTTTCCAAACACAAGGAGATGAAGCTAAAATGTTTAATGGCTAGTTGGTGCCAAAGGTTTGTCATTGATTTTAGATGATATAATGAGGTCTAAAATAAAATATCAAAAGCAGTGATATGTTCAGATGATTCATAACCTTTGTTTTTCTATCTGTACATGTCACTGTTGACTTGAGTTGTATATGCAGTGCATAAAATATAAGACTTACACTATCACCATTCTGTTTCTGGTGCTAAAGGCCTTCCAGCCTTCTAGGCACACCTTGGACACCATTCAACATAATAGTCTGAAAGTTTCAGAGCTAAAAGCTTTTTCTGAAGTCAGCTTTGCTCAGGTTCATGGTATGTTCACAGAAGAATAGCTAGCTATTTTTTCTTGGCTTTCTATGTTAAAAATAGCTTGTGTACAGAGACCATGACAAAGGGTAGGTATCTAAATTACTATATCTTGACTGACAGTTCCTAAGAGACTTACAAATATAGGCAGATCTCACTTGAGTACTGAAATTTTGGAGGATGATCTAACTCTTGTGCTGATGTATATATCACACTGGCTACAGGCAGCATTCTTAGCTGAATATTCCACATTTGGCTGCTTAAGAGTATGTCCAGGATAAGTGCAGCTAGTAACATTTTGAATCTCTCTTGAAAATGTAGTTACTTCCAGATGGTTTAGGAAGTCTGTTAAAACCTCAGCACACAAGTGCTGCTTTTTTAAAAGCTGCAACAAGGTAGTGACCCAGCTGATATCAACTCTGGTATCTCCTGTTGCTTCTTGGTGTTATTCTCTCTCAGCTGCAGTGGTGACTTTCTCAAACTCTATAACATCTCCAACTTCTGGCAATCTCTCCTGTCACGGATGACAGGATCTCATAGCCTCTCACCACCACTTTTGCTGGCTAACTGTGGTTTCTTGCAAAGGCATAAAAGGTCTGTGACAGAATTTCCATGTGGTTTATCTTTTGCTTGAAAGAGAAGAAAAAAAAAACCTGTTCATGGATGATAAATTGGGAGGAGATAAAATATGTGATAGGACAAGAGGAAATGGCCTCAAGTTGCATCAGGGGAGGTTTATGTTGGACATTAGGAAAAATGACTTCACAGAAAAGGTTGTCAAACATTGGAGCAGGCTGCCCAGGGAAGTGGTGGAGTCACTATTCTCAGAGGGATTTAAAAGACATGTATGTGTGAAGCTCAGGGACATGGTTTAGTGGTGGACTTGGCAGTGCTGGGTTAATAGTTGGACTTGGTGTACTTAAAGGTTTTTTTCAAACCTAAATGAGTCTATGTTTCTAAATAACTTCTTATTTTGCTTGAGACTCTGAAATGAATAGGTTTATTCTGAGATTAGCAGCAGTGCTGGTTTATGACCAGTTAAAGCCAGCCTCACTACTAAAAAAAGAAAGTCTTATTTTTCCTAACTTCCTTCTCCCATCTGCCAGCACAGGCATTTATGTGACTCCACCATGAACTACAGCAGGGAGCCAATAAATATTCTTGTTCTTCCTGGATTAGTTTTTATTCAGATTTAGTTCACCATGAAGCCACGTGGACATTTTTTGTCCCAGGGGAGGAACTGGCACAAAGTGAGAACAAATAACTAGGAGGGGGAGGAAAACCTGGGTTGCATCCTTTGTCACAATGTTAGTTCATATCAACTTGATGAACATTATCTAATGGCTTCAGAAAGCTGGGGAAAATCCTCCATGTGCTCCCACCATAAATGTGATCCTGTGCTCTGGTTTAAGTGTGCACAGAGTGGATAGCTAGGCAGGTTCTTCCCATTCAAATTCTATTTCTGGGCTTCAAAACAGCTTTCTTGCCTTGAATAAACAGCTTGTTTAGCAAAAATATCCCACTACAGACAGATCTCTTAATGACTCTGTTCAGGTTTCCTTATATAGACTTTACAGTGTGCATGATTATTGCTGCTTTACTGCTGACTTAACTTCTGGTCATCCAGAGGTGTATCTGTAATGTCAGAGCTCTCCCTCCTCAGACATATGCTGGTTCTGGCTGAAAGCATCTTGCTGAAAGTCACTGGTAGGTGGCATGAGCCTGGTGACCACCATCTTCACTTACATACAGACTGACTGGCAGTGCCTCCAAGCAACTCTCTGATATTTCTATGATCCTGCACCTGGGTAGCTTCTCTTGGGGCTGGGCTGGTCACTAAATGAATGATAGGTGCTCTCTATTAACAGATAATTGGTTCTGAAGTTAGCTCAAACCAGGAGACTGCCCAGCACAGAAGTTAGCTTTGTTAGAGTCTTGGAAAGTGATTTTTTTTGTTTTATATTTCTTTGGAAAAAAGCAGTATCTTAGAGATTGCCTTCAGGTGAGGAGGAGATTCAGCCTTGCAGTAGCTGTGGCCTGATTTCTCCTTTTTGCTGAGGAAGCAAAGGTATGAATGCAAAAGTCATCCAAACAACAGAGTTTAGAAGCAAGTCTGTGGAAGAAAATGGTGTTACTTCTACTCTTCTGTGATGCAGCTGAGACAAGGAGTCTGTTCTAAACCTGCAGCTTCATACAGAGTAGTGGAAACCTTAAGAAGGGACTCTGAAGGTAGGAATATAATCAAATGAGATTGATTAAATCTTTTACACTTGCCTTTCTTATCTCTAGTTCCTTTCTCTCTTTAACAGTTACATACAAATAGTAGCATCATAAAACATGGACAGTTACTTTACATAAAGCAGTGAATCTCTGGACTGCCAACCATATCTTGTCTGAAATCACAGAACCTAGCTGAATGATAACATCTCCCCTAGCTTGTAATAGTTTTTCTTGCATTTCAGACAAGAAATGTCTGTGAACAATGTTTGATGTACAGTAAAACTAATTGTAAAGGCAGAGAGAAGATTAGACTCATAACAAAGAAAAGTAAGTCCCAGACATTAGAAAGAAACATTGAGACAATCAGGAAAAGTATGGGTCTCAGTGGCAGGAGAAATTACATCTTATGAAAAAGTAATGTGCTGTTTAGAGAACAAAAAGAGGAAAAATACAGTGACTCTGGGAGCCATTTCTAAATAGTGTTGGAAAGAAGCAGAAATACAGAAATAGGAACAGGCACAAAGCTGGAACATATTGTCATGTGCTGAAAGTTATTAGTAGCATGTTTTCCAACACTGCTTGCAGCCCTCATTGATGTTGTAGGAACTGTGGGTGCCCAGCACTTTCAAAATTAGACTGTGGAGCCCAACACTTATTCAGGTGCACTCAGGAGGAGGCTTTTTGTCTGCTCTAATGGAGCCCAAACAATGGAGTAAAAGAGAGGACTCATCCTTAAGGCAGCACTGTTTATCTTGATATTTGCTTCCTGATGGACCAACAAGAAATGCTCAGTGGAAAGAAGAAACTTTGAAGCTGGGCAGATGCTCATCAGGAGATGCTCATCAGGGCAAGGCATACAAGAACCTCTGAGGTTTCATACTTTCTTATAGGCTTTTCTGTCCAGGAAAAACAGAGAAGTGAGGAGAAAACCCTTGCTATGTGTCCTTCACAAAACTGAAATGTTCTAAACCTCAGCAGCTCTTGTCCAGTCAGGTCTTTCTTCCTCCTGCCTTAACAGGCTCTAATCTGACTTCAAATATATATATATACATATGTAAAATATTGTATGTATGGCTATTCCCATCTAATGGTATCTTTCAGCACAGTCTATAAATGAACCTAGACATTACCTGCACTGGTTAGGTGCAGCTGTAAATTAAAGATTTGGGGATGTAATTCTATTAAGGAAAGCCAAGTCTGGAAAGGTGTTATAGACATTTAGTCCCAGTTCTGTTGATGGAGCTGGTAGGATTTACTGCAAATGATAGAGAAGTGTTAATGTTTGTCAGAGCAGACAAACCCCTATGCAACTTCTCATTTTGCTTTCAAATGAACTGAGCCAACAGGCAAAATTGAATTGTAATCTACTGGTCTGCTGAGAATATTACTTCCTGGTGGTAAAGCTGCAGCATGGTTTAGCTGGTGGTCTATTTTTGTTAGTAAATTGTAGGGTTAGTGTTTGAATCCCATCAAGTTCCCTACAAAGTTACACCCAAATACCAAATTCCTTTTCAAAGCACTAATCTTGTTTATAATGTGAAACAAAGGCAGTGGGAGCATTTTGAACACCTAGAAGAACTGGGTTTTTTGATAAAGTACTGGTTAGATTCTTTAAAATGCACATAAGAGATTGTAATGAGCTCTGCTGTGTTATGTGTGGTTGGACTTGATGATCTTAGAGGTCTTTTCCAACCTTGATCATTCTGTGGTTCTGTAATGTAGTTACAAATGATGCAGAATAGTTTGGAGGTGTGCATAAAATACCTCCTGACATGCTCTCCCTTTGGGGAACTGTGAGTACAACTGCTAATGCTGAGCAGAAGTGAGGAGAGTATCTTTCAGTGAAAGTAGCTCAGCTGGATACTGTGGGGTTTTGTCACTTGCTGTCCTAAACTGTTAAATAGCAGCCTCATGTGATGTCAAGCTTCAAAACAGCTTAATAGTCACCATTTAGTGTCAGTTTGGTTATAGCTTGATAGGTACTCTAGGAAGTCTATATGTAAAATGCATATATGTATGTGCATAAGACATTTATTTCTCTATATGTTTATATATATATATCTATATAAGCTCTGGAAAAGAAACCTGTGTCCTTTCAGCCTAAAGCACCAGTCCTTTTTTTACAGTGAGGCAGATAAAAAACCATTACACATTAAAGCTCTAGTGAAGATGAAATACAGGACACTTTTACTGCAGTGTAACTACACACAATCAGCCCAACCCACCACCTCTGGGTGAGACTTTGTTTAGCTACTCCGCAGTAGAAATAACTGTGTTTGGTTCCTCCAGGGTTTTATAGCAAGATGGATAGCATATATTAGTTATCTACTATAAAAACCTCTCAGTTTTGGAAGCAAAGATGTTACCATTTCTGTGAGAAGCTGCAGTAGTAGCATGACACAAGGAGGATGTGCAGAAGAATTTTAGTTCCTAATGCTACCACTTTCTGGTAAATGACTCTAATAGCTGGAGGGTGTTTCTGAGTTTAAATAAAGGTTGGATATGAGTTGAGATCTATAAACTGAATTAAACAATATTTTATCTTCATATTTATATATCTTCAGTGGGATTCATATCATCTAACTGCAGTGGTCTGAAAGTTATTTGTCTAGACTCTTTTGATAGTCAATGGAAAAGAATAGATATCTCCAGAGAGTGATTCATCCTTTTCAGAGAGTACTATCCCAGACAGGTGGCATGATTCAACCTCTGAGTGCCTATCTCTTTTCATTAACTTTTGAGAGAGCTTAGATGACTTGCTTGTACTGGATTCCTCACTTTGACAGCCAAAAGCAGAAGAGTTGAATCTTCCTGTGCCACGTTCTGGGAATACAGTAATGTTTGGTTCCTTATGCCAGTGTATCAGTATGTTGGAATTTACATTACTGATGTGTATATAGGCCAGCAGGGTTCCAAACTCAGGTGTGTGTGTTGCATTTCTTATCAAGTTACCTGATGCTGTGTTATTTGTGCAGTCACAGGAGACACCCCCAGTATAGAGGACTGTTATCAAGTGTTGTCATATGTTTTTGGCCAAACATAGTACTGGTAAACTTACTCCATCCCTAAGGGATTACTACTGTGAAAAAAAAGTTTTTCCTCTTCCTTATTGTGGGCTTCTTCCTAAATGTGATAAATTGGCCCTTGAAGTGAAGTGCATTGTGATACTACTACCTGCTGCAGTCTGTTGACTCATTATAACAAGGAGATAATGCTTTAAAAAACAACTAATGGCTGAAATATGATTGAGTGTAGCAGAGAAAGAGACAGCTTTTTAATTAATATTGTTGAAAGACACCTTTGCTGTAGATGGCCTTTTTTGTTGCTGTTAATTGAAGCATGAAGGTTGCATCCTGAGACAGACCTGCAAATCTACTCTTGCTTAATGATCTTTCTGATTTTCACTGTAACAAAGTCAAAGCCCAAAACAAATTGCAGCAGAGTACAATCAGAATGGAATGGCTGCCAGCTCAGATCACCTTGCACATTCATAGAATTATAGAATAGTTTGGGTTTGAAGGGACCTCTAAAGGTCATCTAGTCCAACTCCCCCTGCAATGAACAGTGACATTTTCAACTAGATTGGGCTGCTGTCCAAATTGACCTGGAATGGGGCTTCTAACACCTCTCTGGGCAACCTGGTCCAGTGTTTCACCACCCTCAGTGTAAAAACTTTTTCCCTGGTCTAAATCTACCCTCTTTTAGTTTGAAATCACTACCCCTTGTCCTATCACAGCAGACCCTGCTAAAAAGACTCTCCTCATCTTATGGACCTCCGTTAACTATTGAAAGGCCACAAAAAGGTGTCCTTGGAGCCTTCTCTTCTCCATGCTGAACAGCTCTAACTCTCTCAGGCTTTTTTCATAGCAGAAGTGTTCCAATGCTCTGGTCATTTCTGTGGCCTCCTCTGGACCCATTCCAAGAAGTCCTTATCTTTCCTGTGCTGAGGACCCCAGAGCTGGATGCAGTACTTGCTCCAGATGAGGTCTCATCAGAGTGGAGTATAGGAGCAGAAACACATCCTTCCACTTGCTGACCACATTTCTTTTCATTCAGGCCAGGATACAGTTGGCTTTCTGGGCTGTAAATGCACATTGTTGGCTCATATGTCATCTACCAGTACCTTTAAGTTGTTCTCCACAGGGTTACTCTCAATTCCATTTCATACCAGTTGTCCTTCCATACAGACAAGCTAAGAATTCACTTGTAGGAACCAGTGAAAAAAAGCAGTGGAAGAACTGCTGGGGCTTCCTGTGGATTTGGGGCTATGAATAGGACTGGAAAAGTGGCAAATGGTTTTGAACCAGCCTATGTTCCTAAGTATGGGTTTAGGTAATTAAAATATCTTTATTCAAGTGTTTTATGGATCCACTGAGGGTGCCATCTGCTGAAGTGTCCATGTGAGTGGTGGCTTTGCAGTAGTCTCTGCTGAAAGACAGCATGGATTATTCTGAATATTTTGACTGCTGTATATAAGCATGACAGACATAATAAGGATAATGAGAAAGGTGATGTGCTCAGGGCTAACAATTCCAGGGGACCGAAGTGATCCAGACCAGCCTTTGAGTCTCTGATTCCTGAAACCCTGTGTCAGTGCTTTCTGGTACAACACAACACACAGCTCCAGCAGAGGTAAAAGGGCTCTGCTTGCCACCTTGGAAAGGTCACTAGCATAAGAATCTTGCATATCCATCTTTCTCAATGCCTGACACTATATTTTGCTGTGTATTTTGGCAGTGTCCAGCCCCAAGAGTCTTGTTAGAGTGCAAACACTGCATAATGTTCCTGCCCTAGTCCAGCTTATCGACAACCTGAAATCACAGCTCCTCTTCCAGAGAAATTACTCCCCTTCTACACTTGTGACCCTATTAGTTCAGAGCTTGCTGCTTAAATGAAAAGGGTAACAGAGTATGAAGCCAGAAGAAAGTCATCATTATCTTAGCTGTAACACATAGGCCATAAGACTTGCTTGAGCTGTCAATATGTAACAACTCATGAAAAAAGGCAAAATGTCTTAGAAAATTTACTCTGTTAGTTATAAATCAATATATTTAGGGAAGTATCTGTTAACTACTCCTCCAAGTTATCAGAGCTCAGTGCTGGAACAGTGAGTCATGCATCCTGATTTTTAATGGAGCTGGTTAAGGACCAGTGTAAAAATTTGCAGAGCTACAAATCTTTCAAAAATTCAACATCATTTCCACTAGCTGTTGCTATTCCTATTAACAAGCATAGCAGGTGATGCTTGTCTTACTTACCTCTCTGATAATCTGCTTGTTGGTTCTACAGTGGCTTTGATAATATCCTGAAGAATTTATTTTTCTTGGGCTAATATTATATTTATAATGTATGTATCACCAGCTGGATACTTACATGCTCACAGCTTTATATGCTGTGAGATACTGCTGTTTCACACAGTGTAAGATGGTACACAGGAATCTCTTTAATTTATGGCTGTTTCAGAATCAAGGAATTTTATCATCTATAATTAGCAGTTTATCCCAGTGGGTGGGAATTTTTTCATTTTTAATTGTAAATCCTTTTGCATATTATTAATTTAGTTAAAAGTACTGTCCTGGGTACTTGTTGCTGGTGCAAGAATAGAGCCTAGGGCCACCGAACAAATGTAATTAGTGAATGGGTTGCTGCACCCTGCCACCACATTCAGCTCTACAAACTGGTTTTGTGTTGATCACCTGTCAAATAATTTGGCTTTGGAGGTGGATATATTTATTTGTTTTAGAGCAAGGGGCCTGTAATAAAGAAAAGTCTCAGCTTTTTTCTTTGCTATTCGTGGACACATGCCTTGATCATAAAAGGTTACACCCTGCTGAATTTTCTAAAGCCATCTCTTGGTTTCCCAGGGACAAGAAAGTTTTTCTTTGTTCACATCCTACTACAGTTTGTTTCCCTTTTTCAGTCCTTTTAATGTTAATGGTCTTAGTTGAGATTATTACTAAAGCAATAAGCTTTATTTTAGGACTTTCCTCTGGAGCATGGAGTGGTTTCACTCCTCTGTGCTTATGCTCAGTAATAGCTCACTGCTAATTATTTCCAATGAACAAAGAGTGCAGCAAGATAATAATTGTTTAATTAACCAAACATGTTAGAAAGTATTAGACTCTGATTTGCCACAACTTTGGACAGCCATTTACATCAATTCTGAGTTATTTCTAGTGAATCCAATGGTTTTCTTAAGCTCAAAGAGCAGAGCTGTGAAAGACCCCAGAAGAAAACCCTTGGCTGACCTGATTTACATGTGGTGCAGTTCTCTTTCTTATGGGAAACTGAAGATTTTCCATGAGAAGTTTGGTGCACACAAGCATAAAAGGAGAGATCCTGATGTTGGATCCAACCTCTTCAGTCCTAAAATAACTCTTGTCTTACTACCAGGGAATATATGTGAAACAAATGTAGAAATTCTTAGGAGATTGTTCCTAACCCCTGGCTCTATGTGGAGGTAAGTGGAGGTATTAAGAATATCTCTACTAGGAAGATTGCAGTGTGCTCAGCACAGTCCAGCACTCAAGATGGACCTGACCTAGCTCTGTAAGCTTCTGTTCACATCTCTTCCACTGCTGATTGACAGATGTCACTGGTGGTGTGCCAGGATGATCCTATGTCAGTGCAGTTCAGCAGTGACACAGAAGCACTTGAGACTGTAATTATGCAAAGCTGGCCCTTTCATTTTCTGTTCTTTTCATTTTTTCCTTCTCAATAATTGTCTTCTCTTCACCACAAAGCACACAGAAGAAAAACAGCTTTTCAGGAAAAGTGTTTTCTACCAGTAAATCCACTGTGGTGGAGTGAGAGGGAGCTATGCCAAGAGGAGCAGATAAGTTTATGCCAAGAAGTTCATAGTGACAGAGACTGTTTTGTCTGTGGTTTTTCTCCCCTCACCCATGCTTCATTATAGCATAAGCTTCCAAGTAACACTTTGCCACCAGAAAACAATGGGACTGAGGACAGCAAGGGCACTTCCCCTTCATCTGCCTTGCCCAGGGAGACACTACCTGTGATTGGATGGTTTCAAACTGAGCAAGAGGTGAAGTATTGATCAAGTCATGAAGTGAAGAGTGCTGGCTAATCAACTAATTGTGATTCCTGGTGATCACTGATGGGAGACTCCACATCTCCCATGGACTTCAGTATCCTCCCCAGTCCTACTTTCAAATTAGCCTCCTCTTCTGTGTTCTGGTTTTTTCTGTTTTTTTTCACAGCATCCACTACTTTTCTTTATATATATATATGCTTTATTTCAGTAAATGCAAAGAAAACCTAGGGAATGGAAACCACAGGGATGGCTAAACATGCTATTCAAGCTGGGTGGATCTGTGCTCCCATGAGGGGGAGTGGAGTGTCCTAATTTCAGAATAGTACAGACTGAGTTTTCATTAAATCAGTAGATGTTTAAATATATAATTTTGGATGGGAAAGTGGAGAACACAGACCTGTATGTGCAGTGTATCTGTAATTGTATAGTAGTTTCAGTATTTGTTGTTGATATTTTTGTTTGATTTTGTGTGTGTGTTGTTTTACATATCATGAATGATTGTTTTCCAAAGTTGTTAGGACCTATGAAAAAGCTGAAGTCAGTAAAGAGAAACCAATGTCTGGGTGTTTTCCTCCTCTTAGGCTGAGCTATTCATGTCACTTTCTGTCTGAAATGTCAGGCTGGATGTTAAGTTAGACTCTCCCTACACTTTTGAGTTTGTACCTGATGAAAAACAGTGCTAGAGTGATACCATGAAGAAGTGTTTAATGTCATCTTGCATGGAGGGGAGCATAGCACAGTGCTAACACTCCTATTATTCTGCCTAGCATCACTTAACCTTTCCTGCTGGAGACACTCAGTCTGCTGTGGCAGCTCTTTTCCATGAAGGTGGAATATGAAGAGATGAAATCCAACTGTGGGAAGTGGATACTGTCTTGGTTAAAATGAGCTAGTTCAGAAAATGACAACATTAATTCAAAAGCAATTACATTTAGTAGTTTATGTACATGTATAATGTAGTTAAAACAAATAATAGTCTGGATTTACATATGCATCTTTATGTTTGTCTGGACAGATACTTTGTGATGAAAACTTAGTATTTGTGCAAGAAGTCAAGAGAGTCATGGTGCTGTGGACATAGTACCACCATTACTGCCTCCAGTGTAGACCCATTGAAACACTGGCCTCTCTTTAGTTGACTCTTGGTCAAAACCCCTTTCAAATCAGGAGAGAAGGTGTGCCTGCAGTCTACTCTTGTGTCCCTGTTGTCTATCTAGGTTCAAATTCTGTTCAGATATTGGTGTAGGACATAAGATGCCTGATGTCATGTGCAAGAGATCTTGGAGCTAGTCATAGTTTTCTGTCACTCTGGCAGAGAGAGCTGAAAAAACCTCAAGTGACGAGAGATCATCAGTATGTGATCACCATTTGCCTTATTCTTTCTTCTAGCAGAAGAACCACCAGACTGTCTCTCTCTTAGACTCTGAGCTTTCAGACCCTGGCAGGAATGACATTTAAATCCACAAGTGTCTATATGTGTAGGATTGTTTGCAGCATCTTGACCCTGCCATGGTAGAAGATGTGAGGGAGGAAAAAAACTGAAAAACATGTCCCTTGATTAGAAGCCAAACTGTGCCCTAATGGAGATGATTAGAGACAAATTGAAGACTTTGTTCATAAGGTAATAGGGTGGTTTTCTTGTGTGGTGGCCTGGAAGGCTGCCAAGATGTTTCTCAGTAACTAATCCTGAGTCAGTTGTGGGTGCAGAAAACATCACCACGTATCTGACGCTTACAGGGAAAGAGGCCATGTGCTGGTGATCACTGCAGAGAGCAAACTCTCACTTTCCCACCAGAAACACTGATTCCATATTGCTCCCCTTGACTTGTCTGCTTCCCAGTGTGGCAGTGGTGAAATAATTCAAAAGTTTTACTGGCCTTAGGACTGGTCATTATAAAAAGAGTTGGTTCTGCTGTGAAGCTAATGAAGGATGGCTAAGAAGGAAAAGACCCAAGATGGATCAAGTCTAACTTGGAAAGGACTCAGTCCTGCATTGTCTTACTTATATGACAATTCCCTCTTTCTGTAACACTGTATGTCATGTCTTGCCTAAAGAAGTGCCCCTGTGTAGGCCTCTGTAGGATGGAGTCACTGTCATCTGGAAGGCTCCTTCCTATGTCTCTTTTGGCTGCTGGGGCAGCTACCACTAGCAGCTTAAGGCAACTTTATAGTGAAGAATAAGATACCAGTAGTAGCTACCACATGTATATAAGGATTTAAAGTGTATTTTCCTCCATTGTGCTCTATTGTAATCTGTGCTGGAGTAACTCAGCCACATCTCTGCTCATTCTAGGTAGCTCACAGTGAGCTCTGGGGTTGAGGTAACCACTTTAAACAAGGCATCCTCCTCTGTGGGTGACTGTCTTAAGGAGTAGTGATGGAGAGCTTGACTCTGCATGTATACCCACAGCCCCATGGAGCAAGGAGAAATGCAACCCAAAGGGATGTGCTGTGTTACCACAGGCCCTTGGAAACTACATCACTGCTAGTAGAAGGCCAAGGCCCTGGCACTGTCCCACCATAACCTTTGGAACATTTGCTGGGATGGGTTCACTCTGTGCAAATATCTTGGCAAACAGTGACCAGACACGGTTCAAGGAATAGCACAGTCCCAGGCCAGGAACATTTCCTTAATAGGTAGCAGGAATGTGGCTTCCTGTTTTGGGGTGGATATTAGTGAGTAGTATGGCTCTGCCTTCTTGCTCTTATGGCCAAAGAATGGGTTTGGTTTGTATAGAAATAGAAAAGTGTTGAGCACTGTGAAGCCGATGGGATGTTTGAGTGTGGAAGCATTGGGCCATGCTACACTATTTTAGGGCATTTATGGGGGTTCCCTCAGGTAATCCTGAATGCTGTCATCATCTTTACTTCAACAACACAGCTATCAGGCTTGTAAATAGTCTTTATGCTCATCACACACTTTGTGGTGTCTCTTTCTATGTGGATTCAGTTTTTTGCCCAGTGACCCTTGAAGCCTAATCTGAGCTGTTGCTGGGATGAGAAGCCCAGTGAGTTACAGAAGCTCTGGAACTTTATGGTCAAAGCCAAGAATGTGATGTGTTACATTATATATAAGAGTTTCTCACTGTTTACTAAGCCAGGACTGTCTTTGACCTCTCCACATGGGGAACGTGAGGCATGTTACCTTTCCTGCCTCCTTTGTTCCCCAGTAATTCTGTATGAGCCTTATCTAGACTAATCTCTGTTCACCTGAATGTTTCCACATTCCCAGACTGAGTTTTGGGGACTAAGAGCCAAAACAGGACACATCATTGTTTCATAACAAGCCTTGGTCATTAGGGATGGGTCACAGGGTTTTTTTTGTCCTGTGTTGTTGCTTTTAACTTTGTTTCTCTGCTGTCAGCAGCAGCAGCAGATGGGTGTTCACAAAATAAAACACTCAGCTACATTCTGCACTCATTTACATTGATCTGAATCCAGATTAATTTCACTTTAATGAATGAGTAACTAAGCAAAAGAGTTTGCCTATCACCACACTTAGCACTAATTAGTATTTTTGTTACCAGTGCCTGAAGAAAATCTGATCTGTTTTGTATTTGAGCTGACAAACATCCTCTGGTTTGCAGTAATTTTCATCACCATCATGTATGTCATTCCTCTGAGCTTCCACAGCTGCTTAGAAAATCCCATTTCAGGACAAAATTATTCAGCCAAGCTGCTGGCTTCTGCCATGAGGACTTCCCTGGAATTCATGCTGGCCTCTGTTTGCTCATAGCTGGTTTTTTTTGGTTTTGGTTGATGTTGGGCTTTTTTTGTGATAGCTGATTTCCATGCAAATAGAGCAGCTTTTGTGAAATACCAACAGAGACCTGTGTGAGTGGCAGCTGTGCTCTGTGGTAAGGGTAGCTTTGTCTTTGTTGGAGGGGTTGGTACTTGCTCTTGGTTATTCAGAGCCTCAATTAAAGGAGGCGAGCTGTGGTTATTAGTTGTGCTCACTGGGGCAGAGCACAATGAGGTCAGCTCAGTGTGCAAGGGAACCCCCTGGATGGTTCAGACAGCTCAGACCTCTGAAAGACCCAGGGGGGAAAAGGGGAGGGGAAGAGGACAAAGCTCTGGGTGCTGGTGCCAGGCAGGGACACCTGGACTAAACATGTCATACGCAGTCCTGCTCTCTGGAGGGGATATGGAGCAATGCGTGGGAATGGTGCCGGTGCCAACAAATCCTGGCTGTGGAGCCTTTGTTCACTGGTGGTATTTGCTGAGCTGATGGATCTCGTTTCCATTGCCCTGGAGTAGAAGGTGGCAGAAGGCCAACTGGTCCACACTGAGACTTGTGGGGTGTGTTTTGGAGTTGTTAAAAGGGTTTTTTTTTAAGAAATAGATTAACTTCCTTAGCTGTATTTTCCATCCTCTGCATTCCCCTCTTGTGTATTCTGCATAATTTCTATAATGAACTTATACTTTTTGCCACTTCATGATTTTGGCTGCTCTAGCTAATGGTAATTATACAGAATATTTATAATCTTATCAGAAAACAACAATGAAAAGCTTTAATGTATCTAGCCATAATCTTGTAGCAGACTTCACCACAGTTCTTTACTTCATATACAAAGTCCCAGCCCAGTATGTGCCCTAATACCCTTCTGCAAGAACAAACTCATTTTTCTGCAATCCTTGTCTAGGAAAGATTTCTTCTTGAGGTCAGAACATAAAATACCCACTCCCCAGGGCTGTACCTCTGCAAGCTAGGTCACATAAACATGCACAAACCTTCACCACATTCAGTTAAGGTTTAAGTCTTTCTTTAAGAGGAATGGAATACAGCATGCAAAAGGTAGCTGGTAACATCCTTAGGCATTGCAGCCCCTGAGGTAACATTGGTACTGTATAACTGCAAGCCAAGCCTGACTGAACAGGCAACTTCCCTAGTAAGTAAAGCTGCAATACTACTTTTCCATAGCCTATGGGGCAGATGCTATGATCCAGGCCAAATAACAGCTCTGCACTGATCGGTAGTAGTGTAGCTGCCTAACTCCTCTTTAGTATGCATCCACACACCCTTCTCTTTGCTTCTGGATCTTAGGGGTGACTAAGGATGGCCCTCAGGGAGCTTTCTGCACTGATACTTTTCTGTAGTGTTCCCTGATAAAAGGAAAACTGATTGCCCTGTCCTTTTCCAGGTGTGTATGAGCCCTTCTAGCTGTGCCCTTCCATCTGAGGTAATAGATGTGATAGGAAAAAAACCCCCTAAATTAAAGCAGTAGAGTCTGCCCTGTTCTCAGTGCCTGTGTAGCTTTTTGGTGCAGTGAGAGCATCTTCATTTTAGCACTGCACAAAGGCAAAGACCTGTGGGGGTTCTGAGGCTGCATGAGTATCACAGAATCATAGAATATGAGGAGTTGGAAGGGACCTCGAAAGATTATCTAGTATCTCCACTCCTTGCCATCCTGGAGCCAGCCCAGGGAAAGACAGGGTGGGTTGGGCTGAAAATGATAGTGGTGGATCCCCATGCTGGGTGATGCAGAGTGAGGATGGGGAGCTCACTGTGAAATCCCCCTTCACAGGTGCATAGCCCCACCTGATGCAGCAGTTCCCAGTGTATACTCTGCAGAAGCATCATCTAGGGGGAAACAAAATAAGTCCAAAAGGAAGAAAAGGAATTGTTACTTGGCCTAAATTTGAAATGAAGTTTCCAGAGGTCCTTAGAAAAAGAAAGATGTGCAAATTAAAAACTACAACAACAACCCCCCCCCCCAAAAAAAAACATCAAACCTGTGGGAAAACATGCTTTAAAATGTGCAGTGCATCTGCAAGGACACATTCAGGAGATAGGTTTCACTACAAAACACTTCTTCTGCTGAGCTGCAACTCAGACTTTTGATGACAGCAAATGTGTTCTTTCCTGAGCCTACTAGAGCTTTTCTGAAGCTGCTTTCCTTCTCAGACTGGAGAGAAGCATGCAGGATAAGCAATTGCTGAAAGTTCCCCTTCAGGACCCAGTGGAGACTCTCAAGCTGAAATACTGTATTTCTGCCTGCAATTTTTATTTTATTTGATTTAAATATCAGTTTCAAATCTCCTTCCTAACTGCTGCCACCTCCCACACCATATACCCCTACTTACATGGGACTGTGGTCATTACATTGTGTAAGAGAAGAAAACTCTCAATTGGTTTGGACCTCTTAATTAAATGCATGCCATAGGGGAAAATGCTAATTAAGCAAGATTGAAACCTCCTGAGAAAAACCAATTTAGATAAGTTTTTGGTGATGGAGAGAGATTAGAAGTTTTGAAGTTATTAAAATGTCTCATTTTTATGTTGTTTTCCCAAAGAGAAGTTCTATTTTCAGCTGAAAAATATCAATAGCTTAATATGTTTTAAAAAATTGATTCAAATCATGTTTCCCCTCAGAGAGCCAGCATGCCTGGCTTCCTAGAGAGGCACAATGGGGTTGGGTACAATCATGCTGAGTTTGCAGGTCCTCTGGAGGCACTGATTCTCTCAAGCTGTGAGTGGATCTCTGGTGCTGTGGTAGCTGAAACTTGTACAGTGTTAACTCATCCTGGCATGTCTGTGTGGAGGTTTGGGTTGCATTGCTGGCAGGCTAGCAGAAGAATAGCACACTTAGATTCCAAATACATGAATCAGACAGCACAGGTGTATCACACAGTGTGGCAGTCCTCTATTATGGCACAGGGCTTTATAAATGGAAGCTTTTGTGGCACCAGTAAGCCTTTAAGAGGGAATGAAGACCTCAGTAGCCAGAAGTGGAAGGGCTGTAGCTGCTGTGTGCTTTCTGTCTCTTGAATTGCTTCCTTTTTGTCCTCTGTGTTGATTCTCTCCCTCTCACCTTCTTGCAGAGCTATCTTGTCTGAAGCACTGTTTCAGATGTATTTTTTTTCTCTCCTTAAAAATGAGACTTATCTCTGTTGACACTTTTGAGGGGGAAAACTCTGCAGAGGGGGGAAGAACACAGTTGAACTATGTACACCTGGCTAGAGGAACAGATCTCAGGTTGCTCTTGCTTTCATTTATAGCCCTCAAATGCTTGCTTCCAGACTTCAGTTGTAACATGCTTTGTGTAGCAGAGAGAGGAAGGGGCAGATGACCTCAAAAGCAGTTCCCACTTAGCTTTTCTATTAGCTGCTTTTAGACTTCATAGGAGAGATTCCTGCAAGTGCCCATGGGATTTGAGGTGCCCAGATCTTATGCACACCTCCTCAGAAGGAATGGGCCTTTTGGCATGTATGGGAACTGGCAGGTGGATATGGCTGTTAGGATAAAGTTAATACTGGACTGAAGTTATCTTTCAAAACATAAGTCAGAAGTGAACCCAGTGTTTTCAACCTGGCTTTTTAAAAGTGTGTTTGAGAGGTGTAAAACCCAGATAGTTCCTTAAAGGTCTTTAAATCTGTAAAGATGCCAGACATGGAAGTCAATGACCCTTTTAACTGCTCTGCACATAAGGAAGCAGGCACTGGACTTGATTTTGCTATCCTTCAGTCATTCTGATGATGGGTTTTTCCAGCTGGCCTCTGTAGCATACTGGAAGACAAAACTAGAGAGTTTACTGAGCTCTGAAAGCCAACAGCTTGTGGTGGTACATGGTCTGGGACAAGACCTTGTTCTTATATTTAATCATTTAATTCCTATGCTTTTCCCATTGGTGTGTCTGAAGTTTAACCCTGTGAAGATTATCAGAGGAGTGATTGGCTCTTACTGGATCTCTTCTGAAGAACTGTACCCCCAAAGTCTGTCACACAGGTTTCTCTAGTTGGTGATGGGGCTTTGCACTTGCCTACCACCATCTTCTGACTCCATGTAGCTAGTTCAGCATCTTGTCCATGAGATGTCAAGTTCAGGTAGTGGAATGCTGTGAACTGCAACCAGCTGAGTTTGCTGAGCTGCACCCAGGCCCTTCTGCCAGGTTGTCAATTTATCCTGGCTTCCTCTAAGATGAAACTGAAGTCACAGATTTATTGTAACCCCTCCTCTGTTTTGCAAAGGTGATGTTACAATTCTTTACAAAACAAAACCAAATTCTTAACTAGAGTCAAGGCTTGTATTTATACAGAAGTTTCTTTGCTTTTCTACTGTTATATAATTACAATCTTGCTGGTTTGAGTCCCAAAGCCACTGTTTCAGTAGCCCCCAAAAATACCCCTGTGGAAGATGATACTGTTCAATTTGCAGTTGTATAATTAGACCAGAAGAGTAATTCCAGTCAGAGTACCTCTTAAACATGTTGTTGAGCTATATTTCTCTCTTGAAAGTGATTTGAGAACAACTAGTGTATATTTATTGATCAGCTGAAAAGACACCAGCTTTGAACCAAGTTGCTTCTAATTAAATCACTTTTGGAACTACTCTGAAGTAACAGAATGCCATACCTGGATTACTTATTATTATTCTGATGAAGCCATTGTTTTCATAGCAATTTAAGAAACAAATAACATTTTCAGTCTTCTCAGGATTTACTTTTTTTAGAATCAGTTGTAAACACTAATGTGGCACCTCACCCTTTTGACAGTGCACACATTAGGAGTCAGTCTCTATTCTCTTGTCTCTGTGGTGTGGCACATGTAAGGATAACGGACAGACTGGCTTGTACCCCCATCTGGCAGTGGGAACTGATGGCTTTGGCAGATCTGTAGCTGTACTGCTCTGTTGGGCTCATTTGGGGAATGTGCCTTTCATGAATGCTGAGTGCAAGTGAGATTGATGGGGGTTTACAGCAGAAATATTGTAATGTTCCTATTCAGTGAGAGCCAACCTACTGAAGCTTTGTGCTGAGTTTATTTTTAATCTCAGCTGTTTCAATTACAGGTCTAACACAGAACTGCTACTTTAAAAAAAAACCAAACAAATGGAACAAACCCACCTTCTCTCTTGTGCCAATAACATTTTACAATGTTTGAGTCCATTCTAAGGTTATAAATCCCTAAGGGATTTTTGCTACCATCTCCCTGTTGTGAAATTTGTTGCTGGCAAAACCTTGCTTCAATGTTATTTGTTCAATAGCAGAAGAAAAAAGATGAAAGATCTGTTTCTGTTAATGGAGTTGCTTTTCCTCCTATTTCTCCAATCAACACTTGCACATGTACTATCAGTAGTGTAAAGCAGAGATATTTCAGCTCAGCTCTCCTTACTGACCATTTGCCCATTACATTTATGGATATTGGAAATGATCCATATCTAATTATGTGAAATCCAGGAAGAGAAAAGCCTTATTTTATAAAAATTCATGAGTGAGAAAGGAAGAGAGAACAATGGAATTTTTGGATGCTTGGCAGTTCTGCAGCCATGAGGTGGTCAGTGGACTAGACAGTCTCTCTGAAGTGTTTTCTGTTGCCATGCACAGCCTATTCATCCCTATTTACATCCCTAAAGAGGTACTATGTGCTGGTCTCTTCTTCCTGCACTTTTGGGATCCTCACTCTGGTAGGTGGTGTAGCTTTGTCTCCCCACAGCCAGGTGAGTAGTACTTTTAATCCTTGTTCTTTGTCTGGAACATAGAGGCAAGCAGGAAACTTTCTCAGCCTTGCAGCACCCTCCTCTCTCCAGCCTATGAAGTACAGGCAGTCAACACAGCTAAAATGATCCCAAAGAGCCAAGTAGCTGGGTCAGGAGTGACATGGTCCATCTGTCCTCATAGAGAAGCTACTGGGGAAGGGCTTGTCACTCTGGTTGCTGGGTCCTGGAGAATGTGGTCCAACCCAACTCTATACTGTCATCCTGTTGAATCTTTTATAGGTCATCTATATGAAGACATTTTCATGGCAGTTTATCTGTTAAGGCAATGATCAACCTCTCAGGAGGGCTTCTGAAGTTCACTGGGGTCAAGCATATGTTGCACAGTGAAGCTTCTCCTCTTTCCCAGGGTTGGAGAATCAGAAAAGGGGTGGACCCATGCCTCAGTGTAGCAATCAACTTGGCCTGAGTGGAAAGTGCTGCAGCTGCTAATTGCTTTCCTCGAAACCTTGTGCTGTTTGCCGACGAGCTCCTTGGCACACAGTCTGTCCATTTGTTTCAGGGCAGGCACAGGCAAATTATCTTGGAAGTGCTGAGGTCTGATGCTATAGTCATAATTCCATAGTGCTATTTATTCCCTGTGGGAGCATGTGCAAATTAATTGTGTATGCTGCTCACTTAAATGGTGCTAATTACATCAGTCCTCTTGACAATATATGTCTGCTCGCAGCCTTCCAATGAGCTTCTTGTATTTGTGTGGGTGTGTTAGAGGCTATCAGGGAATCTGATAGCCTATGCAGTGTAGATATCTCTTGGACAGATGAGTCCTCATGAAGAATTCTGGAGCTTCTCTAGGAAATTTTGAAGGACACCTGAAGATGAGCTAAGGTTTAGAGTACGAGATCAACATGGAGATAGGGCTATTAGGCGTGTTCCCTGTGTTGGTGGGGTTGTCTGGTTGTCCCCTCATGTGTGCTGTTGGGGTCTGAGTACCTGCAGTATCATGGTCCCTTTTGAAGTCAAGGTCCAGAGCATAGGACAGACAGAAATAAGAAATAAAAAACACAGTGCAAAGTGACAAGAGAAGAGAGAGAAAGTTGAATCCAGGGTGAGAAGTTGACATAAACACACAGTACAGCCTGCCACGGTGTGGGGAAAATGGCATTTTTTACATTTATGTGAATGATTCCTAGGTAAGAGGGGCAGGACAGGAAACAAAGTGTAGAAAAATAATCATTTATTTTTCTGTTTTCACCTTTATAAGTAGTTCAAGTGTTTTGCAAATGCCCACTTCAATGGGATACAACATTTCTTGGTTGTGCATTCAGCCCCTTTTCCTCTTTCTTGTTGTAACTGAATGCATGTAAAAATTGGGGACCTATGACCATAAAATGAATTTAGCATCTTTGTCCAAGAGGGTCCTTTTGATCTTTATTACAGACCTCTTAGCAAAAGATGATATTTATGAGCTGTACCTAAACTAGTAACCACAAATGTAATGCACTCATCTACACTAGTGTCTGGCACGTTTTGGCCCATCCAAGCTAACACTAGGTCAGAATATTTCTAGGGCCCAAATGGGTACTTATAACATGCTAGGGAGTGTTCATGGTCAGCAGCCACCTTGTTTTGGAGGCTAAGATCATTTGCTAGCATAAATGTGCTGGCATAAATGTGGGCTTGGCACTAAAGCCAAGGAATGCACCCAGCCATGCTTGTTTTAGTTGGACGGATGTAACTGTGGTGCCTTTAATAAAGGTCTAACTTGGGAACCATGTGTCCTTAGGTTCCCCCTGGAACCAATATGAAAAGAATCCTTTTTCAAGGATAAATCAGGGCACCTAAATTGGGTTTCTTCTCTGAATTGCCCTCTGAAGGACCCTGGCTTCTCCTTTCCTGAAGAAGAAGCCAAAGAAGTGTCCTCTTTGCCTGGGACCTTAAACTTATGTTGCATGAATGACTCTTTGGGGCATAATACCTAATAGTAGTTTTGTTTACTTCTGTGTGGAATATAGCATTACTGAACACTGCCAGGTACTGAATGTGTGGTTACTCAAAGAACCACATTTTCTGACTGCTATGCTGATAAAGGGGGAGGGAGCCCTGCAAATGCAGATATCTACACTCCTGCTGCAGTCACTTGGGACCTACTCAGAAGCCAGAGGAGTCTGGAGAGCAATTCAGCTGGGTGTTAGTGCATTTTTAGAATAATATTTTACTTGAAAAATGTGATAGCCTTGGGCTATTGTAAGGAGTAGGGTGAGACTGAGCTGTGTTTGCTCAGTCTATGAGCTGTGCTGTGGGAAGGGTTTGTCATTACCTTCCCATTTCATTGTGAGCATTTATGAGGCCTCTCACTGCTGGTGACAGACCACAAATATGGAAACCTCATCCAGAATCAATGTAGGCATTATCTGAAGGGAAAAAGGCAGAATCCACCTTGGTTGCAACAGCCATAAATAAGTGTTTTTCCTGGCACTGATGGACTTTAAACTTCAGGGGGTGAAGATACAGTTTGATTTCAGAAAGGAGATGAGAATTGCATAAGGCATAAAACTACAAGGTGGAATCCTGTAATTGCTGCGATGAAGAAGCAATTGCAGCATCATTACACTGTCAGAGCCAGCACTCTAGTTGAAAAATATGCCAGTTTTTATCCTAACAAAATTGTTTCCAAGGGTGGGCTACACTTCAAGGATTGGTTCATTTGCCAGAACAGTATGTCTGATAATAAACATTTTCCAGAAGTATTCATTGAATATGGGCAGAGCATGTAGATTTATTTTTTTTAAAGAATTCTTTTTAAAAGAATGTGGTGAAAGAAAACAAATAACACAAACCCAAAACCTAAATGTTGAGGCTTCATAATGGTTCATGTACAATATTTTATAAAAGGAAAAAAACCCCAAGTAAATGTAGTGTTATATATAGCAGTAATTTTTGTCATCAACTGGGTGCAGGGAGTTAAGTCTACTGCTATGCAGTGAACTAAGTAATTGAAGAGCAGAGCTAATGGGTTTGAGAAAACTCCTCTGAGAAACTACTTTAAAGAAATCTTAACTTTAAGAAGAATTTTCTCATTAGGTCCTTCCCCTTTAAGTGTAGGTTTCAATGGGAAAATTTGTTTCCAAGTAGGAAAAAAATTGTAATATTAACTGCAGAAAAAATGAAGCTTGCTCTATGCAAGTGCCCTCACCTCTGGTTTTCCAAAATCTGCTTTGTTATGAGTTTATATTTGTTTAGCTCTGAAAAGTAGACAACATTGTGTTCATCTTTAGACAATGGCTAAAGAGTTCCTTGCAAATATCTTGAAGTCTGATATGAAGTTCTGGGAGACAGCTTTTAGTGAGACCTGTATTTGCAAGACTCTTTCTTTAGCCATGGATGAAGTTTATGGTGGGCTAAAGATTACTGTCAGAGGATGAGACAACTCAAATGTTTAGATTGAGAATATCACATTTTGAGAGAAACTGAAGGCTTTCTGTTATGGAAATGGAATAATGATAGAGATGTAGAGCAGCTGAATGTCTGGCAATGCACTAGGTACTGTTGAGATTCTGGAATCCTAAAATTCTCAGTTTGGAGAAAAAGAAATAATAAGAAACATGGTAATAAATAATGTTTGCTTTAACCTTCCTGTGTTTCTATTCTCACCTCACTACTTTATTCTTGTGTAACTTGACAGCTACACGTGTTCAGCTTTCATTATACCCAAGTCCCTGGAGAAGCCCTTGGCAACTGAGGGCTTACTTGTACTTGAAAGAATAAAAATGAAAATGAAGAAACTGTTTCAGCAGAGTCCTGAGGACAAAAGAATGCACTACTGGCATTGTGTTTAACAACTACTGGGGGTTGTGTTTAACATTTTCTAGGGAAGGTTTCTTGGTAGAAAAATATAGTGGAAGATGCCCTGACTGAGATCCAGGACCTTGCACTTGGCTTTGTTGAACCTCATGAGGTTCACACAGGCCCATTTCTTGAGCTTGTCCAGGTCCCTTTGGATGACAAACCACCCCTCAGCCATGTCAACCACACCACTCATCTTGGTGTCATCTGCAAACAAATCTATACATTTATAGCTTACTAGTACACCACTAATTATGGGACTTTAAAATGATAATGTATCTCTATTAAAAATGAAAAATTATTCATATGTATAAATGTAGACCAGTTTGCCTGATCTCAAAAGAAAATAATAATTGATGTTGAAGCCAGTGAATAAAGTATTGCAGAATGGAAATTTATATTTAAGGATTTAAGGATTATAACTCTGTGAGAAAGAGGTCATCTCTAACAAAACTAATTTCTTTCTTTGGAAAGTTACAGTTTGGTTGATATGGTAACTACCTAGATATAATACACTTGTTCTCAGGCATTGTTATTGTGTATTAAATGTCATTTGCATTAAAAAGTCAGACTCTACAATGGATTAAGAGCAAACTGATCACATGTAGCAGATGTCAGTGGAAATTTATCATTTCTAATGTAACTGTAGAAGGTGTATATATAGCAGTTCTGGTGCTATTAAAAATTTCCCTGAACCACATGGAGAGAAATACAAAGTCTTTGCTGATAAAATCTGTGGATAAAGTAAAGGATTGACAGAATATTACATAAAGCTCAGGACAAGGAAGTAGTTTTAAACAATATGTATTTAAATACAAGTGCAAGCTCATATACATTTGAATAACATGGAAATAGTGTGGCCAGCAGGATTAGGGCAGTGGCTGTCCCACTGTACTGGGCACTGCTGAGACTGCACTTTGAATACTTTGTTCAGTTTTTGGCCCCTCACTACAAGAAGGGCACTGAGTTACTGAAGCATGTTCAGAGAAGGGCAAAGAAGCTAGTGAAGGGTATAGAGCACAAGTCTTATGAGAAGTGGCTGAGGGAACTGGGATTGTTTAGCCTGGAGAAAAGGAGGCTCAGGGGAGACCTTCTCACTCTCTACAGCTCCCTCAAAGGAGAATGTAGTGAGGTAGGGGTTGGTCTCTTCTCCCAAGTGTGGTAAGACAAGAAGAAACAGCTTCAAGTTGTACTGGGAGAAGTTCAGATTAGATAGTAGGAAAAAATTGTTGACTGAGAGGGTTATCAGGCATCAGCACAGGCTGCCCAGGAACATGGAAGAACCCTCTTTCCATAAGTGTTTAAAAAATAAATGTGGATGTGTATTTGGGGGCATGGTTTAGTGGTGAGCATGGTAATGTTACACCATATAGTACTCATCAAGATGAGTATTATAGCTGCAGAGGATATATGTATTATATATGCAAGTGGCAGAATGAAGGAATTGGACCTAGCTGTCTTCACCTGGTTGTGCTTTAAATCAGAGAAAAGTCAGAGGTTCATTTTTATCTTCTCATTGAATTGGTTACTTGAGCTACCTGTCCCTGTTGTTTACAAGTGTGCAATTATCTAATGATCTGGGGGAAAAAAAAGTATAAATAAATGCTACTTCAAAGATATGGCAGGAAAGTGGTGGATAGGTGGAGAGTTCACTGCAGAAAAGCATTAACCTGTGGTTGTGTTGACACTAATCAGGAGCATCAGAATGGCTGACAAAGGCTGGATATTTTCATGACTTCTTTTGAACCTCTGAGTAGGGGTGAATATTCTTCAGAGTTATAGTCATATTTAAGTCTGCTTTCTTCTTGAGCAAACTCAAGGAGCAAACACATGAATAGCCATGTCCAGAGGAGTGTTAACAAGGGGTTCACACACAGTACAGGAAAATATAGGTCAGTGGGCTCCTGAGTTGTCTCTGCCCCTTGCTTTCATGATGAGACCTTCATCATTCTGTACTCTGGGTTCCCTTCCTTGTCTTAGCACTTTAGGTTTGAGGTTTTTCTGAGTAGGAGCAGCCCTTTCTGAAAAGTTTGGGCAGCACCTTAGTGTCTACTGGGCTTTCAGAACTTCCCTTCCAACCAGTCTGAGGATGCAATAATTTTCTGTATTAAGTTTTGTGACTTTTATGCAGATTTACACACCAGTGAAAGAGAGAAAAACCCAGAGTGATGTCCTAGCTGGGAGAAGGGCTTGGGTCATCTATTCTATTTGACTTCCTGACTAACTAGTCAACAAAAAACTGGCTCAAAACCAGACATAGTGTGTTGGATCTCTTGCCTAGCACGTGGTAAGGATAAAGGAAGAGTATTTAGAACATGAAAAGACTGGGAACAGGATTGTTGCTGTGAGACCATGTGTAAGTGTTGGACAAACCCCAGGAGATCAGGCTTGTTAGTTCTGTAGCTTCCAAAAGCTGTGCTTACTTGTGGTAAATCAGTGCTGGTTCTTTTGCTTTTCAGATGTCCTCTGTCCAAATGTCCATGTGGAAGGAGATCGATTCAAACACACTGGCAGGGAGACTGATGACATTCCAGGTAAGGAGGCACACCTTTCTACTGTACACCTGGGAAGTGAAATGATAGAACTGTACTTTTTCTAGTCTGATGTTCTGATTCACTCCATCTTTCCTAGTTGGCATTTTCTTAATCCAACACATATTCAGGGGTGGAAATGTATGTTAGAAACTGCAGGGCTGGAAAAGAGTTATTTGTTGACAGTCAACAGGAAATTAATTGTGAGCTTTCTTTTGACATGACAGCAAATTAAAAAGCCAATAAGGCTTAATGTAGTAGAGAGAGGAATGCAGTAAGTCTTGGAGATGATTTTTGTTTTTTTGGCTGTCCATATTTGGTGAGTTTTAATGTCCATTTATTTGATCTGTGATTGTTCTGGGATGCCCAAGCAGAGTGAAATGCTGATATTGTGTACATGAGAAAAAACCCAAACAAAACCCCACAAACCAAAACAAAAACCCACAAACCCAAAACCCAAACAAAAAAGACACCATCACTATCAACAACAAAAATATTAAAAGTCCCAAGAAGAAACATCTTTTCTGAAATACTGGTGAAAGATCAAGAGGAAAGCCAGTCTGGTTATAGCTCTGCTTGTCTGTGAATTCTGATTTGTCTTTACAGCTAGCTGAAGGACTTAATCTGTCAGATATATCAGATATATGGACTGTTTGAGCTGTTGGCAGAGAAAACCTGCCTATCAAGGATGTACTGGGAATATCTGTGACTGACCCAAGAACATAAGTCACTGCAGTGGGAGGCAGGAAGGTCTTCTGCAACTTGATTATGAGTAGAAATGGGCAATGTTTGACAGCTCTGCTACTCCCTCTGAGATTTTTCTTAGGGGCATTTTCATTGCCTCTACAACCTACTGGTTCCAACTGTCCTATCTGCAGGCAGCTTAGGTTGGCTACAGTTTGATTACAGCTAAGCTTGTGATAATGCTGGGTGGTAACATCTTTTCTGATCGTTAGATCTGAACTTGTAATCCTCAGACATCCACTTTTAACAGCTGTCTGTTTCTGGGTCATATCCTAACCTCTTCTGACAGTTCTCCTGTCACTGGGCTGTGCAGACAGTAGAGCTATTCAGCAAAGAGCCCTACTATTTCTGAATGAACCTATTTGCAATGGAAGCTGCTGCTCAAAATGAGTAGGACTGTGTTGTGGTGTTAGCTGTTGCTGAAAGGCTTTTGTTTTCTGCTCCAAAGAGAACTGCACTTCAGTTCTGAGGAGCAGCCTGCCTCCTGCTTCCTCACACATCTGAGAGTGGTTCTGGTCTGGGATTTCTGTGGACTCACCAGTGCCAGCACTGAGGGGAGGCTGTTCCTCTGCTACCTAGGTCCTCATATGTTCAAGGATTTGAAGTTCACACTTATGTCTAGTGCTCCACTTGGAAGCTGAATTACAAACAAAATTGATCCTTGTCCAGCAGGCTCCTAACATAAGAGTTCATAGCCACATCTTGCAGAAGCTTGTTTCTAAGTGGAGGCAAAGTGCTGCCCCAGAAAGTGGAAGCTGCAGTAAATCTTATTTTGGTGACAGGGAAGAATATATTACAAGATTTTTCAGATTAAACTCCTCTTCCTTCTCTCAGACAGGGACAAGACATCAGAACTGAAGGTAAGAAAGACAAAAAGTCTTTCTAGGGATTTTTTTTCTTATCTTTTTATTGGGTGAAATGCACCAGCAGATAGCACAGACAATTATTTCACACAGAACATCACCAATGCCACCCTTTGATGTATGCTCTACCTACATACAAGTTATAGCATGACCTGACCTTTATGTCTGTCTGCAGTTAAGTGGATGTGAATTGAGTTACTCTGGATTAGTAGAAGTAAAAATAGAAGCTAAATCATCAAATGAGCTATAAAAGGACAATCTTTGGGAGATGAAGGGAACCAGTGGTGTGACTGAGAGGTGGAAGACATGTGGGATTTTGTCAAGTCAGAGGGTGAGACAAGGGAGGATGGCTTCATGCATAATCAAATTAATTACTGCATCAAGAAACCCACATTATGAGCTGGAGGAGAGCCAACAGACTAAATTAATATTTTCTTTTTAAAAGACAGATGATCTTTTTTCTTTAGACAAACAGAGCTAAGTAAATCTCATTTATCTGTGCTTCTGCAAGCATTTGTTGGAGTACTGTATTGGAAGTTACTGCTAAAATGAAAAATGGTAGAGATTAATAAATATTGTAAAATGAGCCAGAAACTGGCTAGCAGGGAGATAATGATCAAGTTTCTAGGAAAGGAAATAACAAGCCAGAGGGCAGACAGTGGTGGACCTCTTCAGGGTCCAGTTTTGGGTCTAATCTCCTCTGTGAGCTACCACTATAATGATTGAGATCAAAATATCTTTGATGAAGGAACTGGTTGGTCTCAAAACTCTAGGAGTTTTTCCAACTGACTTGGGCTTTGGGTCAATTACAGGACTTTGTGCTATAAACTCATACTCTGGAAAATGGTGGTATCTTAGCAGAGGTTTGTAAGGCACAGAGCTGTACAGCTGGGAAAAAAGGCCAAGGTCATTACTGGACAAGGTAAAATAGGCCTTGTAGAGAGAGGGAAGAATTCAGGAGAGTTCACATGACTTTGGTTGCAGCTTATCTGGAAGAGTGTGCTCAGACCTCCTTAGGTCAGGAAAGATGGATTGAGCCTCAAGAAGATAATAGTGTTTTCAGGAGACAGGGAGACTCTTCAAAAAGCAGACTCAAGAAACTGGGTTTGGTTAATCTTGCAATGTGCAGTTGGAAAAGGGAGATCCTACTGCTTTCTGCAAATAGGTCAGGGGAATAGCAGGAGAGAGAGAGAGATGTATTACTCAAGCTAAAGGACAAACTAGAATAAGAAGTGGATATCTACTGTTTTATAGATACTTTCAAGACATGAGAAGAAGATTTTGAACTGTCAGAGATTTGAAGTGCTGGAACAAGTGGTGAAGTTGTAACAATGGGGACAAATAGTGATCAATAGTCATGAGTCTTCTCACAGCAGAGGGTTGTGCTCTATGACCCTCTGATGTAAAAGTATCTAAATAAAAAATCACTAACTGTGTAGCATTCAGTGAGGGCTGACACAGTAATATAGGATTGCATGAAGTAAATATATAGGCAGCTTAACTCTACTACTGATAGAAATTTAGGCAGTAACGCAGCATCTGCTTAACAGTTCAAAACATGTACATTCAGAATATAAATGTTGCTCCCTGGATTAGAAATTACACAGGGAATTTTGAAAGAAAGCAAGAAACCTGGTTAAAACACCAAGATAAACTGTGTCACTTCCAGAAAGAGAAGAACATTGCCCTTTTTTAAAGAAATGCTTAGTGATACTTTACACAAAGTTCTTGCAGCATCCTTGTGGGTACCATGTTGGTTTTTTAGCAATTAGAGAAATGAGTACAAAACAAGGTTTAACTCATTTGCCCTGAAGTTTTCAAAACAAACCCCTAATTGTAATACTTAGTACCTCTCATACTGCTGAATTGTCATTTTGGTTCCATCATTATTTGATAAAGGATCATGACCATGCAGGAAAACAACATTAGAACATTTTGTACCCTGAAGATGTACTTCTTGTGAATTTTTATGCACCATAATATTGCATCAAAACAAGACATGAAAGCAATTGAAAATGAATTCTGGAGGTTTTAAAGCTTCACATTTGAATTATTTGTATTTTAATCTAGACCTGCAGGACATGGGATTTGTTGCAGAAATCTGGATCCCTAGAATTAAAAATGGGCTGAGCTCTACACCTCAACACTATCCACCAGAGGAGATAATAATCTTTAACAGATACTAATGTTCTCAGGGGGAATCTGCCACAGAAATAAAGGCAGACCTGCAATGATTTCCATAAAGTGCTAAGTTAACCCTGGGGAGGGATATGTCCAACCACTAAATCCCATTCTACATCCTACACTGGATAGTGTTAATGGGACAAGAAGGGAACATAAAAGCCCTGACTGTAACTCCTAAGCAGCCACACAGGCTTTATGTATGCAGAACAGCAGAAATTGCATTATGGGTTGAACCACAGATTGACCTCAGCCTCTAACTCTCTTCCCTATCTCAGAAACCTCCAAGTGCAAATGAGCAAATTGCCAGCCTATTTATGACCTCTGTGTTTTTCTGTAGCTCTGTAAGGGGTGTTTGGGCATTTCACAATAGAGGCACTGGTTGTAAAACTAGTGCCTACAATTACAGACTGCAGTGGCTGTGTTTAACTGTCGGCATGTCTCCAGTGTCCTGCGGTTTGCAGCGCAGGGTTTGCATTCCAGAGATGCCAGTGACTCACTAGCTAATTACAATATCCCTGGGACTATTTATATTTGCCTGCTAAAACACGTGGTAGCAGGAGGAAATTGGAATGTCCAGGCTGTTGAACCTGCAGAACTAGCACCCAGGGATGAGTTTTTGTGGTGCCTGTGATTTTGCCCTCTCTTTACACTTGGTAGTCCATGTCATCCCTCTCATAGTCTCCTTGGGAAGCCCCTGAGAGGCAAGTGGCAAAACCATGAATAGCTGCAGAGATTTGTTATGGGTCACTGTCTTCAGACAGTAGATACAAACACAGTAGCCAGAAGAAAAGACTGAACATATGCAGTGATGGTGAAGCTGACTATTCATGTAGACAGCAGCTACTCTCCTCTCCATCCTTGGTGTTATATCCACATAGGCAGGGATCACAAACATGCAGCTATGATATCTGTGAGAGACAGGGCAGAAGAATGAAGCTTTGCTGTGTCATTGTACAGTTACTTTGCTGTCATGTTTTTCAGTGACCTCTCACTAGGCAATGATAATGGGGATAGGGCTCAGGGCTTCTTATTTCCTCTTCACCCTAGGAAGTCCTCTATATAAAATATCAGAGTGATTAGCATTGCCTTGAGTGTTATGTTCTTCTTTCTCTAAGGATCTGTAGAGTTGAATTTGAAATGGGGGTCCTGAGACACATGCATCTAGCTATAGCTGCCATATCTTCATGAGAAGTAAATAAGAAAAGTAACAGCTGACCTGTACCTGTAGACTTAAAAGCCATTTCAGTCTCCTTTGAGTTGGGGAAAATGACTGGGCTTGTGCTGTGGGGTGGATTTTATCTCTGGGCTGGTATCTTCAATGTAGGTGACCTTGTGAGTCCCTTTTACTTTTGCTTTCTAGAAGTCTATGTATTGTTCAATAGTTAATATTATAGCTTAGACTGTTGCACTTAAAAGATCTTTGAAGCTTTTATATTTTCATGAATAACATCTTGACAGGGTTTTCCTGTAGCCTAGATTGTAGCATTACAAGGAGAATCTAGCAGGTTATGTCTAAGGAAGGGTTTTTTCTCTTGAATACCTTTTCTTATCCTAAAAATAATGCTAGCCTCTTGTATGAACAAGCAGTAAGAATTGTTGATGGTTATGATGAATTCATCAGTCCTACCACTCTGTGTTCATAAATCATGCTGTCATTTTTCTCAGCTAAATGACTTCTCTTGGGTGCTACCAACAAAACCTTAATTCAAAGAAGTGTAGAGTCCTCCCATCTTCACTGTTATCCTAAGTCAAGGGTTTGCAGTTATGCCATTTTATGGCTTTCCAAAAGAACACAAAGCACCTGAGAAACTCAAAAGAGAACTTAAAACTAGAGGAATTAATTAAAACCAGAACCTAATCCAAATAGTCCTGGTAAGTTCAGCTGGTGCAAACCTATCTGGCATACAAGGACATCAAAGGAATAATGAACCTCTGTTTAATCTTGTAAATCACTGGAGCAAGAAAGGAGTTGAAAGAGGGTCTATGGCATTAAGCCAAATGTCCATCAATGAGAAAATGGAGAATTTCAACACAGAAAAGCCTTCAGTAATGTGGCAAAAAGTTCAATGTCCAAATCAGCTTTTAGTGTTGTTCAGTGTGCCACTTGCAACTGCCTGAAAACTGAGAGGCAAACGAGTCAGAGTGGACTGATGGAGATAAAGAGAACAATGCATCAAATAAAGTGGTGTGTTATTAACATGAGAGCAGGTGTTGAAAGGTGCTGCCTCAGAGGCAGCCACCATAGACACGTATTTATTTCCTGTTTTTACAACAGGCTGGGGGTTAGATTACAACAGTCTTTTCTACCAGGTAGAAAGATTGTGTGTATTAATGTACTTGCTTATGGTGTTGACCCCTCTCTCTCTCCCTCTTTCTGTCATACTGCTGGACTCATTTTCTTACTTTCTTTTCTTACTGGTTTTATAACCCTTTTATCTCTTTTGAAGTGTTGCCTTTCCTGTGTAAGAGTACTTTTAATCCTATCCCAGCCCTGTACTGAAACACCTCTTGGTTGTCCAGAAGTAGCTGTTTTCAGCTTAGAGCACTGTGGAAGATAAGCATGTCAAAAGTTTAGATACAATAGAAGAAAAACAACCCTCATCTTCACCCTGACTTCAAGTAAATAATTGCCAGATATAGCTGGTTAAATGCACTATTTAACTTTAGAATATGGCATGACATATTTTTTCTGTTATTTTTAAAGTACATATTAACACAGAAAGTAACTAGGAGTACATGTCTTAGGGCTCTTTACAGTGGTAATAGCCTTGCAGACCATACTGGAGGAACTGAAAGGGATGCTCAGGATCTAGTAAGGACACAGACCACTCCTTGTCAGGACAGGCAACCCATGAAAGCTTAACTTTCAAGACTGTAGAAATGTTAGGCAAGAATATTGCTAAGATCATGTATTTGCTGAAAGGCTCCCAGGTGATACTGCTCTTCCTAGGAATTTATACACTGCTCTAGTCTACCATAAAGTTTATTTCCATTGACCTCCCTCCAGTAAAAGTAACATATGGATTTTTACCACAGGCAATAGAGACTGCTGTTTTCTGAAGTCTCAGAGAATCCAGTAGCTGATGGCAACCTCCCTGACCTTGCCTGTTGGTAATACTCCATCAATACATGGACAAAGCTGATAATTCAGCTGAAGAGTTTAAGCAAGACCAGAGTATGATGCATTTCCTGCAAAAGCTGCTTTGTTTTATCTTAGTGTTTGTGGCTGGAAATGCTTTATAATAAATACATTCTGGACACATCACTTGAGGCTCTGACTCCCAGTGCCTCCCCTGATTCTTTTCTCATGTGCTTTCAACATTTCCCTCGAGGTTGTTGTCTCACCAGAAACTTTCACAATTAGAAGTAGCCCAGTGGTTCCCCCTTTGTTATCTTGGGCTTCTTGGAAATGCAAACCAGGAGACTTCTCTCAGAAGGTTTCTTCAGGTTAAAGAAGTTCTTAATGGCTCTGTCCTACTTTAAGAAGTCTTTCTAATTGTGCACACTGCTGCCTTTTTCCTGCCTATTAAAAGTTCCCTTTGTTGTATTAGTTTTCTGGGGTTTGCTTCAGTTTTAATTTGGGGGGTATATTGCCCCTGAACACGTGGCAGACAGGAAAATCTCAACATGCAGGTTAGCTGCAATCATTCTTCCCATATCAGATCCTTAAGGGAGTAAGGTAGAAATCCAGCACCAAGTTTTGCCATCTTCTCCCTATAACAGGCAGATATGAGTGTGTTTTCTGTTTCTGGAAAACTGCCTGCTTCCTGTGAGGGAATTTTTGCTTGCAAGTAGAGAGACATTAGGCTGATTTGATCAGCAGAGCAGAGCATAAGAAATTGCTTTTCAAGCCAAGTATGCTGTTAGGAATCTGAGCTTCTCTTTCAGGTCACTATTTTAATTTTCATGTTAATGGACTAGGGTGTGCTGCTTTTCAGAAGATGTAATCATGGTAGAGGGTTTCAGTGGCCCCATATTGTTTAATGAATAGGAGGCTTATGATCAAAGAGTGTTATTCACCTTATTAAATGCCACATTTATGGCATTACTGATTAAGTAGTTTATAAGCTAACTGGGAAACCATACCTGCCCTGGTACAAAAAAAAAAACAAACCACCTTTTAAATCAAAGCAACTGAGAACAGGAAAGTTCCTGCCTTTCATCATGTGCTTGAGCATGGTACAACAGGTAGCAGTAGCTTTATCCTTCCTGACTTAGGTAGATGTGTTCTTTCTCATTTCACTTGTGGATAGGACTGGGAAGCTGTGCATAGGATCTCATTTTCCCTATGGCACTGACAATGTGGTCTCTCCTTAGCAGTGGAAAAAACAATAGACAGCCCATATTTCTACTGTTACTCCAGCCCAGAAGTGCTGTATGACAGACTAGATGGCCAGTGAGATGTTTGGGGAAAGAGCTAAATGAATTATTTCTACCGCACTGTTAGCAGACAGACACTGCCAGGTAAAAAAACCTGTTCAAGTGTTGGAGAAATAATTAGAGCATTGTCTTGTTTTTACACCAACATGAACTCCACATGAAATTCTCTGTGAATATCAGTTTGTTTCATAGCCCCTTCTAAGGAAAGTGAAGGCAAAATCTGAATTTGAGACAAAGCAAATTAATAGTGTGATTAAAACAAAGTCATTTGCTGCTTTTTAGCATGGACTCACACATTTAGGGCTTAACTTTCCCATGGACCTACATGGCATTTTTCAAAGAACAACCCTCCTTCACTCTTTTGTGAAAAACATATCAAGAAATTTACAATTAGCTGATCCATATGATCCTTTTGTGATTTACCTGTGTGCTTTAGCCAATCCTGAATGCAAATGAGATAGTCTAAGATGTGAGCATGACTTACTTTCATTACAGCAAGTTCTGCTTTGCCAAGTGGTTTTAATAACCTTGCATATGTTTCATGATGTTACTGAGGCTTTTGAAACTGCATGTTGATAGGATAACTTAAAAAAAGATGGGAGGTTTGATTAAATCTGACTCTTGTTTCCATTGGAAAAGCATACCAGTGTGCACACCTTCACAACTACTCATGATATCAGCCTTAACTTGAGTTGCCAGAGAATGGTGAGAGCAAGTTTGGGTCTGAGCTAATGATGGGAAAACTTAGCAAGAAGTTCTTGTCACTGTATCTTAGTCTTGTGTATTTTGAGCAGTCAACCTTTATACTCTGTGAGATGTGCACTATTTCTCAGCTTGAGGACTCTAGTGACTTGCCATGATGATGTCACTTGGGCAGCATTTCAGCCTTCACCATCTACAGCTCAGCTCCTGGGAATTTTCCTTCTTACCAGCAAGGCTCAGCTGCCCTCCTCACATATCTGTTGGTGTAGATGAGGAATATGTACTGAATGGTGAAATGAGCTATGGGAGGGCTTCTCTGGACAGGTCATACTGTTTTTTATGTGAGAGCCTGGAGGGAGCTCTCATGTTCTGGTAGGGTCTATTTGCTATGATTTATAGCTGCAATTGTGGCTGATTACAGTATGTCAGAAGAGTCTATCACTAGAGTTGTTGCAGAGGTGATTATGTGGTGGAGCCATGAGGCCCTGGAGCATCTTAAATGCCTTATTTGCCCTCCTGAATGTCCAGTAATAACTGAAAACAGAGTGGACAGGAGGGAAAAGCTGTTGACAGTCAGGAAAGTTACTGTAATACAAAAGGCCTTAACTTGGCACTAGGCAACCATTTCTGTCTTTGCAAACAATTAAGATTATATTTCCTCAGAAAAAAGCTGTTTCTTCAGAAAAAGCACCATGATGGAAGTTTTATGTTCTGCTCTCACATCTTGATTTGCCTTGGGACTGGCCCAAAGAGGTTTTTTTCACCTATTTATTCACATAAATTTGAGAATAATATCATTAGGTGTGTGCCTTTTCCCACTGCAGCTGTTTTCATGCCCTGCAGTGAAGATGTTAAGCCTAAAGGATTCATGAGAACAACTAAGAAAACCAAGAATCTTAGGGTCTAAGTCTGCCACAGAAAAATATTTATCCTAGAAAAGTTTTAGGAGCTTGCTAACTAGACAAAGAGTAAAGCATTGCCATACTTTCAAATCAGTTTATGTAAATAAGCTATCTAATATCACCAAGTTTGTATGCTGGACTGACACACAGAGGAGTTAATATGTGTAATTGTGCATGTGTGAGGGTGAGAAGAGGTTTAAATAGCCCAAATAAAACAAAAACACAGGCTCCCTGCTCAGTCACAACCTGCCTTTTGCAGTGTCTCTGACTCTAACTCCACAGTATTTTTGGTTCTGGGAGTGGCTTTAGTCTGCATGTACATCACAGGATCACAGCATGGTAGAGGTGGAAGAGACCATCTGGGCATCATCCAAACCCCATGCTAAAGCAGGTTCAGCTAGCTCAGGTTGCAGAGGATTGCATCCAGGCAGGTTTTGAGAGTCTCCAGAGAAGGAAGCTCTTGTGGAGCTAATTTGTAGCTAAAAGCAGAATGGGCTCATCCACACTGTACTGAACCCTCAGTAACAGGATTCATTCAGGAGCATGCCACAATTGGACCCTTGTTGCCCCTGGCAGGGTTGAGCAGCTGAGACTTCATGTCACAAAAAAGTGGGTTCATTGTAGCTGTAACCATCTCAGCACTGGAGCTGCATAGATCCATGTGTGTGGTTTATGACTGAGCTAATAAGCCTTTTCAGAACTGAGTCAGAAGCTTTACACAAATGTCTGCACTCAAGTTTAATAGCTGATGATAATGATGATTTGATTTGACTAAGTTGTATTAGAATGATATGAAAAGTGTATGTAGCCAAGTGTCTTGGACTAGTGGCTTTCAATAAAGACATAGACCTGTTTGAGTAGGTCCAGAGTGGGACCACAGATGATCAGAGGGCTGGTCCAGACCTCTCCTATGAAGAAAGACTAAGAGACCTGAAGATATTCAATCTGGAGAAGACAAGGCTACAGGAAGATCTTATTGTGGCCTTTCAGTTTATAAAAAGGACTTATAAGAAAGTTAGAGCAAGATATTTTGACAAGGAACAACAGTTTTAAACTGAAATATGTTGATTACAGAGTGGTGAGAGGTGGGAATAGATTGCCCAGAGAAGCTGTGGATCCCCTATCATTGGATGTGTTGAAGATCAGGTTGGATAGGGCTTTGACCAACCTGATCTAGTGAAAAATGTCCCTGCCCATGTCAGTGAGGTTGGACTAGATGATCTTTGAAGTTTCCTTCCAAACCTTTCTATGATTCTGTGAATAAGTATTTCAGTCTGCACCTGTGCATTTGTCTTCATAAGGACTGGTGAATTACACAGCATTTTCAGGGTGCTGTGGCAATGCAAACAGTAATTATTGATTTCCAGAGAACTCTCTTCTAATCTCTCCAGGACTTGTTGCAGTTTGGATTTATGCTTGTTCTTGAGGTTTTGGAGATCAGATCATGTCCCAATTTTGTTGTGTCTTTTCCCACCAAGAGCAAGGTTAATCTCTGAAGTGTTGTATGTGTGGGTTAAGATAACTACCTAATTACAGTAGAAGACACATCCCACTGCCTGTTCAATGTCTGTGCTGACACTTGTGCTGTGGACAGGATTTGACCTGATGGATTCATTCAGCGTGAAACAGATTTTTGGAATGAAAGAAGATGGAATTCAGAGTGCTTATGTCCGACTTGGAAGCTTCCCTGTTGTTCAGAAAACTGAGTGAGTAGCCTCCTTTTTCACTTTAATTTTATCTGAGCCTCTGCTTTACATTATTTGATTCCTCTAGGTTAACTTTGCAGTAGTTACCCACACACAGATTGCTGCTTTGATCAGCTGTCAGGTGAACAGCAGGCACTGAATTTATACAACATGGTTGGGAATCTCCATACCAGTTACAGCTCCAGCCTGGTAGAATGTAAGAGTTTCTGTGTATCTCAATGGTTGTGAAGAGCAGTACTGAGAAATTCACAAAAGAACCTAAGGCTCAATAATGGCTTCTAAAAGGAATAGTTTGTAGCACTCCCACTGAGATATATATTTGCTAATCAGAAGAGCTCAGTTCCTAGTAGATGTTGTTATCAGTTAGCTACTATGGGGTTTGTCCTCATAAAAGTATGAGCAATTTTTAATCCTGTGTCAATGTGGATTCAGTCTCTTATGTGAAGCCTTTTATGACCTAGGGCTGCCAGTTTTGTTGTAGTCTGTGAGAACAATTTCTCACCAGGTTGTTACTTAAGCCCTGCTAACATTAGCCTTGAAAAGAGTAGGTGCATAATTTCACTGAGTAACCATGAGCCATAGATTGAATTGTCATCATTAACATTTTTGCAGTAAATTTCTCTGTGCTGGTTTGAACTTCAGCTTAAAAAATCAATAGCAATTATTTTCCTGCTTATGGATGAGGGCTGTTATTTTTTATTCTGTTTTAGCTCTTTTAGTCAGCTCATTGCATCTTTGAGATTGTCCTGTGATTTACATTTGTTTGAATTAACAGTATTTTTTTTTTTTTGTCCTGGAGCCAACCTGGATTGATTTGCCCTTCTTCCTTCCCCCTCTTTCTCCATAGAAACACAGTCTTAAAAAAAATAAAAAAGGTAAAAATATGATATACTGAAAGGAAAAATGTTTGCTGTCAAGTCCATAAATTATGTCAAGTCTCAGTAAGTAAATTCAGGATTTGGGAGAAGGCCAGGCAACTTAAGACACTTTGGTCTTGATAAGTAGTATATACATAACTAGTGTGTTGGGGGAAGGGAATAAAACTGTTTTGTTTGGCTCACAGCAGTCTCTAGGTAGAATCTCTGCTTGCTGCAACTTGTAACAGGTACTGGTAGTACACTTTATCACAGTAAAGCATTACCCCTAAGACTACATAGAATAAAGCCCTTGAAGTGGTGGCATTAAGGCCTAGTTTGAAACAAATATGACAGAAGTCCTGTTCACACTGAAGAAGTTCTGAATGATGAACTACTGAGTCTGAGCTCTGGGTGATACTGTGAGCAATAGAACTGGTAATGGAACTAATGGAAAGAAGACATGCTTCTACCCATGAAAGTAATTAACCATTGGAACAAGTTAGCACAGAATACAGAGAGCTGCCATTTGTATTCCTTTTTCAAATTAAGGACTGAAGTATTTTGTTGTTTTTGTCACTGTTTTCCCAGAAAGACTTGAGGGAATGAAGCCAGACCTATGATGACTTTCTGTCTGCTCAGATTGAACCTGTTTGCCTGTTGTTATTGGTTTTAAAATAAAGTAGAATATTATATTGCCCAGGACAATGATAAGTAAAACACCTTTAATTAATCAATTGAAATGACTGATCTTCCTTTTGGATGCTTAACTGAAGCATGGAATTAAAGAAGAACTTTTATATTTTCAGCCTTCTATATTTTAACTTCCATACTCCTGTGGTTTGGGAATAAACCTAAATGGATATACAACTTCCAGTGGTGGAAACTGTCTGCATATTTGGTTCATTTTAGCCTTTGGATGTAAGGCAAATGAAATCTTGTAAAACTACAGAAAACTGATAACTGAAATAGTAAACAAAACAAGACCATCTGTCCTGTCTTGCAGATAACCTCAAGCAATGTTTAGCAACTGATAGAAATATCTCATAATTATGTTAAAAAAGTCATTAAATGAGTAATATGTGTAATTCACTTTTTTAATCTACTTAAAGGATTTGTTTCCTTTCATATAAGCACTTGTACTCTGACAAAGTACCAGCTTAGCAGCCTGGGAAATGTTCCTATTCATCTTCCATTCTGCAGCAGGAAACTATGAACTTTCTTTCTCTTTGTGGTGAGACATGCTTTGATGGTTCTGTGAGGAAGCAAACACAGCAGTCAGGAACTTGGTTGCAGCCAGTGTCCTGGACACTGAGGGACTTACAGGTCTCTCTAGAAGGCTGAGGGCTGGTCCATAAATCTGGCTGGTCTCCCCACTCTTCCAACATTTCATATTAGCAGTTTTTGGCTGTTGTAAAAGAGGTCAGATTTCCAAAATACATTCATTATGCTCCTCCTTACCAAATGTAGACACCCATACATTCAATATCTGTAATGAGAACTGATAATCTTATTTTTCTCCATTGTTTTATTATTATAGATGTAAGATCTCATGCTGATTGTCACAAATGAGGGGTTTATGCCAAGCAAAAGAATGTAAGGAGAAGGCTATCTATTGAAAATGGGCAACAGCTGGTTATTATCATTTGTTCTTTGTGGAAGTTGTGATCTGCCTGACCTTGTAGCTGGGTTAATTAACTCCTAGGCTAACCTGCTGCACTGGGGGATTCTTTTATCTTGGAGTTTTATAAGGGCCTCTTCTGCAATCTGTCCTGTTGTCAGAATTATAGACCAAGTGGCTGGCAGAGTGCTCCCTGTAGGTACCAGGCATCCAGCAAAGCTCCATAATATGGATCATCAGTTCAATTCAGCCTTGGGTGAAAGAAAGAAATAAAACATTTCAGAGGACAGCAATTCCTGCCCTTGGATTCCTAAGTAGAGCTGAACTTCTAGATGGAGATCACTTTTTAGTGAGGAAATAAATGAAAACTCATAAACAAAGCTTTTCTTCTTTATGCACTAATGCATCTCTGTAAAAGATGCAGGGACCAAGGACTTCAGAAACAGCTTTTATCATATCTTCAGAGCAATGAGAGTGTCTTTAGATTTACTTTTGGCATGGAGCCTTTCTCTATTGGGAACTTGCAGCCAGTTCTTTGGCACCTTTAAAAATTGGTTTAGGGTGACAGGTAATAGGTCATTATAACTTTCTACCAGTTTAAATCTACCTGATGGGCCATTTGTCAGCTCCTGTGTGATGAGGTGTGGCCAGACTCACAAGGATAGTTAGGTGCCTAACTCCCAGTTATTTCTGTGGGCCTTAAGCATCTGAAAGCCCTTTCTGAGTTTAAGCTCACATGGTGATATTCCTGTTCCCAGCTCAGAGGCATCCAGAAAGGTTATCTTAGCATAGGGGCCAGAAGTTGGCACTTTCAGGTTTGATTGCAGGTTGTCATGTCCAAGGGTCAACGTGGTGTCTTGGGGGATTTATTTCAGCCACATGCTCCTATACCTCCCAGCTCAGAAAAGCAGTGATGCCACAGTTACATCCATTGCCTTCAATTCATACATGGAACCCAGCACACCTGCATATGGAGAGCTGTAAAAACAATAAGGAAAGGCAGCACTGAAAGCATATGTCCTGATGGTGTTAATGTGACAACAGCAAACACACTATGGAGCAGGAGGAGAGCAAAGCACCCCCAGAACTGTAACTCTGCTACCTTGTGCCACCACTGGATTAAATGAGGAACCATTTCTCTGTTAGATTTTTATTCAGCAGGAGGTTGGAGTTGGTGGTGGGATGTAGCAAGGAGAATAGTTCAATAGGGATGTCTGTACCTAAAAGGTGAATCAGAGTCTTAAAGGGAAGGTCAGAGAAAGGAACACATTAAACCCAGTTGTGATGGTGAATATGGGTGGTGAGGAGGGAGTGAAGGTAAATACACTAGGTGTGTGTGCTGAAATGACAGTTTGAGGAGTGGAGCCACAGGGAAATGCCCCTACTGGCAGCACTCTTGTGCAGGAACATCCACAGAGTGGTAAGCAATGCCTTTTCAACTAGCAGCATTGCTAACTCACTGAAGTCTCTTCAAAGGGTGGGGGAAAACAGCCCAAACTGTCAGAAATGTTAAGAGCTGATGCATGCATCTTTTTTTGTTGACAAACTTGGACACAATGAGTGTATAAAGCCATGTTGGCAGGAAGTTTGCACTAAGGCATGCCAGTTGTGAAGGAGACCTGGCAGGGTGCCCTTTTGGGAGGGCTGATGTGACTGACATGACTCTCTCTTGCCAAACATCCTGTAGACTTTCTTGGTGGCTTTCAGTGCCCTAGTCATGCCAGTTGTATTCTCCATGGCAACTCTGCCACAAGAGTGACAACTGACATGCTTCTTGATTTGTCATGAAGGGAGGGAGCCTCTGGCTATTGTGTATGCCATGGGAGAGACAGATGCTGATGTGAGGTGGATCTGTGACCAGGGAGGTCTAGATTGTGAATAGCTAGGACTAAGAAGTGAGACAGCCTTGTCTGTTCTCCTAAAGGAAGGATTTTGTAAAAGACCTGGTAGAAGCCTGTTTCAGTCTTCTGTTTTGTTGGAAGACTTCAAAATGTCTGCATCCTCAGCAGGAAGACCAACTTATAATGGTGTGTAGCCTGCATGGTCTTTTGACATAATAAAAGCCACAGTAGTGGATGAAACCACAGTATTCTGAGTCCTTAACTTGGCTAAAAAGATAGGAAAGTCAAAGCACATGTTAAAAGATGTCTGAATATTTTGGCATTAAGACAGACTCACTTTCAACCTCTGCTGTAATAGCAAAACAAAGTAATTGGAAAAATTCTGAGGCATTAAAAGCCTTCAGTTTTGTGTGCTTTTGACTGTGCCAGTTTCTGCACAGAGATGAACTGTGTCAAGTATTCCTTAAGAGACTCTGTCTTCATTGTTTTGCTCTTTATTAATTGGTGCTGTTGGGTTTTGTTTTCTAATGGGAGCTTATGCCTGACTGCTCAGCTATCCAGAAGCTAAGATGTGATATTTAGGAAGAGTCTGTTTAGGAATGATCAGAGAAACAGGCTAGCTTGGGTATGGGGGGCAAAGAAGGTAACTAGAACTCTTCAGATAGGAGCTTGGAGGCATTACAATCAAAGTTTGCAAAATGATGAATGGCATAAAAAAACCCTAGAAAAAGAATAGGTTCATTGTGTTGTCCCTTAGAAGGATAGAGCTAAGTCCTAAACAAAGAGGAGGCTGCTTATATAGTGCATAGCAGAGCTCTGTGATTCTTGACAAAGGATGTTGTGAATGTAGTAAGTTTATCTGAGATCAAAGGGGGATTGGGGAAATCCATACAAGATAAATCCATAAAAAGTTGTTAATATAGAAATTGCAGTTGTCTCTGAATTTGACCCCTGGATCTCAAGGTGTTGGAGATAGGGGGGGGTACACTTTTTCTGTTTGATTTCATTCTTAGGCATCCAGTAATGGCTAGAGACAAAAAAAGATAATGGTACTGGATTAGTTATACCTTCTGTGCAGCCCTGCATGCTCATGTTGTGATCTGGTCTTATGGCAGGACTGAGTCAAACAGTGATATTGGTTATTTCAGACTTATGCACAGACTTCGGTGTTACACTGAGTAAACTTCTGCCTAATGTGTTTGCAATATCTGCTTTGAGAAGGTGATTTTGTTCTCCCAGACCATCAGCCAGGGATCATCTTGGAGAGGACTGAGGTGTAGTGTCTCTTTGGGGCCAAATATTACAATATTTATTGCTGTAAACTGGTACATTTATGGAGGGTTTCAGGTATGCCTTCCTATTCTCAGCCATCACAGGTCTCCAGAGCATCTGGAGAAGAACAGAAAGATTTAGAGATTGCATGAACTGAAGCATCAAGTGAAAAACAACTGTATTGATGTGATGGATGCCAGACTGCAGGCTTTCACTGCTTCTTACTTAATTTGAGAACTTCACCACTGGAATGAGAAAGGGCTCCTCAAGGACAGAGCCTCCTGGAGGGCACAAGATCATGTTCCTCTCTCTGCAGGCTGCCCAATACAGCAGATTTTGTAGGAACTATATGATATTTTTTGGGAAGCATTGCTGGGACATTCAGGGAGTTTTAGAACTTCTGTTCTTCACTGCTAAACCTCATACATTGCTCTTTTTTTTTTCCTTCCCCATGCCAGGGATGTATTTCCACAAGGTCTCCCTGATGAATATGCCTTTGTAACTACCTTCAAATTCCGGAAGGCTTCCAGGAAAGAAGACTGGTATATTTGGCAGATTATTGACAAGTATGGCATACCACAGGTATGAGCCCCTTTGCAGCCAGCAAGAACAGCCTTTTTTCTCTTTTGTTGCATGAAACAGCTTTCCTGCCTTAACCTCCCACTCCTCTCCCCTCGTGGATTAGTAAAAATCCCTTTACCTTTCTTTCAGCTCATTTTGGTGAAAATCCTTTACCTTTAATTCAAACCCTGAAGGAAGGTTTGCATAGACCTACATTGTTGTTAGCAAGCAGATACATTTGTTAGCTGGAAATGGGGGAGAAAAATGTACCATCCTTGGTCTTGAAGCCACTTTTGGGATTTTGGTTGTTTTGTTCATGTAGTTCTGTTTAGGGAAGATTTTTTTACTCCTTTGGAAGAAGATTGCCACACAGATGTACTGCAGAGCAGTGAGCTATGGCAAGTTTTTGCACAAAATTCTAGATGTTATGCAAAGGCATTATGGGTTCTCAGCTTAGGATGTGGATGTATCACCTATTATTGCTGCACAATCCCAAGTCCTTAGAAGCTGATCTAATAATTTTTGTCAAGCACTCTCAGATTCTCAGAATAAAAATACCATAAAAGTGTAATAAAGGACTGTCTGTTCCTATGTAACATGTTCTTTGCTTCATGTTATAGCATAGGGGTTGACAACTGTGCTTAAAGAAGGACAGGCTGTATGTTTTTCTGCTCAGTACAAACTGTGCTAATGGCATTACTCATGGCTCTAAAATGGGCTGTTGGCATGGGCTCACGTAGCCATGTGTTGCAGTATTGCTGCTTTGGGACTGGTGTTCAAAAGGATTTTGGAAACTGGCAGTGAAGGTTAGGTGCAGTTTGAGGACTTAGCTAACTCAGTTTCAGACAATGGTAAAAGGTTTATATGAAAATTACTATCCTCTGCTCGTTGTCAAAGGAAACATGGTTTACCATGCTACATGCATTCCTAATTCCTGCAGACTGAGAATGTGTATATCACTCAGTATTTCTTAGAGGCAGCTGAATCCTTGAACTGTTTAGGTGTGGAGAGGAAAAAGCACTCAAGATTCTCAGGAATATTTTTAATAGCGCCTTAATGTGTGGTGCCAGAAGTGCCTTAGAGCCTCATGAGCCTTTGTTTTCATGTAAAGTTGGCAGTGGTTTGGCCACTACATTGCACACCTGCATACCTTACAGACTGCAGACACTTCTGAGCTAACTCAGATCCAAACTGGCATTTCCAGCCAGCATGGTGCTTAGCTGCATGGAGACATTGGGTCAGATCTGGACTCAGCCTACCTTGGGCTGCTTACATCTGTCACGTCTCAATGCTATTGTGGCCAAACTCCTTCCAGCTCTGCAGCTTCCTTACACCCCATTTGCTCCCCTGGCTCTGTGTTTTGCTCTGTTTCCTGCTCCTTGCCAGTAACTGCCTGACTTTGGTGAAAGAAAAAATGAATTTGTAAAGGAACTAAAAGTACAATGTCTTAAAAAACCCTATTTTTGCCTGCTCTGTAGCCTGCAACACAGTGTGGGGAGTGTAGCTGCAGTTTGCTGTTCAAAGCATCTGAAATAAAGTGTGGGCAGTGCTACAACTCAGCAGTCTGGTTTCATACCAGGCAATGAGGTATTTGTTCATGCCCCATGAAACAGTTGAGGACATGTGATGGAACTAAAGTGCAGAGACCCTACTGGGAAGTAGTGGAGGAGCACACAGGATAGAGAGATGCAGAACAGATTCAGTTTTGACATCTGCCTTTGGGGAGATACCTCTGACAGGTGCTACCACCAAACCATGGCCAAGCATTGCCTGGGAGGAATCAAAATGTCATGCTCTGAAATCATGTCAAGTATTGTACTCCCAAGAGAAAGCTTTAGATAACCATGGGTCTGCACCCAAGCCTGTGTGCTGCCCTGTCTTATTTACTAGAACAGGTGTATGTTCCCTGTCCATATCTCACACAAACTTTTGCCCTCTGCTCTTTACTTGGGCTTCTCACCACATGCTGTACCATCCCTTTGGAGTGTCTGTTGTGGTGGAAAGCAGGCAGGAGGAAGGAAGAAGGCCTTGTACTTTCTTAGCAAAATCACCTCTGTCTGCTTGCAGGTCTCAATCCGACTGGATGGAGAGAACAAGGCTGTGGAGTACAATGCCGTTGGGCTCACCAAGGATGCCGTGAGAGTGGTCTTCCGAAGTGCCCCTGTTGGTGATCTTTTTGACCGTAACTGGCACAAAATTGCTCTCAGCATTCAGTCAAAGGCTGTCTCACTTTACATAGACTGCAAACTGGTGCAGATGTTGCCTATTGAAGACAGGGAAAACATTGACATTCAAGGGAAGACTGTGATTGGCAAACGCTTGTACGACAGCGTTCCCATTGATGTAAGTACTGCTTGTGCCGATGAGAGCTGAGGGATCTTTCAGCATTGTGTTTGCAGCATGTGAATGGGGTTTTGAGGGTTTGTGTTTTAATTGACCTTTTTCCAGAAGCAACATCACTGAAATGTTACCTGTGTAACACAGCTAGTACAGATTGACATCTCATCATACACAAGACTTGCTGTCTTTTTATGTGAGACTGTCAGTATCTCTGTATTAGGGATTAAAAATGGGAAATCCATTTCATCTTTCTGTCTAGTCCCAGAATGTGGTGCTGTTGAAATCAGATACAAAATCATCCACAAACACCATCAAACTGAGTACTGAACTACACATGTAAAGGTCTTTTGTTATCTGATCTTGATGTTATGAATATTTCCACCTGTGATAAGGGGGGGGGGAGAGAAGAAAGCTTTTTAACTCAGGAGAGTCATAATATATTATCAATTCCTCAGAAATAATACCTGGTATTAAATGGATCTTGCTGCAACTGAACAGTAGTTGAGACCTGCAGGTTTGACCTTCCTGTCCAGTGGCTCTTTTAACCTGCTGTAACTTATGGGTGATTGTTTGGTGTTTTGAGACTTGTGTAATTTTTCTTAGCTGTGCAAAATAGATGGAATGTGCATATTAAATGTTAATAACATTTCTCATGCAGGGGTAAATAGCCAGGAGATGCAAAGCACAACAGGAGAAAAACAAACTTCAAGTCCAGGTGAAATTCTAGGAAGGATAAAGGTGGTCAGAATATATCTTCTCAGACAGAAATTTGGCCAGGACATGAGGATTAGCATGCCTCAGTTTTTGCATGAAAACGTGCACCAGAATTTTAATAGGCATATTCAGGGTCTCATTAGCTCAGCACTCTTGGAGCATGCAGAGATATTGGTCTATTATTAATAGATATGGACTACAGGATCCATAGAATCACTATGAAATTAGCCCCATCTGGTTTTTGTTTGTGTTTGTCTGCACTGCTTGTATCCAAGCAAAAGGACATGCAGTCTTTAATAATTCACTGTCTCTGAGACTTTTCCATCACTTTATCTTCCAGTTTGATCTTCAGCGGATGGTTATTTACTGTGATTCTCGGCATGCTGAGCTGGAGACCTGTTGTGACATTCCCTCTGGACCAGTAAGCTGGGTTTTTTTCTGTTTATTCATTTTCACATGAACATTCTTTGTTGAGATCTATCACATCAATCAAGGAATATATGGCAGTGTGGGATTATGATTTTTTTAATGATGGTGAATGAAACCTAACTATGTAACTGGTAGTGTAGCGGTGCCAAAAGAAGACTACAGCAGAGGGATGAGTATAAGGAATTTGAAGTTTCCAAGTTGCTCTTTCCTTGTCAAACTGTCAGGGGAAACAAAACCCTGAAGTGATGGTGGAACAACAGAAATATGGCATGAAATATTCATTATGTTTCCCACTGGTTTTATCTGGGAAGAGCTAAAGCGGCGCCAGTTGCTGCTTAATTTCCTATGCCCAGCTCTCATTTGAAACTCCCACCCTCCTTTCAGTCTTCTCCCCTCAGTCTTGCTTAAAGAGATCCATTGTTCACTTTGCAACATTATTCCCTGTTGCCCAAAGGAACAGCTTTTGTGGGATTTCATTCCCCACTAGGACTCATTTATCTAGGCATTACCCAATAATACCTAGGCAGTTTCTGTAAAGAGAGTGGAAGAAGAAGCTTTTTTGCATCATAGGCTTCATCATGATCTTGGGTGTTTGGATGTAGTGCCAGGTCACGGTCCTGACAGAAGCACCTCCCCTGGAAGTGAGGCCCACTGTTGGCAGTGAGCAAGTTGGCCACCTCAAGACTTTCAACTGCTCCTGTCCTGCTGGACCAAAGGTGAGTGTTGAGATGAGTGTGTTTCATTTGAGGCATGCTCGGTAGGTTTTGGGAAATAGGGGTATGGCCCTGTGCAAGTGGGTTAACAAGAAGGGCTGTGTTTGTTTGTGAAGCATTTTAAGACCTAGAGGTGTAAAGAACTTCACAGAGTCAGGCATGTGTTATTCACAGGTGGGATATCTATAGAGTTAAAGGCAGTTTTTCTAGGGCTATTCTTTTTACCTAATTCAGTGATTTTGATTGTTCTGGTAGTTCTGCTAATAACCTTGAAAACAAAGTGGTTATTATTATCCAGCCCAGTTGTGTGCATTCTTCTTCAAATAAAGAAGGAATAGATTCCTGAAGTAAATATAGCCACATTGAAAAAAAATCTCATCTCTTTCAGAAGCAGTATGCTTGCTTATATTCGCTGTGACTGGGACCTCTGAGAAGCCAGCTTCATTGTCATTGCTCTGGAGGGCATGTCATTTTAGTCTGTTCTCCACTAAAACCTGAAAACTTTTTTGTTGTCCTCAGCTATTGTAGAATCAGGCCCCTTGCTTTGCTATAGAATGGGAAAAATCAGTCTGATTAATCATGTTTTTTTGTCATAGGGGGAGAGAGGTCCAATTGGCCCTGAAGGTCCTAAAGGTCAAAAGGTCAGTAATATATGTTACTTCATTTGTTTAAAAAACCAACCAAATAGTAAGTTGAGGAGCTAAATTGAGACTAAGATTTTGAGAAATAAGAGTCAATCTAGCATATGACTTAGTTCAGATAGTTTTTGATGAGCCTGGGACTGCAGGAGACTCTGGGCCATCTTCTGTCTCTGCTCTAGATTTGCATTTCAGCTTCTCTGTTGCTGCTTTTGCCATTCTTAGAGTAAGTGTTCTCCAGAATCCTTTCCTGTAGCTTCTAAACTGGCATTTTTGCAAATCTGTGTTATTTGCTAGATCATACATAGCTTTAGTGGTAAGTCACTTGGAAAACCATGTACTGTTGTCTTGTCTAGAAGTACTGGATATCCATAGGTTAGGTAGCAGCCTCTCAGTCACAGTCTACAAATTATTCTGAGACTAGTGGAAAGGATTAGCCACAATCTGATATCCTTAGCAAGACTAGCTAAGTCATGATGGTAAATATCATCTACTTTCTTTAGTACCCTTCTTCCTAGGTGACAGGGTAGGAAAGTAGTTGTGATGTCTGCTTCAACTTTCACAGTACAGGCTCTGTATGAACCTGCATACTCTACAAGCTTCTTTGATATGCATGTGTGCATTCAGCATGCACATATTTTCCTTCTGTGTTTGGTTACAATTAGAGCTGTGAGATGAATGACTTAAAGGCAACACTTGTACTGGAAGAAAACAAAGATTCACAATGTTTCTGAAGAGGTGAAAGTTGGTAGTGTTGGTAGTTCCCAGTTTCATCATCTGTGTCATTAAAAAGATGTTTGGGAACAATTTCTATTTTGTCTGATTTACTTCTGCAAATTCAATCTCTAAATTTATACATTTGGTGAATAAACAAACTGCACCTTATGAAAACTTCCTCATTATGAAGCAGTGTGGAAGGGGAAACCAGAAATCTCTGGATCTTGGAAGGTCAGACATCCTTAGCAATATGTTGTGGGGTTTTTGGCAAGGAGGAGTTTTGGATGATCAAGAGATGTGTTTTGGAGAATGTTTTCTACTGGCATGAAAGAACAGGGGTGCATTAATGCTCAGATGTGCCTGACTGAACCTGCAAAAAATGATTCCTTATGCTTCCACACGTGTATAAATAGCAACTTTCTATTTTAATCTCTGACAGCTTAAATAATGATGGGTTGTTTTGAGGAATGGCAGAACCATAACTGTTGTCAGGATGTTGCAGAAGGACAATGATGATAATAATAAAAGTGTCCTGCAGCAACATCTCTTTGTCTTTCACTGCTTTGACAAGGTCTATGCACTGGAAAGGATGTCTCTGCTGTGTAATATGGCAAGCTGCTGGGGTGCAGGAGGTACTAGCTGAATACAAAATAGTGTATATCCAAGCACAGTATCAAGAGGTTTTCTGTTACAGATCCCAAAATGGCTGTCTTACTCCTGCAGGTGGGTTACTGAAGAGTTCTGCAGATGCCTCTGACTTTTCTCTTGCTGTACTGGTCCAAGGCTTGCATACAGCCAGGGCAGGACTGTGTCACGTACTCAGGGAGCTGGGGATGATGCCATTTAAATCCATGCTCTGACAACAATTTGGTACAAATGTGATGATTTGAGACAAATGACTTAGCTTCTCTATCTGCTAAATAAAGCAAGTAATAGATTTTACTCCTGACTTTCAAAGATGTGATTAAATAACATATATTGCCCTTGAAAGTGGTTCATGCATTACTATGGCCAAGGACCAGCTTGTCACAGTCCCTGCTTTATGTACTGGAACTAATATCTCTCTCCCCCACTCTGCAACATTACTGAGCTACCCAGGCTAAAATGCTGGCCATGGGGAAGAAATTCAATGTTATTTGCAACTCACCAATATATGGCACTTTATTAAGGAAGGACTAAGACCCCCACAAAAATATAAGTGGCTTCTGCACTATAGGGTTATAAGTGTTCATAGTACATTTTAGCATCATTCAGTTTGGCCCCTGACTTCTAAGGTAGCAAGAGTTGTCTTTTAAAGCTTTGTTGTTGTGTAATGAGGAGAGCTATCAAGCTTTTTTAAGGTAACAAATATCAAATATTTCCATTTGTTACTTGAATCCAAGAGGTGGAGCTTCAGGAAACACTGAAAAACAATCATAAGATCTCTACTATACACTTAGGTTTGATTAAAACAGGCAAGCAAGAACTACAGAAAGCAAACACAACACTCATTAGTTGACTAAACAGAGAGGTAAGAGTAAGCAAATGATTAAGGAATGAAATTATCAGGAAAAGGTGGAAACAGAGTGACATCAGGGCTCAAAGTCATCATTTTCTCTATAGGCATTATCACTACTGAGCATCTTTTATTTGGGATGAATTGCAAAGCTGAAACCTCCTCCTAAATAACAGGGGCCCAAGAGACATTTAGGTAGGCTTCAGGTACCTGAGCATTACTCAGAAATATTGTACATGGTGATAGTGAGAAATGCCCTATATGGCCATGTAAGAACCCAGGAAAGCAGTTGGTTCAGCTCCCATAGCATATTTTTTCTTTCAGTGGAGGCAGTTTGAATGGACATTTCTTACAGTGCCATCTGACCAGTGGAAAGATCTGAAGTATACAACCAGTCTAGGAAGATAAGGATTTTCTGTTCCTCTCTAGTTTAGGCCTTCAAAGGTTTCAAAGGGCAAAAGAGGAGTGCTTGCAGTTATTAGAAAAGATGGGAAAAATCCCTAGGAGCTGAACATCTCTGCCTCAATCACCCATACTACCAAACTGAAGGTAATGCATGGAGACACAGTGGAGATGTTTTGGAAGGAGATACAGTAAAAGATGGAACTGGAGAAGAGTGATGCAGGAAACAGCTTTGGAAGAATAGGCTAACATGCCTGAAGCTGGGTCTTACTGATAAATTTTAGATGCTAACAACAGCCTGGTCTGATTTATTTACCTTCCCTACTCACTCTGCATGCTGTGCTGTTTGCAGGCAGCCAGGCTGGCTGGTTGAGGCACTGGGCTGATGGTCAAGAGGCTTCTGCTCTCTTCCAGCACTTCTATTGATCTAAATGTAGAGAAATTCAGTTCTCTGTGAGATCTGTTTCTGTCCACATCATAGAAATGCTATTGCTTACCTGCCTTTGGGAAGTTTGTGTATGAGACACACCCTAGTAGGATGTACTTGTTTCTCCAAATGAAAAAAGAGTTTTGATGTGCTTTGGGTGACTTAAAAGAGCTGATTGAAAGAAAACTTCTGTGAATTTTGCCTATGCTACTTTCTCTGTGAGGTTTGGGGTAAAAACCCCCAAAAAGAAAAAAAAGGATGAATGTTAAAGAAACTTTCATATTTCCTGTGCTTTCAAAAGCCTATTTTCACCTAGGGAATAAAAAGCATGATCCTGCAAATGTTGCAGTGTCTGGTGCAGTTAAAGCATGTTTTTGGGAGTCCTAGATGAGGACAAATTGAATAAAATTAAATCATACTGTGGTCCATATGGGGAGATTTGGAGAGTTCAGGCAGGAGTTATTGGACTTGCTGTTGTGGTACTGGAGGGTCCTGCTCCCAGTCTGAGACTTCTTCAGCTTGATGCCATATGTACACTGAAGTCCAAAGTGACTAATGGGACAAGAAGTGACCACAATCTCAGTCAAACCCTTGTTTCATTGCTTCCCAAAAAAATGAAAGCAATGAAAAGATGACCACAAAATACAAAAGCTGACCACAAAATACAAACACTGATGTGGTACACTTCACAAATGAGTTTAATAGGAGGTTGTAAGAGGGAATCTCTTTATTTCAATGAGATAATTATTTCAATGCCTGTCAAGAAAGGAATGAATTAACCCTGTGCATTAACACCATTTCTGTTTTCAAGGGGGAAACTGGCAGCCAAGGGCTTCCTGGACTCAGAGGAGAAAAAGGAGAGTCAGTAAGTAAGAAAAACCAAAATGATTTTATGTAAGGAGATGGAAATGCAAGCAGTTGCTTTCTCCTTTATGGTGAGGACTTGCTCACAGCATCAATGTGCCTTGTTGAATATGTTCCTTCTGCTAAGCCTTAATCCCAGGGGGAAGCTGATCTTTCTGGCACCCCACTGTCTTTTCTTGGAGGGGGGGAAATGGATGGGTTCATCCCTTAATATAGCTGATAACTGACTTAGTACTGGCCTTCCAATTAAAATATGTAGCTTGGGTGTACTTGATTATAGCACAGCTGCACCTCTAATGGGGACAGTATGAGGCAACTGAACACAAAGAAGATGCAAATATTTCTCCACTTTTTTACATTCAGATGACCAAGATGTAGCTTTCCTCAGCTGCAATTAAAGCAAATGCCAGGCTGAGTTTTTAGGTGAGAAAATCTTTAACCCTGTATAAAATTCATTTTAGTAAGGGTTGTTGGCATCTTTGATTTTGGAAAAGTAATATCTGACTCTGCCCTGAATAGAAAATCAGATGTTTTCCTGGCTGCAGTAGGAGAAATGGGGATAGGTTTTCTATTTTAATTTGTCACTGAATTTCTCTCAAGGAATTATGCCCAAAGAAAATTACTTACCTTATAATAGCTGTCTTGTGAGTTGTGTATGTATATATAGAGATAGATATATGGATTCTATATATAAGATATACTTAGATTGGTATCTAGATCTCAGATATATAGCAAGAAAAATATGAAATACATATTTATAATGTTCTTTGGCATCCTTGCTATCAAACATACCTTTTCCTCATTTCTTTCACTTTTAGGGCAGAGTCTATGGCAGAGGTGAAAAAGGAGAAAAGGTAAGATCAGTCTTTCATTGTACTAATTAAATAAGAGTTTCTTGCTGTTGCCTTCCCTAGCTTGGATGTTGTTTTTGTAGTGCACAGAATGCAAGAGTTGTGACACAATTGGATCTTTGTGGGGAACTATTTCATTGTGTTATGCTTCCTTCTGCAGAAAAACTCTTGAGTCTTCATAGCTCTTTCCCTTCATGTTCTTTGAGTTTCCTTTGTGCATTGGCCATGTAAAATGCTATCAAACTGAAATAATAATCTTTGCTTTGTGTAAGCAGCAGTGAGTTCATGGAGGATAATGCAGTAAAGCAACTGGCTGGAAGGATGAAAAACAAAGGGAAAGTATAATTTTGAGTTTATTGTATTTTCAACAGGATTAAATCTGGGTCATGAGGAGACTGCCACACTGTTTCTTTTCATTGAGTATTTTCATTAATAACCTGAAGGACAAAAGCCAGAGCACTTTCTTACTGCAGATATTAAGCAGAACATAATATTAAGACTTGGAGGTTAAAACTGAGCATACACAATAACTACTGAAAATTGCCAGGTTATCTATCTTGGAAACTACAGTCAGTGGTGATAAACAATGGGAAACAAGTAGCATAACAGGACTCATTTGCATTTAAAAAGATTTTTTTTTCCCAGGCAATTCTATCTGCAAAATTCCCACAACAAAATTTCCCACAAAAAAAATGAGGCTGCAGACCTAGACTGCAGAGGAGAAGTAGCTCTTTCTTGCTGTAGCTTCATATCACACCTGGATGTGGGTGTTTTCCTTATCACCAAAATGAAACTTCAAGTTGTGGGCAACAATGGGAAAAGATTGACAGGAGAGTCTAGGAGATGGATGAATGTGTTAAGGAAGAAGTCGTAGTTCATACTGAAAACGAGATTAAGAATCTGTGAAGTTGTTTTCCAGGGGGTCTGTGGCTACCTGATTGCTCAGGGAATTTAAAATAATATTGGATTGTATTCTGAAAGAAAGAATGCTGCACTAGGAGAACATGGCATTTATGGCCATTGCATCTTCTCATTTGTTCTTTCTATGATTATGATATATTTATTGTATGTAATGGCAATGCATCATGTGAAATTACAATCTAAATGAAGGCTGCTCATAGCAAGAAATATTATCAAGCCAGGACAGAGACATGGGGGCTATAAAGCACACAATTCTGCATCAGTCTTCCTGCAGTCCTCCCACTGCCTACCTCTATTTAGCCTTTGAGACTAAAGATACAGCCTTTGGAAACCAGCTCATGTTTGGCAGGTGTTTAGAGTCAGCAGTCTAGTGGGAAACATGATGTTTACAATATAAGTTTTGCTGCAGTTGAAACAAGTTCTTGTTTTCTTATGTTTTGATCTCTGCAGGAAAGTATCAGAAAACATCACTCTGTATCATTGTCATGCATAGAAAATAGGTCTGCAAGTCTGGATTGGAGGGGAAAAATAAGAACACCCCACAGTATGTACAGAATGTCTTTGGTTTGAGCCAGCCAATACTATTTGGCTCTTCCAATCAATGTGTAGGCATGGACATCCCTGAGTTTATGGCCAGCTTGTTTTGTTTATTTAGTACTCCTGCCAGCTGAGGCAGCCTCTCCTCCTCCTCTGGAGGAAGTGTTTTTGGTATCCAGTGTGTTTCTGCCCCCATGTCTGCCCAGTGACTGAGTGTTAGTACTGTTGTTAGTGGAGAGCAAAGATATATCAGCTGTAAATTGCTGGCCTGATTAAAAAGGGAGCCTGAGGATAGAGAACCATAGAATATCTCAATTTGGAAGGGAAGTGTAAGGACCACCAAGTACAACTCCCTGCTCCTCACAGGACTGTCTATAACTAAACCATATCACTAAAAAGCATCATCCAGACTCTTCTTGAACTCTGACAGGCTTGGTGTCATCCCTACCTCCCTGGGGAGTCTGTTGCAGTGACTGACCACCCTCTCAGTGAAGAACCTTTTCCTAATGTCCAGTCTGAACTTCCCCTGATGCAGTTTCATTCCATTTCCTCATGTCTTGTTGCTGGTCACCAGAGAAAAGTGGTCAGCACCTTCCCCTCTGCTGCCTGTCTTGAAGAAGTCATATACTGTGATGAGGTCACCCCTTGGCCTTCTCTTCTCTGAATTGAACAATCCAGGTGACCTCAGCCACTTCTTCCAAGTCCTGTCCTCAAGACCTTTCACTATCTTTGTCACCCTCCTCTGGACATCCTCTAGTAGTTTTATGCTTTATAAATATGCTTTATATAATAGTTTTAGGGTTTTTATCTGTCAGAGGAGGAACCTCTAACCAGGAGTGCCTATCTTGTGTGGAGATGGTGAATGAAGGTTTCATTATGATTTTTACTGGGACTTCCCTCACTAATGTGTTTGCAAGAATATCCAAGTTTTCCTTTTGTTCTTGATCTGTTTCCCTTCATGCTAATAGTCACACATGCAGCAATGAATATGAGAAACAACTTTACTAGATTAAGTCTGTATTCTCCTAACAATGGTTTGTTGGGTTTTTTTCATGGTAGTGACTCTGATAGAAAGGCAGAAGGGTTATTGTAGGATTTCTAATGAGAGTAATATCTCTGAAGTGGTTTGGTATATTAGAGATGCAGTGACTACAAGACTAAGCATAGAAAATAAAAGTAGGCAGATAGTTAAGGCTCTGGGCTAGGCAGCAGGAGACCCTGGCTTAAAACTTGGCTCCAACAGATTTGCTGACCTTGGGTAAAGAAGCTAGGCTTTGTTCCTATAAAATGAAGCTGGAGAACCTCTTTCTCTCCAGGCTTTGTCTGTCTTGCTTGCTAGATCCTTCAAAGGCTTTGCTTTCTCTTCCTTCCTTTGCTTCCAGATTGGAGTTACTGCCATTTTTAGGGCTTCTGGAAAAGCTGTGGAAATCTGCCCTGTTAGATACAGTTTATCCACACAGAGTCCTGTGCTCTCTGTCTTTCCCTGAGGCAGCTGAACATAAGAAAGGTCTGACCTCAGAGCCATGTAATTTTTTTACCCCACTGTTGTGCTGTCAGCAGGGCTTACCAAATTAGCATGAGCACAGTGCCTGTGGCTTGGGGCTGGTTAGCATCCAGTAACTTGGGGCACAAGAAAATAAGTGCAGTTCTGCCTTCAAAAGGTGCCACAGGCAGAACTGGAGGCTGCTACCTGGAAGCTGATATTATATGCTATTTTGATGTCATAGGAGAATTTTTGCTTGGGCATTATCAGAGGGAAGCATTTGGGGACCAGAAGGGCTGTGTGTGTGATGTGGTTGCAGGTAAGGCTCAGCCTGGCAGTAGTATTTTAGACATACACAGCTGTAATGATGTTTGAGAATCAGGTCCCTGAGTGTCAGGGTCCAGCAAGGTTCAGCTGTGCCCTAAAGGAGATAGAGCTGGGAGGGGAGCAATACCATGACAGGCAGGTCAAGGACCTCACCACACAGGTTTTATCTCATAATACCCCAGCAAGGGAGCAGGATTTGTCTGTGATGGTAACCAGCTTCAGCCAAGAGTCCAGATCACCACAATGGGCTGTGGCTCATGAAGGAAGTCTAAGTCTAAGCCAGAAAAATGATCCTGCAAGTCAAGGTCAGGCTTAGCAGGGTATGTTGCCATGCTGCTGCAGTGTAGTTCAGAGGCCAAAGGTGAGAGTTAAAAATGGCTTCAATATAAAGAAGAAGGAACAACCACCTGATCTTCTAGCAGCAGGATGTGCTCTCTGAGCACTTAGACAATGTGGAGCCTGAGCTTGCTTGAATCAAAAATTAGTCCTTATTCCTGCAGCTTCCAAATAAAACTAATTATTGCTGCAAGAGATGATGTGTGTGTCCTTAGGTCCTGATTTGAGGTAGAACAGAAGTAATTCTGTTCAGTGACTTTACTTTTCAGTTAAGTCTTTTCTAAGTAACTGTACTTTCTGAAGACAGTGTTGTCACAGGCAGTGTCTGCTTCTAGAAGTGAGAATACTTGGATGTTTATAGTTACTACCAGAGATTGGTGTGCAGAAAGGCTCTTGCTTATATGTGTTTCTATGGAAACCAAGGTCACTGCCAAAACTTGTGAACTGCTTTGGGGTGCTGTAGGTAAGAGGTCACACCTGTAGGGAAGAGTGGACAGTTCAGGTGACCCTAAACTGACCAACAAGGTATTCCATTCAACATATGTCATATTCAGTGTAAAGCTGAGGGGTCACAAGGATTAAGCTCTCTTCTCTAATGGCTACTGTTGGAGGAGGACTCTGTCCATTTTGCCTTTGATGTTAGTCTCTGTGTTCCAGAATTCAGCTCCTGAATCCAGTCCCTGTCTGTCACTGAGCCCAGTCTGTGACTTCCCCAGTACCTGCCCACATCAGTGGTGACAGTGATGTAATTGCCAGTGGTGAGGGGGGAATGTTTTGTTTGGTGTTGCTTTTTATATATTTGTATATATTTCATGTCATTGTTATTATTTTCATTAAAGCAGTTTTAGTTTCCTTTGCAAGTATCTCTCCCTTACTCCTTTTCTCTTCCCCTCTTAGATGGGAGAGGAGTTAATAGGAAGCATCTGTCACTTGTCTAGAGTCTGACCCAGCCAGTCTGACCCTTGATGAAACCTTGAGCCCAGTGAAGGGAAGGTGCTCCAGTGAGGTTACAGGCCTTGTATAGGTTGCTGTGGTGTTCAGACATTGTTACCAAGTACCAAAGCTCTTAAATGTCACTCATTTAACCCAGGGCTGGTGAGCTGAAGGGTGACTCTGAGAGCCTAAGGAAGAAGCTGGTAGCAGCAGCCTTTGTGCATTAGCCTCCAGGTGAACAGTGCTCTTTCAGTGAGCACATCTTGACAGTAAAAAGATGGGAAAATATCTTCAAGTTTCAGATACTATTGAGTTCAAAATCAGAAAACAAAACCAAACCCTAACAGCCTAGTTATCAGCATTCCTGGAAGACAGTGGCTGTGGAAACATTGCCTCCTCAGGATTTGGTTCTTAACATTCAGACCTTCTTACTTGATTGCAGAATAAAAAAAAATAATGTGATCAAAGCTCAGACTAACCTGGTAATGAAAAGTGAGAGTGCAATATCTGCAGGTTTTTTTCTTCTTATATTTTGTGCTGGAAATCATCTCTCAGGAACTATTCTTAACTACTGACTTCATCTGGTTAAGGTCACTCAGCACTTAACCTCTCAGTCCAGCTGTTAAACAGCTGTATAATAACACCTCACCTACTTTATAAGGCTGTCATGCAGCTCACTGAACTCATTCCTACCTATGATTTCTGAATCTTCTGGTTAAAAGGTGAGGTATATTAATATTAGTATCTGGTTTACTACTCTGATTATGTTCCTGATCCTCTTGTGTATGCAGGCAATTTCAGTCTGCATGTTGAGTATTTATGAGTCCTCTCAACTGTAGTTAAATACACTCTGCATAGCTAAATAACCATGGTTTTATAGAGTTCTTTTTCTTAACAATAATTAGAGGGGTTTAGACAAATCTGTGGTTTTCTGTGACCCAGAATAACAGCTGCAGATTGCAATAAACAACTCAAAGCCAGATAATACCCTAACAGTGCATTGTGACAGCTTAATTCTCAGGAGTGCAAGAATACTGGTAACTTGGGGTTTTCTCCTTACACAAACTTAGAGAACATTTCTATTCAGCATTGAGCCCTGGCTGGCAGGTGCATTGCTGGTATATAATGACATCTACTGGCAACCAGAAGTTTGCCAAGTCTCCAACACTTGTTTCTTCAGAGAATTTCTCTGCCAAGATCTACTGGCAGTGTGGAAAGGAAGCATGTGAGAAAGATTTGCCAACTTTTTCTGATAGAAGAGCTGGGGAGTCAAAAAACAGATTGCCTTGATTCTGTCATTGATAACAGTTGTTTAAATGGGGGCTGCTCCTGTGACATTGCAGTGGATAGGTATGGAATAGCTGCCTGTTAGGTGGAAAATCAAAAAGCTTTCCTAGTAGTCTGGAACATACACTTCAAAGTGGATCTCATAGCTTAATGAACCACAGAGAGCTGAAACATTACATGTAGCAAGTTACTATCACTGGCTTACAAAAGACATCTTAAGTGTTCCCTGACCCTGTCTCTGCTACACATTTTCACATCTATCTGGTAGGCAGTCAGATTTCCCCCTTTCCACTGGCCAAAGTTGTTGCCAGGCTGAGTTTCCTTGTTCATGGCTGCAAAGATGCAGGTGCCTTGTTTATGGGATCTCTGAAGGTGCAGATGAGACCATGGCAGCACAGTGCTTCATTATGTGTTTTACTTGCCCAAGTACAACCCTGGACATCTTCCATTTCCTAGTTTTGTGTGTCTCACTCTTTTTCTTAAGCATTACCTGGAGGTTTTATGTGTCCCAAGGTCCACAAGGCCTGTTGTCTCTGACTGTGGCAGAAGTACAGTGATTTGTGTCTCAGACCCTGCTGGGTAATGAACGTTCCCATAGCAAGTGCCAGATGAGGAACATGTAGGGGTTTTCAAGGAAAACATTTATTTTCCTAGTAAAACTGTGTGTGGACCATTAGTGGGTGCTATTTTTAAGAGTCTCTGATGGATTTGGTGTTCTGAGTGAGTTTGGATCTTTGAAGACTCAGTTTGTATTTCTGCCTCTGTATCATTGGCTCCACAAGGGATCTTGGCCTTAGCTTTTCTTCTTCTTGTACCTCAATGTTCAAGTAGAATGGGAAGAACAATCATGGCCTTTTTAATGCACTCTGAGATGAAAAAGACCTAGGGAGCAGCATCACTTCATAAAAAAATTATGTCTGGTTGGACTGAAATGATTTCTAATTTTTGGAAAGACTTGACTGAGCAGCCTCAGGTATGTTTGGCAGTCAACAGAGGCATATCCCTGCAAGTTATAAGTACATGATGCTAAGGCTTAAGGCAGGATGCTGTCTCCAGTTCAAGCATGGTTTTTAAAGAGAGATATGGAGAGATGCTGCTCATTGCAGAGAGCAATGAGAAGAATGATCAGTGATTTTTCAAATTTAACCAGCAGGGAGAGATTGAAAAGAATGGGCTCTGCAAGGAGGGGAGAAATCATAGACTAGACAATGTGGTAAATCTTGAGGAAAAGCTTTCTACATACTTCATTAAAGTGCCAGAATAAATACTAAGGGATGAATCTGGAATATCAATAGCAGCAGATATTTAAGAGCAGATTGATACTGGAGTTTGGAGTGCTCTGACACAGTGTTCCTCTGCCCTAATGTACTCTTCTCAGAGCTACTGAAATTTTTGAGGGATAGATGGAGATCTGAAGCATCAGGAACTTCCCAGAAGCAGAGCAAAATGAAGGAATGGATTTTTCTTGCAAGGTGAAATATCAACTAGTATGTGGCAAATAATCCACAAGACCAGAACTATTTTCTGTATGCTCTTTATAGATGTAAGGACATAAATTAATCAATGTCATGATACATGACTCTGTTATTTTTCTGCTTCAATGAATGCTTCCCCTCTAGCACTTGCCAAGCTGTTTTTCTGGTCCAGGGCAGTGGCAGATGCCAGCAAGGAGTGTCAGCTTGTACTTTGAGATGAGGAAGTTTTCAGAGCAGAGTTCTTATGTTTTTCACATTTCTAAGTGCCTGATAAAGGTATCTTTAATTGAGAACCCTCTTGCCCCAGTCATGCAAACAAGAAAAACTAGAATTTCAGGAGCTACTGGTCCTGCTTCTGGGAATCCAAACCATTATAAACCAGTTTATTTCTCAGGTTATTCACCTATGGAGAGGGTTTGTGGTATCAAATGATTACAGTTATCTTCTACCTCCTATTCAGTATGTTCAATCATAAACAAGTCTGCAAAACATTTGACTGTTTCTTTGTTTGAACATTTCAGCAACTGATTGAGCAACTCTTCTAGCTTTTGAACAAAAGTACTTCAAACATAACAGCTCACCCTTGTAGTCTTCTGAGCAACCCTTGTTGCAGAGGTAGATCCTTTCTCCAAGTAAGTACTCAACTGGGACAGCCTTGATTATAGATGAACCAGCAGTTCAGTAGTTGTCAGAGGTGTCTGACAAGCCCAGTCTTTCAGGAATTATTTAGGTGGGTGAGCAAAGGAGTGTTGAAGTGGGGAGGGAGCTATTATGAAGCTAATGAACAGGGTCTTGGGTGCCAATGACAGCTTTGAATTCTTTAGGATATTTCCAGACTCTTCTGAACTCTACAGTGACCTTGATTAGAGTATAACTGTTTACCATAGCAGTAAGCATCTTCTCCTCCTGCTGTGCCAAGTTTATGGGTGACCATATGTCAAATTAACTGTTACACACCTGTTGTTTTACCTATTTTGATGCAAAGATGGAGTATTAGGTTTCTTCTAAGATATCTGTTAGCATCCCTGAAAAAAAAGATGCACTTACTCTTCCTAGAAGAATTGTGACTAGGATCATATGACAAAGGGTCAGAAGGACTCTTCTGGCCTCATGGTATGGTCCATCATGTTCATAATAAAGCTCAAGTGTTCAGAGACCCTTGAAACACATGATCTTCTGAATTTCTCCTGTGGAAGTACCTTCTGGGAACAATTGACTTTTATGCAATGCATTAAATCAAATCTTTGATATGTTTGCAGTACAAAAAATGTCCACAACTATCATTTAACCACCTGTCTGCATATTGGGCTGGGTTTCCTGATAGACTAGCCCAACCTACAGCTTCTTCTGACCCCTGTGTATCATGTCCATATGACCTTTCTGTTTGTTGGATCAGAATATAATACAAAGACCCAGTAGAGAAGACTATCTTCACTTCTTAGAATGAACTCCAAGTTGAGATGAATGTCTTATTTCTTGTGGAAGAAAATGCCAGTTTTGGTGTCAAATTTGCCAAGATATTAATAAGGGTTTAGCATCATTAAGCTAATAGAATCCTGCATCTGTGCATTGGAGAATGGCAGTCATTTGTGCTGCTTGTCTGGTCAGCAGCTTTTTTAAATGAAGCTGGGTAACATATATCCACTGCAGCTCTGCCTCTCAGTTATCTGCAGATCATCTCTTGCATCTAATGAAACCTTTTTCTTTGCCTCACTGCTATTAAAAAAGAAAAGAAAAAGTAAAGGCAAACCCAAAGTTTACAATATTTTTCAAGAAAGTACTTATTTTGTATGGTTGCTGGAGGTAAAGCTAAGAAATCTTTGTTTTCAGCCTGCTCAAGTTGGTAGCTTCTGAATGGAAAAACCTAGACAAGACATTTTATATCCTTCCAGACTATGTAGTCTCTTGGAAGTGTTCTTAGACATTGAACCTGAAGACCAAACAATTAAAACACTTTAGTGTGTAACTGGATCAGCAGTGGGCCACTTATGCATGGTCTTCCAACTTATTTTTTGTGACTATCAAGTTAAATGCAGGCCAAATGTCTAGGAGAGAGAAAGTAAACTTATGGTTAAGGCTCTGACCTAAGACACAGGAAATCTGGAGTGAGTTCTATATTTGTCCCAGAGTCTATGACCTTCCACAGGTTTTCTTCTCAGTTACACCTCTCACTCCTCACCACTGTGACTTGAAAGCAATATTACAGTTGTTACAACTTCCTTCTCATTTCACAGGGATGCTGTGAAGTTAATTAACAAAGGGGAGAGGTGTGTGTAAATGGTGAAAGGGTAACACTGCACAGTCCAATTTTGCTCCTGTTTCCATTGCATTTTGCCCATTTTGTTCTTTTTCTCTACAGCTCTTGCCATTTAGTCTCCTACCTTGGATATAGATCCCCCAGTTTGTGCAGCTGTCAATATGCTGAGTGTGTGATTCATGGGGTTCTGCTTGGCAGATATTTGAAGGTCTCCCAGTGACACCTTTATTGATGTTTTGTGACAGGGTTAGAAATTTGTATTTCTTTCAGGATTAGAAAAGTGGCACTTTTGTGTTAGATGTAGACAAGTTTGGAGGAGAAAAATAAATAAAATATCTAGAATTGACCTCAGAATGATCTGTCTTCTGTCATCTGCTCTGTAAGTTTAGGAAAATGCCCAGTAATTTAATTTAATTTGATAGGCAAATGAGAATCTAACTATACTTTTTAGATGGATTTTCCTCCATTATTTTCTTGTTTAGTTTGCTCTGATTTCCATTAGCATAGACCACAACCCAGACTTTGAAACAAAACGTGATTATAGGCCACAGCTGTTCTCAAGTTGGGAGAAAGATTTGGAAACTTGGCAACTGCTTGAGGAGCTGCAAGTGGGAGTAAGCAAAGAAGTTAAACTTGAGTAGATTGTTCAAAAACTTCACTGAGGGATTATTCCTTTGTGTGTTTCTGATGTCTCTTTAGGGTCAGGTGATATGGAATTGTTATATCTCTGTATCTTTCTAGACATCTGCAGATCCCATCCTTCTCCATTTTCAACTTGTCTCTCTTCTCAGAGATGTTCTTCTATGAGGCTGGATATGGCAAAATCCCTGTATTAGTTGTTCCCACTCTGAGGGAACATAACATCTAGCAATTAAAGTTATCTACTTTTTAATTTCATAGTTATCTCTACTCAGCCATATGAGGATCTACATGGGATGTAGTTACAATTTGGTCACAGACCATATACATAATGTTCAGGTGATTCCATGGGGTAGTGAGGCTCACTGTAACCTAAATGAAGTGAATTGTTGGAGGATGTGTAACAAGTTATATGTGTGTATGGTGAGCAGGTTTAAAAACCTTGTGGCTCTGAATACTTCCATTCTAAAGTAAGTATAAGCAAATTCCAAAATACATCTTTTTTACTGAATTCTACTTAAACTTTATGGTTTTGTGTGGCTCAGAAAACCTCTCTAATTTACTTGCAGAATGTATGCAAATTATTTGAGGAATGAAAGATTGAGTTTTGAGAGTGATTTTCTAGTGCTACATCCTCAGAGCTTGCAGCATTCAGTATTTTAGGGACTTCCTAAGCCAAGCTGCTATATTTGTTAATGTAGTTTCTCACACTTAAAACTGCCTGGACATTCAAGCTTTTGTACACAAAACTATTGGCCAGGGAAGCAATAGGTCACCACATCTACAGTATAAAACTACCCCAGAAAGCATAGGCTAAGCCTAAAGAAAGCTGCTTTAGAAACTGTATGCTGTTTCCCTCTGTAACAGTTGCCTCTTCTGCCTTTGTTGCTTCTTTCCAGTTCCCTGGAGTGCTTGGTCCTTGTTATTTTCCCATTTTGGTCCAGATGCTTTTCCAGAAAGGGACAACCTTCAAGGTTCAGATAGCCATAAAGTAGATGGGTGGCAGTAGAAATGCATGGCATAAACAGACAGGTGTGGTTTACATGTCACCACCAGAACCATATTGTGTTGAAGCTGGGAATGCAGCCAGCCTGTGGGTATACAGTATTATTTTTATCCTTCTCAGTGGCGTAAGCAGGTTTAGCCTTGGTGCAAGGAATGCAATGGGCTTTTCTTCCTATAGCTTGATGCTACCTGCTGAAGCCTACCCATTTTCCCACTGTAGTGCTTGGATGCTCCAGCTCTGCACACTTGCAGGTTGTGTCTTCTTGGCAGCTCTTTCACTGGGCTGTTCTCTCTGCCTCTGCTATTTATTATATTTACACATTGCTTGCAGTTTTTAAACTGAGCTTTGGAGCATAGTGACTGTCATTTAATATTTATTCATGCAGTATTCAGCAGAGTGACCCAAGCAGAGACCAATGAGGCATTGCTGTAATTCAACTAAATCATCATAGAATAACTACTGAAAAGTGAAAAATGGCATCTGTAGAAATATGTAGCTACATGCACACTGTGTAATCTCTGTATCCTCACAGTCTGTGTCACTATATGACTTCAGTGCCTGCATTACCTGCCTGCCCTATCTTGCTTGGCACTGTCTGCTTCCTTGTGACTGGCTGAACCCCACCTCCATGTTGCAAGTCCTCTGGTTGCTTTAAATCAGATGGCAGTTTGCCAAATCTAGGTTCTTTTGACAAATATTTTTGTCAATGGTGAGCTAATGAAGGTGTTTTATTCTCTTGCTAACTGTTGGAAATGTTCAGTTAAAGGCAACTGCCTGCACAGCACAGAGGGTGAACATAAACATGGGTGGTTGACTTTCCAGTAGGTAAGAAGAAGGCAGTACACTCATAAGCCTGGAAAGGGGAAAGTACTCAGGGGAAATCTGATTACTTCCTTTCCTCTGTGACTTAATTACTGGAGCTGTAAGGTCACCAGCAAGAACTCCTTTTGAGCAATGTTATCTCAGGCCTCTGTGATTTCTGACTTGGTCAATTGTTCCATTCTCTAATTGCAACTTTCCCTGACTTTATAAAGTGGTGTCCAGGATAGATACATTGGCAAAGCCTCCCAATCCACAAGTGCTAGGGAGTGAGAGATGGGCTCTTTTGTTAACCCAGCTGACCTAATGGAGATGAAACAGACCCCTTTTGGGCACTTCCTTAGGTCTGAACACCATGCTGAGCACAATACTTGGGATTTTACCTAGTTAAAAAAATCTGGTGGACAAGTGAAAAGAAAAGCTGATTGTTTTGCAATGCAGTTCATGAAGCTGGGTAGTTTAAAAACCCAAAACTGGTAACCAAGTCAGACAGAGTCTACAGTGCTTTCCTGCAAATGACTTGCAGCCTCTTCTCTGTGAGGGCTCTAAGATCTGCTCTGGGCTTCATATCTTTGTAGGCAGCTGCTTCAGATCTGTTAAAAGTCAAAAGCACAACATTACAGTAGTTTTTTAAAAAAAAAAAAAAAGGTTTTTTTATCTCTTTCTGAGATGCTTTTGGCTCAGGAGGCAAGTTGCCATTTATATGTGGTAAAAGTAATCATATTGTTGAAGGTTTTCAACACCAGACTGGATAAACTCTGAACAATTTGATCTGAATTCACTGTTGATGGAGCTTTGAGTGGGAGGTTGGGCTTGAAACCTCATAAGCTGTGGCAAGGCATTGCTACTTCATGGTGAGGAGAGGAGATGCTAATTAACTTTACATAGAAAAGACACAAATAGCTCTCCTACCTATGTTGCACACACTGCCATGGAACAGCAGTTCCTTCAAGTTATATTGACCTCTTATAGCAAATGATTTCTGCAAAAATCACATTTGCTCTTTGATGGCTTTTCTATCTCATTAGGGAGTCATTCACATACAGCAGATCTGATTTTTACCACTAGCTGCATTGCACATTTTGGGCAGAGTGCTTCATAAAGGTTCAGTTAGCAAGAAATGTGATTATAAAAGTATCTAATGACTTTAATTTGCATATACACTACAGGTACTTTGCAGATACTCTCCTTTATTAACCTTTAAGTGTCAAATATACCTATAAATAAAGCTGAATTTTGTCACTGTGTCTGATATTGACTAGAAGTTTGCCCTAGGAATGCAGCCACCTAAGTCTGCTGAACTATTCATGCAGGGGAAAAAAAACCACCACAAAGAAGACTGAGAGTGTCAGAATTTGGCCTGAAACTATCTAAATATGTAGGTAGTCTACATGTATATACAGGCAACTTTGAAATGTAATCATCAACTGCTTAGCCACTTTGATGCCCTTCCAGCAGAATTTCTCACTGTTACTAAATTTTTACTAAAGCAGATGAGCAAAATCCTCTCAGTCACTTAGCTCTGGTTTGTGGCATGTTATTTGCCAGCAGTGCTGGTGGTTTTCCATCCAACATATGAATGTCCCCTGTTTCAGGTAGCAGAGGCACCTGTAACAGGTCATTAAAGGACTCATGCCAACATCTCTTGTAAAATTCAACAATGCTGGAACCTGGATCCTGTCAGTCAGAGCATGACTATGCAGGACAGATGTAGGTAGGAGGCTGGATAGTGGCCAAGTACCTTGTGACTTCAGGTATAAACCTGCTGTGTGGAGGAGAAGTTGGCCTCAACACTCAACAGATATTAACTGTGTCATCTAAAATACACAAATATACCACAGAATGCTTTGGCATTTCATATCTTTTTTCCATTGGTGATTTAGGGTGAAGAAGGCCTCCCTGGATTTCCTGGACTGACAGGGGAGAAAGGAGAAAAAGTAAGTCTGAGTCTTAATTATACAGTGAATAGTTTAGTTTAAACTCTTGTGGAAGCCTAGTGAACATAGGCTTCCTAAGTCTTTTGGTTTAGCTCTGCATTTTCTTGGTTTGTGTTAACAAGGTACTAAAAAAAAGAGATTCTACTGTTGTACTATTTTTCAGCAAGGTGCCCCTTAAAACCTTTAAATCTATTGATGATACCCAGCCACATTTGACAAACACATGGAGAACTCAATGGCATGAACTTGGTCTGAGCTTTGTAAAACTCCAAAACAGAGCAGAAGAGTGAAACAGAACAGAAGCTCAGTGCTGGTGCCTCCACATATAGGAACATCAGTATTTCTTCCATATGAGACACAAAAGGCAAAAGTTTATTATGTGCCTTCTTGCACTGAACACAACTTTTGGACTGAGATAGCCTTGAGCTGCTTACTATGTCTATTTTTTTTTGGTGTGTGGTTTTGTTTGTTTGTTTCTTGGGGATTTGCTGTGGGGTTTTTATTAATTTTTTTTTTTTTTATCCTGCACCAAGCTTGCTCTATCAGCTAGCATTTACTTTGGACATATTTTCAGATATGCCTTAATAACATTTACAGGATGGATTTTAGGAATTTAAACTTTTTCTACCTCCTATAAATTAACAAATGTTCAAGACTGCAAGGTGAGATACTCCTTCAAGCAATACACAGCAAACCAGCTCAGTTTAATCACAGCTCATAGCAGCATTTTGCAGTGCCCATGTCTGTATCTCATCTCAGCCTTTTTTTCACAATGCACTTAAAAAGAAACTGCTGCAGTGCTTAGAAGTGCAAACACTGAGCCTGTTCCACACCATGCATGTTGGCTTGCCTGTTCTGTCTGTTCTCTTTCCATTCTCCATTTGTTCTTTAAATTGCCAGCTGCATAAAGCAAAAAGTGCCTTTTCTCTGTGTTTGTTGCAGTCCCATCAGCTGTGTTGCTGCCAGGCTCAACATATTTAGTCCCATTTGTCCTGATGCATAGGAAGATTGAAAAAGTGGTGCCTGGTTTTCTGTTCCTTTGTTTCTTATGCTTTTGTATGTTCACAGCTCTGAGACTCACTTCCTGGTGGCCAGGATAGTTTCAAAGGGCTGCTTGAGTTTTCCAAGGTTTCTTTTCTGATTGCTTTTAGGTTCATTACTTTATGTGCTTATAGCTGTGCCTAGAGGTTTCTGAGCTTTGGGATGGATGCTGTACAGCCAAGAAGTAAAAAGGCCAAAAATTAGAATAAAGAAATGGGTATTCAGTTACAAAACAGTAGGTTTTTTGGGACAATGGAATGGCAGACAGAAAGGCTGAGGGGATATCATATTAAGATGACTCAATTGTTACCTGTCTAATTAGCTGCAGAGCTTTTATATTAATTTATTCTTAAATGAGTTAAGTGGCCAAGAGTGCCTAGCTCCTCATTAACAGCTCATCAATTGGCTATAGTGTGTTGATGTCAGCAGCAGCTCCTCCAGAGATTATAAATAATAAATGTTTCTGTTGAAATGATTCTCTTCATTCCTTATTCTTGTCCTGACATGTTACTCATGTCCTTGCACTTCCAACTGGTGTTAATGTTGTGCTGATAATAACTGTGTGTGTTACAGGGGTCCCTGGGCTCACCTGGCCCCCCTGGGAAGGATGGAGCAAAAGGAGAAGCTGTAAGCCTTTTTGTTCCTCTCATATAATCCTTGCCTTTCAGTGCAAATCAATCTGTATTGAGTGGAACATGTCTTGGGGATTTGTATGGCCATTTTAAGAGAGGCAGAAACAAATAGCAGGAGGTTAATAACCCCAGCACTCTCCCTCACATGTTTGCAGTGATGGCAGGTGTGGTATGGATTAGCCACCTTGGGGCCTCCTGGGGCAGCTCTGTTACTGTTCATTAAGATGGGAAATGGGATAGTCACAGCAGCCTGTGGTTTGGGAGCCACTGCTGTGGCTGTGTTGGTTAATAGCTGCAACTGCAGAGCTTAGCCATTTGTTTTAAGTCTGGCAAAGAGTCACTGGCTAGTGGAGATGGCAGAGGATGCAGGGAAACATCCTGTGCTTGCACCACAGGCAGGGATGAAGGAAATGGATGTGCAAGTCACAAAAGCAAGGATCTGAACTCCTCTAGTGTACTGCTGAAAGCGTAGAGTGAAGGATGAAGTGCAAGGTTAGCTCAAAGAAGGATGAAGCATAGCAAATACTGCCTTAAAGATGACTACAGTTGAGGTATAAAGCCACAAACATATTTTCCAGAAATTAGTGTTAACATATTAGTGTGTTTTAGAGCTTTTCCTCCTTTCCCCTTCTTGATCACCATCTCTTTGAATTATCTTCATCCTGTTGATGGACCTTTATCATCTTATTTACTGTCCCTCTGTGGCAGTCTTTTGGTAGCAATTTGGTAGCAATGTGGGGAAAGGACTTTATAGAAGGTCAGGCATATGCAGAACCAGTGGTACACAGCAGAAAAGCTCTTTTTTTCCTGTTACTTACATCCTGTTTCTGTTTTGTACCACACTTGTCTCATTTTGGAAAACCTGATAATCTTCCAACATACTTTCCAAAACTGATGCAACTTCATCACATCACTCATGTGATGCATCTTAGCTTTTAGCAGTACACAAAAGAAGTTCAGATCCTTGCTTCTGTGACTGACACATCCATTTCTCTCACCCCTCTCTGTGGTGAGAGTGATCCTAGGTCTAGGATTGGGCAGTGACTTACTTGCCCTTGCAGAACTTTTTATAGGAAGTGTTGATTGCACTGCAAGGTCTTTATTCAAGATCAAATGAATTATGCTCCACCAAGGGAATCCATGACAGTAGATTGTAGTTGGTGCAAACTGTTCACAACCTAGGGAACTCACTTCTTACTACTGAGGTGAGCAGATGAATAGCTGCCTTAGGTTTTGCTTTGTCTCTGCTTTCATTTTTGGGAAGAAAGCACACCACAAACTTTCAGATCTCTGGACAGTGGTACTCAGGACTGCAGATCTTGGACAGAGCTTCCATTTCAAAGGCTGTATGCATGACTGTTTTGAGCCATCCTAGCCCTTAGAAAAGACTTGCCACCAATATTGTTGTTACTTGCAGGGTGAACCAGGACAGCCTGGAGCATTTGGACTGCCTGGCCCAGCAGGTCCAAAGGTAAGCTTTCCATTTCTTTTTTTTACATGGACAGGTATATTTTTTCACTAACTTTCTGTATGTGTGGGTTGCTTGAATTACTTCTTGGTTATGACCTTTGATACTCTCACTGATGAATAAAGAAACTCAAAATGCTCATTTTCATTAGAGGTCTGCTATGGTATCAGTGGTTAGTCAAGGTATGTATAAAGAACTACCTTTTTCTTCAATCAAAAGCATAAATGGAGAAGGTGAAGGGAACATGTTTTGGGGCATGTAAGCCTTGCTTCATCTCTTCAGTGAGTGTTCCCAGCCCTCTCCAAGACACTGGTGAGAATTAGTATCCATACTCTGTGATGGGGGGGAAATCACAGAGAGATCCTGGCCTGGATGCTTCTACCTGTTTTGGGAGCTTCAGTTTTGCAGCAACAGAGACTGAAGATACAATTATTGAGGGGATAATTGCCCATCATCTGGTTTCAGTCTTGTTGCTGTAACACAAAAAAGAAGATAGTGTATTAGGTTGGTGGTTTTTTAGTGCACAGCAAGCTCAGCTTAGCCTATGAAAGGTGCTACAGGATAATGGAAGGATTGCACAAATTTACTTTATCCAATTCTACCCCTGTAGAAGCAAAGACCTCTGAGCATCTGTCACTTAACTCTATCTGAGAAGACTCCATGAAGGACTTAATTTACATAGATCCTTCATGGTTTCTCACCTATGGAGAGGTGCTTTCTCCAAAATGTCTTTGTTGGGGTTTTGTTTTGTTTTGTTATGTTGGTTTTTTTTCCCATTGGTTGGGGTTTTTTTGGTTGTGGGGGTTTTTTTGTTCTTTTTTTTCTTCCATAAATGGAAATATTCATAACTTCTTAAGCCTCATCAGGAAAGCATTGAAATTAATGGTATGTTTGTGGATTAGCAGAAAAACTTGGCAGCAATCCTATGGTTCTCTCTGGGAGCCATATTGCCTTCAGCAACATGAAGGGGCTGATTGTGGAAGCTGCATGGCAGCATGTTCACCAGGGGATAAATGACAGCTGTAGAGCAGGGCTGGGCTAAGCTGAGGGGAGGCACTCTGCATATTGTTTTGCCTTTCATTGGGATTTAGGAGTAGATGAAGTGAACCTGTTTCATCATCCACAAATGCCTGTCAGTTGCATCTCTACTATCTTATATATAAATAAATATGTATTTTCTCTCTGTCCTATGTATTTCCTGTAGTAGAATTAAAACCCAGTAAACCATATGATTTTCCTCATGGTATGAAGTTCCTTACTCTTTCTTTGCCAAGCTTTTACAAAACAAGCTAAACTGAGGCATCTGCATCTACTCCAGAAGGGCTTGATCCTGCATAATGCTTCATACATCATACCAGGATCACCAGGCACATATAGTTCAGCCAAGTAACAAGGCAATGCAGAATAGAAGTTCAGCACTATGGGCTGGGCAGGGTAGGTGCTGGTGGGGCTGGACCTAAAGACATCTGAGTAAGCAGTGCCTGGTGCTCCCAGGGAAGAGGTGAGCTTATCTAACCCCAGCCTCTCAGCTACACTATCTAAATATAAAAGAGCCAAGTGCTTTCTTAGTGACTTTAATTTACTTCAATGGATGTGTTGGATATATGCAGTGTCCTTGAGCTGGATTCTGGCCTGAGCTATTTTAAGAAACAATCCTGACTTTGCTGACAGAGCTTTAAAATCTAAAATGAGTCCACACTACTTTATTCCTCAGCATACAGCCCAACCACCTCACTGGTGTGGAATGGGATGTGTAGAGATGGGTGGAAGCAGAGCAATCAGAAAGGTGACATCTCCAACTACTGCTGTAATGGTATTTTTGCCAGATCACTTCTTTCTATTTAAAATCATCAGCATCAATACAGTGGCTCTGGGCTCTACTCCATGCAGAGCTACTTTGCAGCTTCTCTGGAGAGTTGGGACATGGTCCTTCCTGGTTCAATCCATCTTCATTAACATTGAGCCAGGCAAGTGCAGTGCATGCTCAGCAGCTGTATGTGCACCCCAGGAAATTCAGCTCCCTCTTTTTCTGCTTGGCTGTGGGATTTCCAGTAGGAATTGCCAGCACTTTCTTTTAAGGAGATGTCTTGCAGCTTTTACAGACTTCATTAATTGTTTGAAGCTTCCAGTAGCTCAGATAAGGAATCCTGCAGACTTCTGGTAATAAGACTTCAATCCACAAAGGTACAGTAATAGATGATGAGCTCATTAGGGTACATGTATGGGTTACAGGAATGAAATGGCCTCAGTATGTCATCTCTAGTTTTACTGCTTTTGCTACTCAGTGAAATCTCCAAGGGAGGTTGTTCCTGGCTCAGTATCTTCATTGTAAAAATGTATGGGCTTTTTGGTCTTTGTTTTTTTTGTTTGGGTTTTGGGTTTTTTCTTCTTCTTTTTTTGGTCAGAGTTGGTGGGTAAACTGCATTTCTCACCAAGAAAGATATATGATCTTGCTGGCTATGTCCTGGTGGAAACAAAGAAGAGTTCTTAAAGTCAGCCTTATCACAGAATATATTTTGGAGATTCTGGTTCTAGAAGATGCCACAGTGTCTGAGATGTCAAGAAATATCCACTGATCAGTGGAGGAAAATCCTACATAAGTATGAGAGACCTGGAAGGTTAGTTTAAATGGAATAAATGTTTCTAGAGAAAAAAGGCCATAGCTGAGGTCTCTCACTGCATGATAGCATTGCAAAGAACCAAAATTTGAATTTTTGAGACCATACCTTTTAAGTTGTAAAATCCTACAGCAAATATTTAGCCTTTTCCTTTTTTTCTGTATCTCTAATGAAAGGTTAAAGAGATTTTTCATGGCTGTAACTGCTATGGCACTGATATAGCTGTAGCATTCCCATCTGAACTGACAGTTAGCTACACTTGATAGAAAAAACAGAGGGGTAGGTGGGAAATAAGCCTCTGACACACAAAGTATTAGGTAAGATTTTCATTTTGACAAATTTCTTTCTTGTTTGCTTTCAGCTGTCGAAGGTCTCACTTCTCTGTGTTACCAGACATGATCTCAGCACAGGCCTTGAGTGGGATCAGGAAATCTTTTCATCCAGACAAACCCAATTTCTCTAGATATAGCTTTTGCTGGGTGTTATAACCATGTCTTATGTAATGGTACTGAGTTGGACTTTGATGGTTTGGACAACTTGGAGCAGGTCTCTGGTTTTGTAAGGGTTTTGCAGGCTGAAAGGAGAGATTTAAGTGCATGCTCCCTCTGCTTTTAGAGGACTTGTACCAATTCCTCACCTTGCAGAGGTCCACAGGTGCCTGATGTTTCAGAGACCCCAAAGCCACCTTTGCTTGTGCTTAAACCCAGCTCTTGTTCACTTGTTTATTAATCTCCCTACTGCCTCCTTGGCCCTAGTTTGCCATATGGCTTCCTTCCATACAGGTTCAGCTTTTTATAGATGAACTGCTCACGAGCTTCAGGGCACAGCTTCATCTCTTTTAACAAGTCAAGTCCTCTCTGGCAGAAGGAGAGAATAGTTTTGGCAATCCATTCCTTAAGCAGAGGGGAAACAGTAGCCAAGGACAGTCATGCCAGCCTGCCAGGTCTGTGCTTAAAAACTGCTCCAAGTGATACTGTCATTTAGGCTACAGCAAGTGTAAACAGTGATGTGACATGACCAGTCTCCTGGGCACTTGCACTGGGATAAAAGTCTGCTCATAATTCATTGCAAAAACATCTTGCATAATATTATTTTTAATAAGAAACATCTATTAAGATGAAATGTAAAAATGATTTAAAAGTAAAATCTTGATCTGTATTGAAGCTTTATTCACTACAGCCACCCAATAAAGGAGTTAGTCAGGTCGGGAGGGGTGGGAGGAAATGACAAGGAAGTGAGATAAGTAAGTAAATAATAAAATAGGTGATATAAGATGCCAAACTAGTTCTCATGGTCAATTTGTCAGGCCTTGGTTGTCTCCATAGGATGGCTCTGAAGGCTGAACATGTTCAGCTGAGGATTCAAACCATTTGCAGGCGTTGAAAGACACATAAAAGCACAGACTGAGAGTTCTCTCCATCTCAGTTTACCTTCTCCAGGGGGAGAGTTAGTGTGCAACCAGTTGAAGGACTGCTGAAATATACCTGATACTCTTACATTTCTCACATTTTTGCTGAAATTAAACATTGGACATTATAGTTCTGATCTGTTTCTCTTCATTTACTCTTCAACATATATAAGTTTTGAAGTCTGTGGTTCATTATGCTGGGATATAACTTTTGCTGCAGTGTTTGAAGCAATGTATTTATGTTTGTGCTTTGTTCCACCAACACTGTTCAGGAGCTGTGACAGAGCTCTGCACACAGCAGGCTGGTAATGACTGATGTTACCAAAACTTCTAAAATAACCTGTAAAGGAATTTGCATGGGAAAATTTGTATTTGTAGAGCAAGACTGCAAGCTGAAGGATAAAACTTGCTAATGTCTGAGTGCTGGGGACAGAATAAAACATTGAGGTGTCCCTTTGGATAAGCGGCTAGAAAGTCAGACACTGCTGTGTATATCTTAGTGCTGAGACGGTCAAGAAGCCTCATCAGCTCCCTGTGAACCCAGGAGTGCAACTTAAATTTCTGAATAGCTGATTTTATTCTTGGTCTTTTATGTGAAACAGTTTCTGGTGTTTTACTATATCTCAATTCCTTGCCAGGGATCTGAGGGAAGACAGGGTCCTCCAGGAATTAAAGGCTATGTCGGCGCACCGGTAAGTCATGGCTCTTGTTAAATTTTTAACACTCTAGAAACTTCCTCTAGTTTTTCAGTATGTTCTGCCCACTTAATTTCTTTTCTTTTCTTTAAGAAGTATAGGATATGTCTGACCACTTATGTGTTTCATGCCCAAATAGTGACATCTTGACTTCATTGAGTTTCTTCTCACTTCTTTGAATGAGAACAGACCTGTAGCCAGTACAGAAATGTCAGTAGAAATGACTTGATACCCAAGATAATACATGATGATTTTGTGATGCTCCCACTGTAATGCAATTGTGTTGGTCTGTGAGGCTGCACCATTTATATGGTACTCACAAACTTTGTTAATCACCATCAAAAAAATGCCACCTCCCAGCAAGTTTCCAATAAGATTTTCAAAACTGTCAAGGAATAGACTTTGGGTTCAGGGAACAAACCTATCTGGAATGAATGGACAATCAGACCAAAATAAATTAGATGCTGGCAAGTTAACATCTCTGTTTTGTAGTCTCACCTTGCTAATTTTGGAGGCAGCCTTTAAGCTGGTGTTGTAAATGTTGACAGGGTTTTCTGAGGTTTAATGACCTGGCTGTACATCAGTGTGTTTTAGTGGCATACCAGATGTGCTCAGTACACTGAAAGTCCCTGTACCAGCCAAGGACTTGGTTTACAACTCACTACAAAGAGGCTAAATGTGTTCAAAAGGGTTTGGGCACTTTTGCCTTTGCTTTTTAAGAAATAGTGGTGTTATGGCATCACAGTGTGGGAAGATGTGCAGGCTCAGTTTGAGTCATTAGAAATGGACAGGGCTGTGCAGAGTCAGCCATGGCCTGAAATCTGAAACTCTTAATAATTAACTAATTCATCCTATGGCCCAAATGAACCCAGGTATGTAATTCTCATAAGCTGGGAGGTAAGCCTCCACTGCAGCCTAAAGTAAATTGAAGTTTAAATACACATGTATTACAAATAAGAAGCATTTTAAGCTTTGGCAGTTTTGCAGAGGTCACTACTGACTGAGCATATTTGTCTGCCTGTAGCTGTTAGCTGGTTCCTTAGTTGCTACAGTAAAGGTAAAATAAAAGATGCTACATGTGCCAGGAAAAGGTGGAATCTGTTCCTGCCCACTGAGTTGATCACCTGTGTTATTAGCATTGCTGTCTCATCAAACTAGGCTTCAGCAAACAGTTCTGGTGTATCTTGGGGGACACGAGTTATGCAGTCCAGATGAACACTGGCATTGGATTCACAATGCAAAAATGTACTTGGGCCTCCAGGACAGGGATTATCTAGCATTTGCCAGTTCTCAGAGTACCTGCTGTCTGCCTAGCTACTGTATCCAAAACCACTAGGAATGGGCATTCTTGCTTGTTTATGCAATAGGTTTTTTGATCTGTATTGTCCTCTACCTAAGTCCTCATGGTTTATGAGCAACATCAAAAATGCAGAACGTTGGTTGTTTTCCAGACCATCTGCAGCTGTGGTGAGTTCCTGGTCCCTCCACACTACTCTTGGCAGGAGGGTTGTGTGTCTGTGAGCAATATAATATTACAGGCATTTTTGGGCCCACAGGTCATCCCTGCTCTGTGAGTCTGTTTAGACCATGATGTGGCCAACTTTGAGGACTGGCTACATGAAAATGTCCTTGAGGTTCACTTGAATAGGTTGTGCAGATATGCACAGTATTTTGGTGAATAATTAGAGAAAGTAACTATACCTATACTTGGATTGAGCTTTATAATCTCTTTTTATTTTTAGGGTCTACAAGGAGAAAGAGGAGAAAAAGGAACACGGGGAGACAAGGTATTGCTGCTGCATGCTAGGAAAAGCCAGGTTGCTTTTTGTCTTTGCATCTCAAGTGAGATGGGCTGCCAGACCAGCAACACCAGAGGGTGACTGCTGATGGAGTTTCCTCACTGCACTGCACCTCCTGGTGCTGCCTGGGAATAACCTTCCATGGAAGTGCAGGAGGTTTTTATAGCTATAAAGCACACATTTAGGGACTTCTTGTCTATGCTTAGCCAGGAATGGAAGGAGAGAAAGGAGGGGTGTGGTGAAGGGATGCACCTGAGGAGATGTAGTGGGGTGTCCACACTGTGTGTACTGCCTGGGAGTTGTGAATGACAACTGACTGCTGCTGAGCACATAAGCATCCAGCACTTCCCCATGCCACTGCGTGGTTATCCATTGCTCAGGTTATCCATCTTCCTAGATTTCAGTCTTTTCCCATCACCACAAGCTCAATTTGTGATGAATATCAGGTAGTTTCTCTATCAAAGGCTTCATTCAACTGGTGCTGCTCTCTATCTTGTCTGGAAGAGCTGTTCTACACAGCACAGGACCCTGGGATTTGAACCACATTTATGGTTCACCAAAGAGACCAAATGCCTATTATACCTCCAATAAGCATTTAAAAGGAGAGCTGGGTGGACACAAAATCATTCTTTTTTTTGATTTGCTCATCACTTTTGGAGAGACCTAAGATATGCACACATTTTTGCTGCAGACCTTTGAGGCAGTGCTTGAGGCTCCCCAGAAATGCCTCCAAAAATGCATTTGCTGCTTCTGACAGGAGAAGCAGGTGTTGGCTGACTCCTACCCTGACCAGCACTGGGAGACCAGGCATCACTGGGCTCTCAGTTGGACCCAAGTCATTCCTTTTCTCCTGTAGACAAAACAGGTAGCACAGCCTTTCTCACAGTCCTGACCAATGGCCTTGTTTATGTCTCAAGATGGTCCTGAGGCAGGAATATTTCAGTACTGATCTGGCAGCTTTGCCCGTGTTCAAGTTGCCTTTAGTGCTATCTAGCTGTATGTTTTTGTTTAAAGGAGGGAGTTACTAGCTTGTTAGCACAACTTTGTTCATATTTCTCTCTTTACCTTCTGGAAAAGAAACCCAGAAATTTACACCAAGATTTTGTCTACTGGCAAAAATAATCAATAGACCCTTAGCATTGAGCTATTGTGTTTGCTCTTCCATGTGTTAAGGTGTCCCTTCCCAGGGTCCATTTTCTTGTTTATGATGAAGTAGCCATGACTATGTTTCATATTATCTGTCCTTGCTGCTGCAACTAGATCCAAAGGCTGGATCATACTTTATCTTCCTCACACTTTTACCTCAGTGCTTTGCAGGACTGGCTCACTGTGTTGTGTCTAGCCAGTGCCTCTGCTGTTTTTCTGGGGGCAAGTTTGTTTTATCTGCTGGAATATTTGGCTCCCGGAAGAAAATCCATCTTTCTGACATCACCATGATGGAGGAGGAAGCTGGAGCTGTGTGTGGGCAGACAGCTGACTAAGCTAGACAAAGATTAGAAGAGGGGAAGAAATGAATTAAGTTTTGTTTCATTAAAAGAATATACAGAGTTTGAGGCCCCCACACTTTTTTTCTCTAGAGCAGCCAGATCTCTGCTACAACAATTGTACTTTGATTTTTTTTCCAGGCTTTAGTGATGATCTTGGAGCACCCACTGCCATTGCTGTAACATCTACCAGTCAGCACTACTGTGAAAACAGTGGGTGGAAATTTGGCAGGTCAAATAGTTTCTTGTCTGCTCTTTAGTCTGTAACTTGACTACTGACACCTACGCAACCTGTGTTTCTTTGTGCCTGAACAGTGTTTATTGTACCAGATGAGAGCATTTGCCTGTGTGCTGAGTATTGGTCTATCAAATCTGCACCCTAGTATCAAAAAAAGGTTAACTACCCCATAATACATCTTTCTGCTATACTCTTTGTTGTGGTTTAGGGCTTCCCAGCCAGCAACAAAGCAACCATGAAAGCCACGTGCTCAATCTTACCCACCTTGGGTGGGGTTGGGAGGAGAAAATACAACAAAAGGATTGAGGGTCAAGGCAAAGGACAGGACTCACCAATTATGGTTATGGACAAAAGGCAGACTAGACTTGGGGGAACAAAATCAATTTAATTTAACTAAAACCACCACCAATGCACTAACAGAATCAGAGTAGGACAATAACAAATACAACTGGATCTCAAATTCAACCGTTCCCCATCCCCCTCCCTTCTTCCCACATCTTGCTCTGCTACCTCCTCCCCTCCAGCAATGCAGGAGGGCAGGGAATGGGGGCTATGGCCTGTTCCAGTCCTTTCCATGTTGTTCCTGCACCTCTTTTCACCTCAGAGGGAAAACTACTCACAGTTCTTCCCTGCAGTAACATGGCATCCCTCCCACAGGATACAGTCCTCCACAGGCTTCTCCCACTAGCGTGCCTCTATCCCATGGGTTTTCCCTCAGAATCAAGAACTTTCATGGGAGTGATCCTCTGCTCCAGTGTGGGCTCCTCCACAAGCTGCAGACAGCATCCTCCACCATTGATCTCAGTGGGCTGAAAAGGCTCAGTTTACCAACTCACCATGGGCCGAGGGGAATGGATGCTCCAGCATGCCTCCCCTGCTCCTTCCTTCCTGACTGACTTGGTGTCCACATGGTTGTTACCCCACTTCAAACAAACAAACAAAAAACACCTCCCAAACAAAAGAACTCTTTCAACCATTTTTCCCCTCTTAAATATGCTCTCACAGTTGCACTGATTGTCTTGGTCTTGGCCAGAGATGAGTCCAACACTGGACCCAGGAAAGCGTTCACAAACCTTCTTACAGGAACCACACCAGAAGCCCTTTCCTCAGCCACCAAAACCCAGCCAGGCACAAACCCAACACATTCTTCTATCCTGGGACCTCAAAAGTAAATATTAAGGTTTTATAGTGAGATCCAAATCTAGTAGTATTGGTTACACCTGACCTTTAGGAGAGCCACTAGACAATATGAGTGGTATCTCACGCCCAGAGGGTTTGCTGTAGACTCCAGGACAGACTCCACAGAGATAAGCATGATAAGCCATGTATGTATGTGATATCAATTTAGGCATGTACTGCTGTTCAGTAAGACATGAGGTATTGCATTTGCTGCATAAGTTTGTGCCCATCCTGTAAATCCTGGTCTGTTGTTGCCTGCTCATGTAAGGAGGCAGCAGGGCTGCCAGGTCTCTCTATGCAGTGGGTTTAGTCTCCTTCAGACTTTCCCAGGACCCTTTAAACTATTGGTGAATCATTTTTCTAGCAATTCATTACACTTTCTTAATGGTCTCCTGGTTGTTTATGACCCTTCACCATTTTGTTTCACTTGTTAAAAGCAGAAAAAACAGTAGAGCACAGGAGAATGATACAGAGTCTTAAAGTGAAAATTTGAGAGAAACTTTTATTGTGTTTGTTCTTTCTTTTGGAAAATAAGTGTCTTTCTCTAGATAGCCTTTAAAAAATAATGGAAAAAAATAATGAAAATATTTGTCATGGCAGAGTTTTCTGAAGAAACAACTGAAAACACATTTTTTTGGATTGGTTTCAAACAGCTTTATTGTATGCTACTTTATTGTATAACTAATACATTTGCCTTTCCCAGCTCCCATTAATAGCAGCAAGAATATTGACACTTTTCTGTTTTGGCAGCTAAACCAGCATGTGTGAAGTACTCATTGCTGCAGTATATTGATGTTAAAAATTCTCCTGAGAATACACTGCACATTTTGACAGCAATCCACCACACTGTTGCTTACTGAAAATCTCAAATTCAGGATACTTGTAGTTCAGACAGTGAAAAGGAAACAATTAATGGGGAAACTATTACCTTAAAAGCAAGCAGCTCTGGATGTCTGATGCTGGTTTTAAGCTGCTTTCTGTAGGGTATAGGTCTCCTTAATTTCATTCCTTAGATACAGAATTTTGAATTAGCATTTATGTTACAAGACTGACTGACTTTCTAAAGGGGGAAAAAAATTGATTTTCAAATCCATTTCTGACTTGCTGAATCAATGTAGTTTTCAAAAGAAGCTAATTAAATCCAAAGATGTAAGTGTGGGTTTGCAGATAATAACAGAGGTCAAACAGGGACCCTGTGGGATAGTAACCAGCAATCTGAAAAATTGTTTTAAAAAACACAAAATAATATTTTGCTTCTACTCCTTGTACTTGTAGAACTTGTTTTTACATGCACATTTATGTTAACAGTCAACAAACGTGGGTAGAGCCCTTCCCAAATCTTCGTTCCTGAAGCCTAGCCATGATGTTAACAGTGGTCCTGTTAACATAAATGTTAATTTATATTCAGCTCTGTGTGCAGGATCCAAGCAAAATCAGTGTTTCATTTTACAGAGGTTTAAGCATTTCACAGAGTAAGAGAAAGTCTCCATTTCAAAGAGTTTTAAACTAAAGAGGCTGGAATGAACAAGGGCCACAATGTCTAAGAGAAAAGTGAAGTTCAGCAGGAGTATGTCATTGATCTACTCATCATCTCTGTCCCTTGATAGAGATTATAAAGTATGGAATCTCTTAAGCTTGAATGTGGAAATATATTGGAGATCAGGGCCAGAATTCAAAAGGATCTTGAAAACATAATGTCCCAAAGCACTAGGTGACATTGAGAAGGGGCAACTGCAGGATAATCCATACATGTGGGATAACAAATTGCACACTGTAACAGATTGGGAACAACTGATGAAGAAGCTGTCCTGAAGAAGGGCTTTGGGTAAAGTAACATTATTCAGGGATTTAAACAGAAGGATACTCTATAAAACATGAAATAATCTTTCTGCTTAAAGTTAGCCTCAGCTGCTATTGCATTACAGGTAGGAGCTTGATGTTTGCTTATCTCAGAGCCTCAAAACTTTAGCTGAAACTGTTTAGCAAAGTTGATGTTTTGCCTCTTTCAGAGCCCCAAGAAAGACTTTCACTGAGACAGTTTTAGAGAGTTAAATATAGATAAGTTTAATTTAGGCACATAGTGTGACTTTGGGGTTGTCCTGTGCCTAAACAGGAGTTGGACTTGATGATCCAATCCTTGTAGGTCCCTTCCAACCTGGGATATTCTGTGATTCTGTTAAAGTTAGAGAGAGATTCAGAATTGTTGTTGATAGAAGTACTAACTGCATAAATCAAGCTCAAGTTAGTAATTCCAAGGTAACATCTGACTAAGCAGGAGGTGCAAGTCCTTGCAATAGTATTAATGTAAACTAGTAATGCTAGCAAAAGTTAAGCCATATATTAAAGGTGCAAATACATGTAAGAAGGCATTACCTTCTCACCAAGAAGGAGTTCTTGTCTTGGGTGGAGGAAGAGGAGTACAGCCCACTGGCCATCTCTGCTACATCTTCAGTCTTTTCCACCTGGGAAGGTATTCCCTTCATGATTTTTTATATTTTAACCTTGCCTATGATATCTAGCATGATAGGGTGGAGAGTTGAGTAACTTAGTTGTATATGTTTAGCATGTATTTCACTTGGCTCATTACCATGTTTGAAGTGTACACTTTAATATTCATTTTGCAGATAATTAGGCAAAGGTCTTTGCTCAGACACTGTAGCCTTCAAGATCTCTGTCAAATTTGCTTGGTTTGGGTTTTTTAGCCTTGCTGCAGTAGTTTTAGCTGAAACAGAAATGTCTTACCTTCACAAAACTCCCTTCTTCAGCTGTTTGGTGTCCTAGCTCAGCAAATCTCCACTCCCACAGGCAGCACAAGCCTCTCTTGGTTGCAAGCATCTTAACCCTTCTCCTAAAGCACACTAAATTAGCCTGGCAGAATGTCACATGGCAAGCTGGGAAGTTACCCCACATCATTCAACCTGTGACTACAGTCTTTCAGCATCCAAAACCATGCTTGTATAAGATCAGTGTTAGGGGAATCTTCCCATTGTTGGGGGAATCATTGTGCTTCTCCTCCTCCTTACCCAGACACATTTCCAATTCCATCCAACCAGAAGTTATATGTATTTGATGGATCAATACTTGGCTTAAAATAGACTTAGTACAAGGATAATAAAACACAAAACATAATAATCACTGACAATTATCAACATAGATTGCAACAAGCTTTGTAACTAACCTGTTAATCTACTCCATGCAGAAGTTTATTCAATGACCCTGCCTCCATATTTTCCCTAAGCTCTCTGCTGGCCTTGGCAACATGTTTCATATGAGGTATTTGTTCACTAAGATCTTGGGGTATATTTGGTATGTGAGTACAATAAGTATCATTAGTTAGACTCAAATATCTACATACTCCATTCTCATTCAACAGCAATGTATCTAATGGCAGCCTGGTTGGTAGTTACATCTTCAATGTTGGCTGTAGGTGCATATTCAGTTCTTCCAAACTGACACAAGACTCATCAGCAAGCACCACAATCTGTGCTCTGAGGTTATACAACATTAGCAATTTTGAAATACAGTTGCTTGTGGGGGTAAATATTGATTTCACTAACCATCCTGTCATAGTTCCTGTGTCCAGTTTTGGGCACCTAGCTATAGTGAAGATGTGGCTAAATTTGACAATGCACAAATGAGAGCAATAAAAATGTTCAGAGGGCTGAAAAACATACCCATGAAGAAAAATTGAAAGTATCAAGGTTGTTTAGTCTAGAGAAATTTGAAGGAGTTGTTTTGTAAGTTTTCAAATGCATAAAAGGCCATTGTAAAAATGAAGGGAACAGTCTGTTCTCTGTGGGGCGTTAAGGAAAGACATATTAGTCTGAAACTGTAGTGAGAAAAAGTCAGGTTTAGGTACAGGGGAGAAAACATATCTTCAGGTATTAAAAATAAAGTACTGGAATAGATTGCCTGTGGACTTTGTGGACTGTCCAACTCTGAAGACATACCAAAACAGATTGTTCCCCCAGGTTATGGAAAGCAAAGGTGAGAAATGAAAAGTTTTACTTAACTGGGTAAAAAGGAGCTATTGCTGGATTGTGGATTCATTATTTTTGTAAGAGCTATTGTAGGCTGATGTTTTCCTGATGCACTTTATTCTGTTTACATCAACCCACCTCAGCAGGCAGAAGACAGATACCCACGTGGAAAGCTGGCATACAGCCACCTCTCCTCTCTAAACTTACATCCTAGCTATTTGGTTCTAAGTTTTCTAGATAGACAAATGCCAAGAGTTAACAAACTTAAGAGATGATAGAAGTTTCCTACTGACTACACTCAGTTCACCTTTGTTTTACTGGATGGAAGCTCCCAGCACTTTCCACAGGACAGATGTGTGTACTTCAGCGATGTTCTTTATTGGGCTGCCTTGAATTTCTCTCCTTATTCCATACTCTTGGACTAGATAACAGACATCTCTAGCAGAATGGTGACTGACACACCACTAATTTGAGTTATAGTGGTTCCTTCTTTTCTTTCTCCAGGGAGAACGAGGCCTGGATGGGTTCCCTGGAAAGCCAGGTGTGGAGGGGAAACAGGTATGTGGCAAACACTTGGTGACTGTAGACTTTTCAATGAGCAGAAGCTGACTCTAAAATTAACTCCTGCTGAGTCATGGCAGGACACTGCTACATCCTTATTCTAAGGATCTTTCTTGGCACAGTTTTCTTTTTTTGTCTGTTTTGTGTTAGAATTAAATTGTAGTGCAATGTACACTTAAAGGAAATGTCAGTCCTTTAAGCATGACAGATGTTTGTCTTAAACACACATAAACATTCAGCAGTTTAAATCTGATTTTTATAAACTCTTTTTTTCCCCTCCTGCAACTTGAAAGAGGGAGAACTGGATTTAATATATTAGGGGTTTTTTCAATAAAATCATGGAACTATTTACATGTTTAAGACACAATGAAACCAGAAAATGTTTTAAGAGATCAGTACATTTCTGCTGATTACACAGATAATGCTTTGTCTGAAACTGCTATCTGTAGATCCCTCAAGCCTGTTCTCATTACTCAGGGTATGACACCTAATGAAAGGCATTCTTTACTCCCAAGGATCTTCTGATCTAAATAGCAGACTGTAAGAAACAAAGGCTAAAATGTTATTTGCCAAAAGCCATCATTGCCACCCTTGAGCATGAAGCCTCCAGACCACTATGTCTGCATCCCATTCACTAGTCCTTGCTGTTTCCCACTCTGGAAAGGATTGTTTTGAGATATGTTCTTGCAGTTCAGATGTGGAGGAGCTACACATCAAATCCTCAGCATAGTTCATCTTCAAGTGGTTGATCCTACTGGTCACTCAAGTGGCTGCTGGGGTCTGGCCTGTATGTGTTTTACATGGCAGCAGCCATCTGCTACCTGTGCTTTAATCTCACTCTTTCAGCAGCTGGAGTTTCAACTTCATTTTTTGGGGAAGTAGTTTTGTTTCCATATCAGACATGTCTTTTGCATTTAGATAACAAGGTATAGTGTCATTAGCAGCCTTAATCTTTGTTAAATCTGCATCTTACTCTCCATAAGTTGATAGAGATTATTGCACTAAATGTTCTGCTTCTCCATGGGGGATTTGACAGTTCATCATCATTTTTCTCTCTGCTCTAAGTCACACCTTACCTTGTACTGGGAAGTATTTTTCTAGTTAGTTTATCACTGTCCTAATAAGATGGAAATATTTTCCAGTGCTAGATGCAGCATTGGAATCACAATGAACTATGTTCACTATGACCACTACTGTTTTATACTTGCAGCAAACACAGGGAGAAATTACAGAAGGTTGTGGAGGTGGATGCTGATTGTTTACTACTTCTAAGAAACAATTTCTCCAAGTGACATCCTATTACAGAAGTTGGGTTGCTCTGAAGGTTTTTTTCCCTTTTTCATGTCTAGACACCTAGCAGCAGGCAAATCTTCATGCCTGTATTTTATCCTAAATTTTGTGTCTGACACTAACATACTCCCAAAACTGCAATCCTTCTGAACCAGCTGAAAATAAAATGCTGTTATTATGGCTGCTGTGACATCTCCATCCTTAATCCCCTTCCTCTTTATTTAGCAGATCCAGAGCAGCCTTGTCCTTTGTATTAGCTACTACTGTAGTGCAATGGGATGTAACTATTTGTGCTGCTGATACCCAAACCTGCAGCCTTATGTTTCTCCTGTAGTTTAAGAGGATGGTGTTTGATGACCAGCAGTATGTAAATTGAAGTTTTTTCCTCTCAATTTTACTTGTTTATAGGGCCCTGCTGGCAGCCCAGGCCCTCCAGGTGCCAGTGGGACCAAAGGAGAAAAGGTGAGCTGGGATGGGATGCATGGGAGCAGTTTGGACACGTGTCTTAATTCCTCCCTAATGCTGGAGATATCAGGGCTTTTGTCTTAAGCTTTATCTTATTTGTGTATACATAAAGCTTATAGGCAGGTTAGTGTTTCACTTTGCTGACAATGCTTCAGTCTGAAATGTGTTTAAGTGAGTGTAAAATCATGTCTGATTAAAGCTCCTCTGCTCTTAGTTTAATCCTCATAGAGAGAGTAGAAGGAAAGTAGAGAGTAATTTGGCTCAGGAAATCTTCCATGCCTAAAAAAGGTGGGTAGAAATGTTAACATGTTTGTGTAGATGACAGATTTCTGACCCAGGAGATGTAGAATTGACTCAGAAATTGCCAATCAGGTGTGCCTTAACCCTCTTACCTGCAAAATAATTACTCACTGCTCTCAGCAGTAATTATGACCTCATCATTTTACAGAGTTGTTAGAGTTCCCAGGGCAGCCTTATGTTTCCCTCTCTGCTAGAGGTGATGTTGTGGTTTTGGTATTTCCTCTCCAGTTTTTTGGCATGAGCAGAAAGGCATTCCCACTTCTGGATTTCCTTTCTCCTTTTCTCCTCCAGATAGGGCAGTAAGCCTTATCCAAGAATGCAGAGTTCAGAAGCAAATCTATTTACTATTACTTTCCCACTCAGATTCAACAGACATAGGTGAGGTTTCAGAAGCACCTACAACCAGGGCACACCCAGTGAGGTGATAAGCAACATCACTGAGGTGATAAGGTGATTGTGTTCCAGCATGTGTACAGTAGAGAGCAGCCCTGAGTTCATAACACATCAACCATATTTCTTGGTACTTCCAGAAGACATTGAGTTCCTTGCTCCATTACTTTCAGTGCAGCTGTTGTATGTCTCTTCAGTCTCTCTGGCACAGTAGGGACTCTCTTTAGTGCATATATATATATGTATATATACTATACTACACTATATATATTTACTATACTATATATAGTAAAGGATATACCTCCTGGATGCTTACTCTTAAAGCATAATGGTGGACATAATAAATGATGGACACTGCTGGAGAAAAAATGGTGTGAGACAAACTGACAGCCTAGATGGCAATAAATCATGTAAAGAGGGTGCAGCATCTCAGTGTTCTACAAACACAGAGTGAATCTGCTCTGACTTGAGGAAAATTGTACTGTTTCTCCTTTTTCTCTTTTTTTGCAAAGTTTTTTTTTGCTTATTAACAAACAAAAGCACTTTGGCCTCTAAATATCCATTCTGCAGACTCTGTTAGAGACCTGAGCATCAATCAGGTTTATTTGTGTGGTATCTATACAAGATTTAAAAAATTTTGAAGCTCAAATTTAATGTTATGGGGCATCAAGTGCATAATTGATTTTAAGGCACTAAATGTCATTAAAATCAATGTATAACATCACAGTAACACAGAACACAATCAATCCCTGCATGTATCCATCTGCAGGTCAAAGAAAACAGAGTTAATTGGGATTGCATGTTTCATATATCACAGAATCACAGATATATTAGTGAAGTGATGGTATCAAAAATAAGAATGTACAACAGCAGTTGGAAAGTATGCTTAGAAGTTTGCTTTTGGTTTGTGTTTTGTATCATGCTATGTTGTGGTTTGTGTTATGTTTTTTCATTTCTTTCATGTTTCCCTCCAGGGTGAACCTGGACTTCCAGGATTGCCTGGCACTTCAGTAAGAACATTATTTTTAGCTTTCACAAGCCTTGTAGAAATTATTGCATGAGAAGAGAAGGTGGAACTTGGGGGTGGAAGGACTTTACTAAATGAGAGATGCTCTTAAAGATCTTGTCAAAAGAATGTGAAGTTTAAGACAGTGAAGGTTTTTGGAGGAGACAAATGAGGAGTTCCAACAGGGAGATGCACTGCCAAAATTTGGGGAGATGTTTGAAACGTAAGGATCAGGACTTGAAGAGGTACTGAAATGATTGCCTCAGGTGCACCAGAGAAAGCAATCCTGTGACAGAACTGTGTGGTTTTCAGGACTGATGTAGAGTTGATGCCTAGTGGCCTTTGGAAAGAAGAGCTTGTGAAAGTTATAAAAGTAAAGGAAAGATGAGAAGTGAGTTGCATTACTGAGTGGCTTTGTCATGGGCTAAGCATGAGAGTTGGGAGAGAAGAAGAAAAAGGAAATTTCTGATGAGGAGAAATTATCTTTTCTTGTGTTATGTCTGAAAAAGTCCTGGTGGAATATGAGACAACTAGGAGCTGATGTTTTGAAATTAGGAAACAGAGAAAATAGAAGAGGGGGATTGATCTTTCCTGTGGCTCTAAATTTATATGTCTTTGTGCATCCCTCTGCCTTCGGCAAGGCCTTCAGTGACCCCAGAGGTGTCACTAACAGGGACATAAGGATATCCAGAGGTTAGTATTTTCTATTTGAAGAGGTCATCTTCAACTGAACAGAGAAAGAAGATTTACCACAAAGCATACAGAGAACAGGTCTAGAATTTAGTATGAGTTTTGCTGGGGCTGGGAACAAAGCTGCTGGGAATTATCCCTTCTGCTTTCTGTAGTGGGCTGGCTCTGGCTGCATGTCAGGTGCCCACCAAAGCTTCTCTATGACTCTTCTCCTCACCAGAACAGGGGGAGAAAAATACAAAGAAAGGCTCATGGGTTGAGATAAGGACAGGCAGATCACTCATTTACCAGTTACCACCACAGGAAAAGCAGATATGACTTAGGTGGGTTTGTCTTGGAGCTAGCTGGCAGTGTCTCTGTCAGACATGGGGGAAGCTTCTGACACCTTCTCACAGAAGCCACCCTTGCAACACCTCCAGTTCCAAAACCTTGCCACATAAACCCAAAGAACAACAACAAATTACAATTAGGAGACAGCACTCTTGGACTATTGGCAGAAAGCATTAAAGGGCCTCTGAGGAGACAGGCAACATTAACTGTAGCTCTCTGCCACAGAAGGACTTGGGTGCTAAAGAGAAGAATGTTGATGGTCACCATGAAAAAGGCAGAAGGAAATTTCCTTACCCAGAACATGGTAGAAATCAAAGGAGGGAGAAAGAGAGAGCTCTCAATAAAACTTGCTTTACTTTCCTGCTTAAATGTGAAATTAGTGATGTGGCAGTAGTTGCCAAGAGATTTTGGAAGAGATGTATAAAACCTGAAAATGAACCTAAAGTTCCAGGAGGTGGGTGGAGAACAGGCTGAGAAGGCTGACAGCTGTCAGTCACAGCCACAATGACTTGCATGGAGGAGCTGAAGAAAGGTTTGAATCATGCACATCTCAGAAGTCAGCCTTCTATTTATATGATGCATTCTTCATTCAATATGACTTTGTAATTTAAAAGAAGACAAGGGCAGAGGAATTTACTAACTTACTTATACCAAAGAGATAATGAATCTGTTCTCACTGTTAATACAGCCACACCAGCCACTTCATAGGTAAGAAAGAGAGCAAACCTCATGTCAGCCCAAGCTGTTTAAATAGAAAGTATCCCTCAGGCTGCAGGAGGATTTGAGGAGCTGTAGTAGTTAATGTGTATCTTGAGGGAGTGGTGAGGGCAGAAAAATACACTATGGGGCATCACCACACCACTGGTGTCTCCTGTGTTGTCTCTCCTCTTTTTCTTTTTTGTGACTCTACATTTTCATTGCAGGTGCATATTGAGGGCCTAAAAGGAGAACAAGTAAGAGAGATTCAATATCTATTCTTCCTTTGCAAGGATGCTTTTATATAGTTCAATTGCCTGATAGATTAAATTTTGCTTTATATGCTTTAATGCTTCAAAAATTAAGGTGGATGTCAGGCCATCAGGAAGCAAATTTTCCTATTTACAGTGGAGAAAATAAACAAGAAAGGAAAAAGGACAGTGTTCTTTTCAGGTGCAGTGAATCTGACATGAACAAGGAGTATAAATTGGAAAGTCAGCTATGGAGCTCTTTAAGGCCAGGGAAGTGTTAATGTGAAAGTTAAGCCATATTTGAGTTTTATGGTCAGTTTGCCTCTGAAGCTGGTCACTCAAATAAGAGACATCCATTGCTTCAGTCTTTTAGTCTTACATATAAATAAAATTTATTTAAATTTTGATTTTGTGCTGGTAGGTGCCTGAATTGTATTTGATTGTTATTTCATCTAATCACATGCATCTAAATGGTACTTTAAAGGTTTTCACAACTCTGCTGGCTTAGAGAAAATGCCAGTAGAATTCTTTTTGTAAGAACTACTTTACTCCACCACTAAATCCCAACTCACAGTGTTTTACTGGAATATCCAGGATAGACCAATGACTTTGGTGGAGTTTGCTACCTTTAGAAAAACAAAGAGCCCATTATGGATAAATGCCTGCTGAACATTGGTATATCAGTCTGTGTGCAGTCTAAAAGTACTGATAATTCAAATAGCTAAAGGGTTAAAGTGAAAACCTGTTGGTGACTGCACTGGTTCTTTGGGATCTATGAGAAAAGGAGTGGTATACATCCTGTACAGATGGCCAACATGAGTAATATGGCCATATAATTTTTCATACACAGATTTTAACAGTTTTTTGTCTAAAAATATCACATTTCTCTAGGGAGAGCCTGGGCCACGGGGACCACAAGGCCAACCTGGACTTCCTGGACCTCCAGTAAGTTGTTGCTCTTCTTACTTGCAATTCCCAGAAACTGAACCTCAGACTGGTGTGAGGCATACATGCAAAATCTTATACATTATTCAGGCACTAATATCTTAAACAGTGCCCCCAGACTCCTGTTTTCTTCACTACTCAGAGGTCTTCTGTTGTGGATGGCCACTCTGAACATATGGAGGTGGCACCCAGGCCATGGGCAGTCATTGCAGAGACAGACTTTGCCTCAAGGTTGTTGTCATGTAGAACCTGATCTGTTTTCTATTTCTAATGTCCTGAAGAGCTGTTATGGGTATTCAGCACATCTCAGAGGCACTCAACTGGTAACTTGTAAGCTATCATGTAATGAAGGCCAGAGAACTGTTGCTGTAAGAGGACTAAGAGGAGTTGGCTTTATGCCACGAGGTCCTGGCTAAAATATTTAGTGGACAAAAATTAAGAATTGGGGATGTGTGTTTGTATTTCACCATCATTTTTTGCAACTATCCAGACATGCCAGCATTCTTACTTTGGACTTAATTGTAGCTTATTCTAGTTATATTTTATAACCCAGTTCTGCAGGATGTCTCAGTTCAAACTGTTACTGCTGCCTCATTTGCCAATACTCTGTATTTCCTTGCTTTTGAATTGTGTAGTGTGTTTCTCTGTTGATTGGGTTTTGTCAAATTGATGGCATTGTGAAGATGCATTACTTAGGTAAATCTGGTTTTAATTATGTACTTTAAATATAGTTGTGTGCTCTGTATTTAATCAGGGCATTGTCACTTTTCTCTATCTTGTTTTCTTATTCTCTTCTGCTCACAGGACAACATAACTATCAGGTAAGAGTTGTCTAGGTAGCTGTGCAGTAATAGTAGCACAAAACAGCTAGGAAATGGTTATGTAGTTAGTTGGTTTTTCTGACTCAGTTAACTTTCTAAAACTTTTCACTTTTAAAGGGAGAGGCTGGTCTGGAAGGCAAACCTGGAGTCCCTGGTTTACCAGGTCAAAGGGTGAGTTGCTGTTTTTATTCAGTGTAAGTCTCAAGATGCTAAGAATGGCTTTGTTCAATAAGGTTTAGTACTTTGACCCAGTTTACATACATTTTTCAACTTATTTAAGGATCCTGAAGGTCCAGATACTGTCCTCTACTCCTTCTTTGTGGTCCAGTAACTTTCACTAGCTCTTAGGATGCAGTGGATATGGGACTATAGGAAATTTCTTCCCTGTCATTTGCTCTCCAGTTTTTATGTCTGTGCCTTGCCAGCTAGAGGATTATTGGTGTGACTCTGAATGTGTAGAGCTGCAAGTGATATGGGCAGGGTGAAAGTTCAGAGAACTCCTGTTCTCCTGGAAGTCAAATAAATGCAAAGACCCTTACAATACTCACTATTTTTTTGTTCTGGTTGGTCTCAAACAGAAGCTCCCACAAAACAAGGAAAGAAATATATACCTTGGTAGGTGCTTTTCTACTAACTTTCCATTGAATTGCATGATATTAAATAGAACTGTAAGTGTGGGGTTTAGAAATCTTCTCCTGGGAAGATGGGGCATGCAGTCTCATGTTAATGGTGTAATAGAAAAGGGCATTAACTTCCTTTCTTGTACTTTTCCAGTCTTTAGAAAATATCACCTTATCCCTTCAGCAAATAATTGTGTTGTGCTTTACTTGTGAGTTGATGAGTTCTGAATTGTCCTGGTTTTAAAGCCTGCTATGAAATATTGTTTCCTGAATAAAATTAGTAGAGCAATTAGCTGGGTAAAGGACAGTGATCTGTCAGGATCTGTGAGAGGACACAAAACACTCCTGCTAATGATAATTTGATTAGAAATGCTATTTGATCCATGCTGTCTTTGAATGTTTCCCTAAACTCTGTTGTGTCTAGCTAGCTAGACTTCTTCTCCTAAGGGTCTTCATTTGTCACCAGGCATCTTATGTGGAGAGATATATTTTCTTAATTAAAGGCCATTATTCAATGACTGAACACATGAGATGAATCAAAGTCCTGGACTTGGTGGATCTGCATGAATAACCTACACATGGGAGAAAGAACAGATTAGCAGATATTACAGATTCACCATTAGTACAGTTCTTGACAAAGCCCAAATATAAATCCAGGCATTGATTATTATCTTGTATAAATTTGGCTGCAGGAAGCAAGTATTTCTCTAGGCAGGCTTAGAAGTTAAAATACCAAAAGCAGATATCTCCTCCAACATTTGTTCAAGTGTAGTTTTAAATTACTGGCTGTGAGGTGGTGGCAGGCTTTGAAGGCACAGTTTAGAGCCATAGCAAAGCCTCCTTCACACATCCAAACAAGAAGGCTCTCTAGCTTTCTGGGACTCTCAGCACCCAGTGCTGAGGACAGGAATGAGATCACAATGCCTGTTTCATTTGTGGCTCCAGCCCTGACTTGTGAGATGTTGCTAGCATCTCTTCACCTCTGTGTCCTCCATCAATAGGGGTAGGAGTGTATGGCTATACAAGTATTTGAGCAAGCCAAACAGCCAGAAGAGTGGTGTGAGCATGGGTTTGTTTATCACTGAGCATGTTCCCCAGCACAACTTTGGGTCATGCTAAGTAGTTGCCTTCCATAAATGTGGAAGGTGTGGGGTGACTGTATCTGGTAGGTTGGATGAGAGAGGTCACCCTCTTTTGTGAGAAGGAGACTTTAGCTGCATGAACACATTTGATTTTAGGGTGGGTTTGTGGGATTTTCTTCCATCTTCCTGTCCTCCTCTTTCTTCAGTGAAGTTGAAGAGAATTGAAGTATTTTGATTCTGCTCCTAAAACTTTTGACACTTGATCTACAGAAATATTTGTTGGAAATGAACCTAACATTCTTGCTTCATAGACACAAAAGATGCAGATGTACGATATGCAGATCTTTGGGTGATTCAGCCTTAACACAGAGTTCTTCTGAAGTGTCCTACAAATAACTTGATTTTCAAGAATTTGCCTCCAACTGAAGTGATACAAATTCATTTAAGTGTTTGAAATTTCAGGAGGAAACCAACAGAAAACATTTTTCCTCTAGCAGTACTTTCCATATAGGCATGAGATAGTAGCTGCCTAGACTCACTTTGAGTGTGATGTGCTGAAGTGCAGCCTAGTTTTCTAAATTTATGCTCTTAAAGTTCTCCCAGTTAAAGAACTATCAGTGCAAAACAAGAACAAGAAAATAATACAGGAGTCTTTTATTATAGTAAGAGCAGTCTTATGGGAAAAAAATTAGTGGACTATATCTTTTTAAAACAGTAACCTTTACTAAATGTCCTTCTCCATGGTTAAGACTCCAATGTACATGAGTCAGGCAGATAACTAATTACAATTCTCCTTTTTTCAAGTTACTTCATGCACAAAATAATTTATGCAAAGCACAGAATGAGACTGAGCTGGATGTAGAAACAGAGAGAACTCAGAAAATTGCAAGACCTTTTCTTTTCCCCCTTTTTTTTGGTGAGCTAATAGCAAAGTTCAGCGTGGTGATGTCAGGTTGGAGGCAAAAGCAACTAACGCAGCTCCAGGACTGGATTACAAAGGATTGTCTTCTGCATCTTTAATTCAGCTGTCATGTTGCAGCAAGTTTACATGTTGATGCCTCCATATCCCCTGAATGTTTATTCCAGGTCAGAGCAGAACAAAAAGCTTAACAGACCTTTCTTGACTCTTTACAACTAGATTACAAGACTCAGTAAGCGCTATGTATTTGTTTTACAATAGAGCCTAAAGGATCCTGTTAGAACTGGAGACTGCTGAATTCAGGGCACACCCTCCACCCAGAAGAGATGTATTAAGAGCACTTGCCAATGTATGTGTTCTTGCTTTGAGCTAGAACAGAACTATTTCTGTTCAGTCATCTTATTTTTCAGCTAACATGAAAAGCTTACCCCTGTTAGCTGTCACAGTGGGGATAAATTTGTCAGATCTCTGGAGGGCTGCTGAGCTCTTCTTTGTGTACTTGAGGGTGGGATGGAAATACATGTATTTGACTTTATTCCTTCTTGACATAACGTTCTCCTAAGTGGATTGAAGAAGATGGTGTTCCTGTTCTGGCCAGACACAGCTTGAAATGGAGAGTAAGCACTGTTTCAACTCCTATTTCTCTGTGTATGAACTCCCTTTGATTTGAACTACCACAGACTCACAAGGTGTCTGTCTATAAACCCTTTGTTTTCTTTGGCACAGCAACCACAATAATCACCCATAAACTGGCCAACCTTGAAGGTATTTGCATCCTCAAGCTAGAGAGATGCTGTCACTTCATAACTTACTGTCATTTTCTAATATATATGGAGACTATAAAAGTCTGGTATCTTCAGGGAGCTCAAACATTGATTAACACTGCAGGATTTCTTCTGGCTTCTCTAGTAATGTAGAATTAAAAGGACAGGGCTTTAAGATGTAATCCTAGCATCCTGTCTAGCTTGCAGAGGAAATAGTTACCATTTATGCTAGCAGTTATATTTGTTCACTGTTAGGGATGCTTCCTGTGTGCTTGGTACCAAGCCTACCTCTGTTCCTGGGGCCAAAACTCAGAGAAAAATGTGCTATGATGATATATAGCCATTCTGGCTATTGGACAGCAAGATGAGAAGCAATCTTGGGCTGTGATACCTTTCAAAATTTCACCTCTAGTCAATGGATGGTTGTGTTCACAGAAATTTGTGGGTGCTTGAAGTATTCAGATGACATTGCCTGCCCTGACAAAGTTCAGCCATGCAGAAATCAAAATGTGAGAAACTTAATAAAAAGAAGGAAAAAGGGATTGATGGCACAGATTAAATCCAGGTGAAGCTGTAACTGCCAGTGAGCTAAATACATCCATTTCTAATAAAACACACATTTCTAACTCTGCTATTTTTCAAATTGCTGATGGAGGCAAATAACATATGTCTTGTAGTTGAAGGATACACATTCTTACACACTTAGCTAATTCTTCCTATAAACAGCAGAGCATAATTGCTGGTTTTCTCTGTTATATCATTAGACAGTGACATTTTGCTGAGCTTTGCTCTCATAGGTATAATTTTTCCCAGCAAGTATTTCTGTACTTTATAGATAGACTGGAATATTATGCAGCAAATTTGTTGTAGTTTGATCTTGGCTAGCCTTTGAATGGCCAAAGTGTCCTCTTCACAATGGGGAATTGCACTATCAGCCTTTCTGTCAGTATTATTATATGTTTCTTTAAGGAATGTTTCAGTGTTTTGAAAAACACCAGATTTCTGAGCATTATACCCAAGGAAAGGTTAAACTCCTCACATCTGTTGTTGCTGCTGCAGATTAGCCTGCTGGCCATCAGTATGGAAACAGAACAACTGGTGCATACTTCTCACAGGAAGCAAAATATCCTTCCTCTGCCTTCTTGGCTTTTGAGATGTGTTTAGGGAGAAGGTGATGCTGCTACAACCTTCCTCAGATTCCCCAAGTAATATTTTACAGGTGGGAGTAAGTTTCCAAAAAGTAGCAGTTTAGCAAACTTAAATGCTCTTAAGCTGGAAAGCTTCTAAACCATGCTCCTGTAGGCCTCCAAAACAAGGTCAATGGATACTAATCACTTGAAAGGTTACAAGGCTCCTTGGAATTTTGTTGACCTGAACACTAATATATGTATTACCCTTGGTGGTTTTGCATAGAGTACACAACTGGGTTTGTTCATGCTCTCCAACTTGTGATATCTGATTTAGGATGACTCCTTAGGAAGCTAATTCCATTATGTTCCTTCAAAGGGTTATCAGATGTGTTTATATCAGGCTCCTGCCTCCAATGCAGTCTCTGAATTAGAGTCCAAGGAGATGCATAAACATTGGAAGAGGAGTTACAGGGTGGGTGCTAATCATACCCAGTGGCCAATGAGGTTAGTGGGACATAAAGAATCAGATGCAACATGATGTGTGCTGATCTCAGTGTTGCAGCTGTAGAACCAGTGACTCTGTGATGTGTAGCTCACATATTTATAGGAAACTAGAGGTAGCATGCAGGAACAGTTATCTCCTCTGTCTAGCCCCCCACACTGCACCTTATATGCTTTATTCATAAGCTTATTTATTTATATAAATGAGCATTTTAACAGTTACCTTTGTATGGTGATTAATGTGGTGACACATGTCTTTAGAGTTAAAAATGGGCTCTTTTTGACTTTGATAAGCAAAGGTGATGGATGTTGAAAAAGTAGAAGGAGCACTTAGGAATAGTGCCTTTACTTGAGTATATAATGCAAATTTTTATTGATGTTAGGGTCTTGCAAATTACTGCAAACTCTTTCTGATACCCAAGGACCTCATAGTCAGTCCTTTAATGTTCTCTTTATTTTCTTCTGCATCTGACTGCTGCTTTATATTTTTGTTATAAGACAAATAAGGAAAATATCAGATTCTGACACACTAGCTAATGAATGTCAGTCAAAACCATGGAAAACATAATGAAAACTTGTTTCACTTTTGATGATTTTACTTTTTCACTCATTTAAGTCAGCAGGAAGTTGTTATTTATAGGTGTTGTTTCTGGACATATTTCCATAGTGAAAAATAAAGGGAAAACTATACACATGGATCTTAAATATGAATGAGAAATCATGTAATCAGTGACATGAAACTTGCTTAATTATGATATCCTTCTAAAAAGAAAATCAGTTTGGATGAGAAGTGGAAATGAGGAAAAAAAATCCCACTTCTCTTTGTCTCTTAGATATTTACATGACATCTCTTGTATCCTCAGTATTAATTAATGAATACATTCATACTCAGAAGTATTAATGATTCAGTGTCTGTCACATGTCAGGGAAGGATAGTTTATTTTTACAAGAAAGCCAAGTCACAAAATATTTGACTTGCCCAAAGGAACACAGCAAGTTAGCTGCTGAGTTGAGAAACAAGTCCAGTCTCTGCCTTAACTCCAGTGCTTCATGCATCCATACTTCATCCTTTCATCCTCTTTTTTTTCTAGTGTAGGACTTTCCCTATGAATTATTTAAGGCCAAACCCATGGGAAATGCAGGTGCCACAACATCTATACAGGTGAACTTGTCTCAAGGGTGTACTCTGAGTCCTAGCCTATCCTTCCTTTGCATGAATGAAGCTCCCTGGTTTCTCTGGAGGAACCTTTTTTTTGCTGGCAGAAAAGTCAGTAAGCACTGCTCCTTGTTGGTAATGACAGCCCTAGTCAGAAATGCCACATGGATTTCTGTTTCCTCACTTAGAGATTGTGAATTTTTTATATTCATCCATGCACCAGAGTTATTTTCTTTCTTAATGTGTGAGGCAGTGCAAGGAGCACAAGGGACACTGCTTGGCTTTGTTGGGGAGGAGTAAAGAGCTAGACTGCAGCAAGGAAAGTACCTTCTTTGGCTGCCTCTTAGCACTGACTTCTCTAGCCCTCTGTGGGCAGCACCCAGATGAGACTGCAGAATGTTAAGAGGTGTCAACACATGCATGAGCCCAACCCTTGTCTCTGGGGGCTATTATCACATTCTGGAGAGATACAGACCTGTCAAAGACAACTGGAGTTTCACATCCAAATAGAGTCTGCTGCCTGTGTTTCTAGCCTTTGTGTTTTGTATATCCATACTGTGATTATTTACCACTTTGGAGGTGAAAGACTTTGAGAAGTCATTAGTGGTGTTTGCTTAGGTGTCTCATACTTGTTTCTCTGTTGAATATGCAGGGTAAAAAGGGAGAACCAGGATTCCCAGGGATTAATGGTCTGATTGGCCCTCAGGTAAGTGAGAATTTCTTCACTTTCATATAATATGTGGAAAAACACATTTTATGGCAACAGGTGACTTGACTGCAATTGCTTCTACCTTCCACTTTTTCAACATCTTTGCACAGGGAGATGTTTTGTATGTCATTTCCCCACTGCTAGTACACAGAGCAGTACCATTCTGGAGGGAAAACAATGATTTGTGTTTTGTAATATTTAAGACTGTCTCAGCTGTGTGGATTGTTGGCTGTGTGGATTGGCAATTGCAGATAGACCTCCTCTGCTGCAGTCTTGAGGGAAAAAGCAGTTTAAAAGGTATTCAGAAAACACACTTCTTTGAGCAGAAGACTGTTTTTGTGGCTTGGATGCTTACATTTCTACTTGGTATAGAGGGTTAGTTGTTGGCTTGTTGAGTAAGGAAGAGACAGAGGTTTAAAACTAAATGTTAATTCTCAGCATGAGGAACAATGTGTTAATGTTGATGACCTCTTAGCTCCTTAGGTTTTAAAGCTTTTGCAAGTTAGTCCTCCAAATTGTACCATCTATGACATTAAAAGGACAAAATAGTACCATGTATATTAAACATCATCAGAGAGGAGCTGGCTCCACCTTGGATCAACCCATGATGGGTGACACCTGCCTCTGGCTTTGTTTCTTGCTAACTTTGTAGCCAAACTCAGCTGACCTGAGTCACTTCATAGGGTCACCTCCTGCAATAAGAAGAATACCTGTGGGAACATCCTCAAACAGGAAAGTTCAACCTCCATTTAAGCTGACCTAATAAAACTGAGCATTTCATTCATTCTTTCTCTCTTTGGTAATAAGTTCATGAACTGGGTCTTTGGCTTTGGTATTGTTTCAGTAATTGGTTAAGTTTGGGGAAGGAATGAAGAACCTGCTTTACTACAGCAGTTGGTGATGTACTGCAATAAATGACACACTAGACAGCAGATGCTGATTTGTTTTCATTTCTTTCCTCTGGCAAGCCATGCCCTTGCAACCAGGAAACATGATCTAGAAATGGTTTCTGTTGCAGATGTTTTGTAATGAGCTGTTCACATGTCTGTGCAGGATGTCAGAGAGGCAATCCAAGGGCTTGAGACCCTATGCAGGCAAGGACCAGGTTTGCAAGTATTTCACAAGCAACCTTCAAGAAGAATGAAGACAGTATTTCTAATGGATTGAAAAGATTTTGGGGGGAATATTTTGCTCCATGCATTGTCCCTAAGATATCTGACAGTATCCATCCAAACAATGGCACACTTGCTCAGCTAGAGTTGCCTGCCACTTTGGAAAAGTTAATATATGCATGTGTTAGCAATTTTATAAATATATCTGAGAAAGTTGCTGATTTAGCATTAAGTCATTTTCCTTTTTGCATAGGCTAAATAAAGTTAGCAAATTTTATGTTAATTAAACCTTCATACAATGCTGGCCCCATTGAGGGATACTTTAATTGACTGTTCCTCCAAGCTAACTGTAAGAATGGAAAACTATTGTTCCTATTCCTGCAGTGGCACTTTGTTCTGGACATATTGCTGCATATTTCCCTATTTTTGTGTGAAAAAAAGTGCTTACATTCAGTTTGTGACAAAACTACATTTCAGCTTAACAGCACTTTTTTGCAACTTGAGGTATTTTAAGCTCTTTATCAGCACTTTTTTTTCTTAATCAGAATATGCCCCCAAAAATATCCAAGAAGTTCTTTCCATATGCTCTAGTTACATGGGTATTCTTCCAAGTCATGTATGAAAACCTGTGTCACCTTTTCCTGTGCTATCTCCATGGCACTGAGGGCCTACTGATTTGAGTTGGCCATATATGTACTGGATTAGGACACTAAATTAACCTGCCTTTCCTCTGCTATTATAACTTTAAATATCCTTCAGCTTTCTGACCTGATTCCTCCCATTGATAGCTGTATGGGCAAAAGGAGGCAGTGGATATAGGAGCTGTAGAAGGCACATTGTTGCTGGAAGATATAGAAAGGATAATTTGAAGTTATTCTTGAGTTTTATCAAGAAAAAACAGTTGCTGTCATGCTCAGTCTAACTGAGAAACCACAGGATGGAGCAGCTATGCAAGGGAACCAGCCTGAGAGCTACTCTGGACCAGGGTGAATGGGTCCAGTGATGAGCTGCAGTTGAGATGATGTGAGTTGGACTCTGAAGGACCATTGACTGGGTGTACTCACAATTGAGAGTTAATTAAAGTGTCAAATCCTGAAGCAGCAGCTGGGAGACAACTTCTCACCTAGCCTGGGAATGTTTTATGACACTAGGGTAGCCCTAGTTTTGCCTCTCTAAATACACACACCAAATGAAACTATATTTTAATCCAAAAATATTTTTTAATGTTGTTTTCTTTCTAAATCAGCTGTGGTGGTGAACTAGTCTATGTGCTTCTTTGCTCCTTGTTGTTCAGTCAGCACCCTGAAAAATGAACATTTATTTTCCAGTGACCTTTAAAATGGTGCATTTTGCAACATCATTAAGCCATGGAGTAGGCACTCTGGGTCTTGTTTCTCCTCTAGAAATGAATTATTTCCCAGCAGCAAGGGCAGAGGCATCTGAACTCATAACATGTTTATGTTGTTATTATTTTTTTGGACCATTTTAGTTTCCAGGAAACTTAATCAAGGGCCAAACTTCTATTGCAGTAGTCTGCTCACATGCAGACTGAAAAAATGAGCATTTCTGATCTGTAATCAGTTGAAACAGATGGATGGGTACCAAGCATGGGAAACAATCAGGCTGTGCACTTCTGCTTGGTAATCCAAGATCTTGGTGTACCTTTTCTATATCCCATCAACAGTTGATAGGAAGAGTTCAGAGAAGGGCTGAAGGCAGCTGGTGAGGTGCCTTTGAAGATGCTTTTCTAGGCATGAGTGGTATCCTGAGGAGGAAGAAAAACAGCTGTTAGGCAGGGTATGCTAAGTGAGCCATGAAGGCTGTGTTTGCAGGCTCAGCAGAGAGAGGAGCTGACACCCCAGTGCTAACCGAGGGTCATATAGTTTGAGCTGGATCACTGAATTTTCAGGGCTGGGATTCAGCTCCAAATGCAAGCACTTGTCAGAAAAAAGGTGGAGATGCAGGTGTCTGAGCTCCTGTTGATGAAGGTCCAGTTATTATCAGTGGAGCCTGAAGCTTTCCTAGAGCAAGTACCTACAAATGGTCTACTGAGCCATTCTCTGGTTTCCCTGAGCTCAGCAGGTACATGCTCTCCACCTGTGAGACAGCAAAACAAGGCAAAACTCTTTAAGATGTAAGCCAAAATGTTATACTCACACTTGCAGTCTCTGGGCTGCTGTGGAGGTTGGCCTTATGCTAGATAACCTTGTGGTATAATCAAGACCTGTGAGGAAAACCAGTACAAGCTGTTCCTTTTATGGTCATAGCTGGCAGGGATTTAATTAGTATAGACTTGTCCATAGGATGTGAGCTCAAGGCCAGCTTTTCTTAAGTAATTCACAAAATAAATGATATCCTCTGTAATGCATGATGTCCTTAGTGTCCTTTTTATAATGCATGTTAATACTGCAAAGTGTAAGAAAAGGATACAGGCCCCAGCTGCAAAGCTCAGACTGAATTCAAACTATGCCAGTGAAGTACTGAATGAAGTTGACTTTGTGCATAGCAATCTCTCCAGAAGAATTTCTTGCTTGCAGTAAAAGGCAGAATTTGTTGAATTTCATCACTTAGTGTAAGATATGGACATGATCTCTTTTGTCTGCAGAGGGAGATTTATTTCTCTATGTGTTCTCTTTGAGTTGGTTTACTGAGTCAGCTCAGCAAATGAGAAAAACAAGAAAAAAACCCTCCCTTCTGGTCTTTCATTTTAGTACTATTACTGATCTGCACAAGTGAAGACCTTTTCCTTTGTTTTTGTTAAAAGTATAGATCTTATTAGAGATAGCTCTGAGCAATATCTTCCCATTTCAAGCAGTACTTCTAAATCAGCATTCTGAGCTGGAAAGACAGTTCAGAGACTTTTTGCTGAAAAACCTTTATTTTGAAAAGCAGTATTGATACTCCAGTTACAATGTCACCTCTTGGGATGACTAGAGACCTCATCTGCATATGAATTGTGGCACTATAACTGAAGCTGACTGTAAAGCATGCATCATAGGCAAATGCTTAGAACTGTTGGCTCTTCAGGTTTTTTGGTTTCCAGTGTTACCAGCAACAGACTTTTTCTAGTTCTCTGTCTTGTTTTGTAAGGCAGAATTTGAGCAGAGAGCAATTTGGTTCTCTAATGCTGCATTGCTGAAAATAAATTGGAGTAGTTGTGCTGGTGGATACTGGAGTGCCTGGGTGGAGAAACAAAGAGCAGATCTGAGAAGCTGATCCCAGAATCCACCTAGACTCAGCAAAGGAGAAATGGAGAATTGAAGTAACAAGCATTGTAGTGAGACACATGGACTGCTCAACAAAACTAGCTGCAGCAGTTTCATTTCTGATGGGGAGGAGTGGAAATAAAGAGGAGACAGCACAAAGACAACAGGTAGGGTCTGTGGGGACTTTCTGAGAGGTGAAATTGCAAGGAGTAATTGGTTTTGAAGTGGAGACAAGCAGAGACACCAGAGGGGAAAATGCTGTCAGCACCAAAGTTATGCATTTTGCTATCATTGTGGCAGCAGACAGGATGCTCCTGTGTGTCTCAGAGGTTCTTCCTGTTCCTAAAGCAGGCACACTGCCTAAAAAGCCCAGACCAAAGTTTGGGCTAAGGGCTTATCTAAGCCTTTCTTATAGTGTAAGAGAATCCACTCCTTGGCATGGAATAACCCTGAAAATGTCTGTGCAAGCTTTGCCTCCGGAGACAAATCTGGAAAAGCCATCAGGCTTCAGTTTCCATCTTGGGATGGCATTTGTTCACCTCCCTCTAAAACATTCCCTTCTTTCATGGAAAAGAGATTTAGGCAAGCAGCTTACTGATGTAGTCACAGATAAAGGTTTGGTGTTTCTTTCTTGTTCTTTCCAGAGCTTCCCTAGGGAGTACAGAACCTAAATCTTAAATCTCTCTCCCTTTCCCAGCCTGTCTTTCAGCAAGGTACACACTGGAAGAGGAAAGCATCCTTTTGTGGATCCTGGAGGACAGGCACAGCTGTTCCTCCAATAGGAAGTGTCAGATTTCTTTCCTGTGAACTGTCCCTGCATTACATTGTCTAAAGAATGGAGCTGGATGAAACACAAGCCTGAAAAAATCTGCACCACCACCTCCCCCACAATGGTTTTCCAAATGTCCCACTCCATGACACACACATGCACCTCTACACACTATTTGGATCTTTATGAACTTTTGTTATAATTTATTTTTTCAATTGCCCCAAATTTTATTTGCTTTAAATCTCTTTTTAATAAAAGATCCAGGGCTCCCCAGGAATTATGTCAGCAGTATCAGTGCATTTCAAGGCACATCTGTCTGGGGATTTTTTTAGTTGTGCTCACTTTCCTGGCACTCTACAAATGCTAATATTGTTGGTGAGATGACTCCATGTCTGTTCTGAGTTGCAATGAGAGCAGATCGTGGGAAGCCAGTGCGTCTGCAGGTTCCTTTTCTGATCGCTTTGCCCCATCTATTGGTGAGAAGCTGCATTCTGGCTGAACTTTACAAGCGTGTTACAAAAAGGTTCCTGATCCTCTACCTTCTCTGTCAATCCATGCCACAAATCACTCTTTGTCCTCACTTTTTTACATCACTTTCTTCACTTCAGATACATTTTTTTCCTTAAATGTGAGATTCCAATACTGATCTGTGACTCATAATACTTGAATCACCAATGCTGTACTCTGTGATATTCAATGGTGACAGGGGAAATGCTAACTAGTGTCTTGTATCAGTTGCTCAGTTGCAATTCTTTAGGTAGTACTGGGGTGGGTGGTAGGTTGTTGTTTTTTTTTTAAATACAAACACATCAGAACTCTGCTTATACTGAAAACTTAAAATGAATGAAATCAGTTTAGAAAGAAAGAGAGAGCCAGGATAAAATTTCAACTCAAGCCATATATCCATTTCTCACATCCATCCTCATGTTGTTTGCTTAAGCCCTGATCCAAAAAATACACAAACAGATGCTTCATTCTGAGCACAGGAGAAATCCTATCTTGACTGCAGTGGAAGCTGGAAGTAACAAACACCTCTGCATTGCAGGCAACCTGTTAAGTTCCATTGAGTCTGGAAACAAATTTCTCAGCCAGGAAGCCAACTTTAACAATATGCTCAACATACAAAAACAAATCCCTCTGGAAATTGGGTGGCTATTAAGGGAATACTTTCCCTAAGAGAAACAGCTGTTGCAGGGAGATGAGTAATAAGGATTGGTAGGACATTTCCAATGAATGTGTATATTGAAATAAGTATGAGTTTGTAAGGACTTTTTAACATCAAGAAGGTTAATGTAGAGCATTAAAATGGTGGTGAATTTGTTTTAAAACTCTTAATTCTCTGCACTGTTTCTCCATGCTCATGGCTTCATTTTTCTACCCCTGCTCCTCTCAAAAAATAGAAACCTCAAACCCCAATCCTGTTCCATTTATTAGTTACTCCAGAGATCTTTTTGCAGAGGTAAAATGTTCACTTTGAAACACCATTAATCAAGATTAAATTAGGCTGGATGCTACAAGGGATCCCACTGGATAAGTTTTGTGTTGTAGGTTACTGTTAATGGCATTCAAGTCTTCCATCTCTAGTACTGGAGTGGAGGATGGAGCTCAACTTGTAGCAATAGTGGCTCGAGCAGGAGATCCTGTTCTTCTTGTCAGCATAGAGCCCATGGAGCTCACTTTGGCATCTCACATTTTTTTTGGTAGAAGTCAATGAAATAAAGCTTAGTGCTTTTGCCTGTTTTGAATAGGACCCTGGCTGCACAGGGAAGGACCTGATGCTTTCAGCCACAAACACAGAGTTTGATAACTGATTTTTCTTCCTCTCCTACAGGGACCTCCAGGGCCCCCAGGCATTGCTGGACCCCCTGGACCTCCTGGAGCACCAGTAAGAGAGCAAGATTGGGGGTGGGGTTGTGTTTTATATCAAAGAGAAGAAAAAAGAGCTGTGAAGAATTATAGGTCATGGGTTTCAGTGGGAATTGAGTCAGGGACTCTGGCAATGTGAGTTTTCTCCTATATTTTCTCAAAAAAAAAGCCACAGCTTGTCCTAGAGGATAACTTCTCTGAGATGAGTGTTGGAACCACACTAGTGTTACCTGGGGATAAGTCAATGCCTAGAGGAATCTCCATGGCAGGGACCTGAGTGCTCCAGAAGGGAAAATTTCATTTAAATAGAAAGCAGCAACTTCCAGTGAGATTGCTGCAAAGGATAGAAATACTAAGTTATTTCTTCTTTTTCTGATTTCATTTTCAGGGACTGCCAGGAGAGATTGGAGTTTCTGGTAAAACTGGACCACCAGGACCAGCTGTAAGTGTTTTGGAACTGCTTCCCTTGCCTCCATGCTCTCCATGCCTTCAGATGCTTTAATCCTCAAGTCCTTACTTCATTTCCCATAGCTTGTTTGCATACAAGGTTTTAATGTGGGCTCCAATGCTGCTATCTTTAATGCAAATGGTAGCCTCTGGTGCCTTTTGTGAGTAAGAATTTTCCCAGGCACAGCTCCATTGCTACTGCACATTGGGACCATGATGTTTTCTTTGTATAATACCTTTCCAAAGTCATTTTGCATTTAGCAAGACATTGTTCTTGCAGGCCTGGAGTTTCCTGAATCAGGCCAAGAAACCTCACAATTCAAATCTCAGATTTAGAAGAGCAGAGCCATTTCTGCTGGCTGTTAGGTCAAGAGAGGTGAATTATGAAATACTTGGTGTTAAGAAGTGGCACCTACAGCCTGCAGTGTTTGTGGCTTGACTGACATTCAGAAAGTAGATGAAACTTTTTCTTGTCATTTAAAATGCCTTACAGGAAGTAATTTTAATTCTTATCTTGCTGAACTGTGTGTTGTGTAATTTAATTTTAAGAGTCTATGTAATGTATAAGAAATGACCAATATTTAAAAGGAGAAATAGACTTAAAAATGTCTTTATAGTTACAGATAATACTTAGAGAATAATAAGTAAAAACGTAATTTTAAAAGTCATTTAGGAAGCCACAGTGCATAAAATCTCTCTCCTGATGTTTCTCTGTAACAACACTGACATCCAGTGGTCATTCACCCAAACTGAGATACTGGAGGAAGGGCTGAGCAGTTATGTGCATAGTGAAAACTTTTGTTTCTTTTAAGTCACAGGAGGGAAAAATGTCAAAACAAAAGGCATGAGGTGGTTCTTCTTCTCTCATACTTAGGTGAGAGGCAAGAAGGATGAACTGAACGTGCTTGTGCTGAGTGTGCTGTGAATGATTTCAGGAATAGGAGCTTACAGTTTATGATTTTCTCTTGTTTAGGGCTTGCCTGGCAAAGATGGACTCCATGGGCTTCCTGGGCTTCCAGGTCAAAAGGCAAGTGCCACCACATACACTGGTATTAGGCTGCTTACCTGAGCAGCTTCTCTGGGTGAGCTGGCAAGTGCAAGCAGGAAGAAAGACACATCTCCAGAGCCAAATACCACTGTACCAGTCCCACACCTCTGAGCCACTGGTGAAGCTCCACAGCCAAATCAGCTGGTGTGATTGCACTCTGCTGAGTGGAGCTGGTTGTAAATACAGCAGGGATGAGAGATCCTCTTCCAGTCTTCAACTACTGCATCCTATTTGGCAAATGCAGCTGAGCATTGCAAACAGAGAAGCTTCTACTGTCACTCAGGAAAGCCAGTGACATTAGCAAGTCAAGTCATGTGTCCAAGACAAAAAAAAGAACAAAGAAGTGTGGCAGGCTCCAAAGATGTTCCTTTCTTTCCTCCTTGAAGGGCTAGACAGAAGAAATGCCATTCCCCTAAAGCATCTCTAAGTCTGTGTGGTAGAAAGTCAGTTCTTCATTATTTTGTACTTTTTAAGCTGCATTTGAAAGCTTCTACAAATGACAGATTGGGGAGAGTTGTCTCCTCTGCTGTCTCTGCAGTGGAAGAAGGGAGGTAGGAAGTTCAGAAGTTGAAGACACTCTGGTTGACTTGCCATCACTATGTAAATAAGTGTCAAAGACATGTGCCATATTTTGACTGTGAATCTTATCCATAGCCATGTGTAGTGCCTAAATGTAATGCTTCCCAGGCATGTCTCATGCTTCAGCTCATAATCCACTGCAGTCTCTGCTCTTCATGCTGAAAACCCACAAACTGAAAGATTAAAATATTTACCTCAGAGTGGCCCAAATCCTAATGCTACAATTTTTTTAATAGAGATTTTTTTTAAATAGAAATAATATAGACTCTAACCCCATGTATTTTGAAGAAATTGAATTGAAATTTTGTTTTTCAGGTAATTTACTGTAGGCATCTCTAATGTAACCATGGTTGGTTTTGTGTTATTCTGGAAATACTCCAGCAGAGGGATCAGTGCTGGAGATATGGTTGCAAACAGCACTAGAATGGAAAAACATTCTAGAAACCATATTCACATATGGCTTCATTTACATCCAGAGGCTGATACTGAGGATCTGAGCCAAAATATGCCTTCCCATTGCCTACAAACACACTGCACTTCCAGAGGGGATTGTATGTAACTTCTTGTGTTCCCTGCAGGGAGAACGAGGGGAAAAGGGTGAGGAAGGTTTTCCTGGGAGAGCTGGCCCTAAGGTAAGGTATTGCAGCCACTGACTCAATCTAGGCATGATTTTTGGAAGCCTTACACTGAAGTCAGGAGACTAAGGTTCCTCTGAAGTTGGATACCTAAGAGGAAGAGCACTTGTGGCTCTTTGCCCTTCAGAGTTCATGGTGTTTCAAAACACAAAACACTGTTTGATGGTTCTATTCTCAAGTCTACATGTGCAGGCTCATCTGACCTGACCCTTGCAGCAGCTTCCTAGGGTCTGGGTTCCTAAGCCATGGAGAAAGCAATGTCAGTGCCTTAGGACCATAGGGGACACCCTATATTAATGAAAAAGAATGTTCCTACAAAAGGGTTTAATATTAAAAATTGATTTTAATATTAAAAATATTAAAGATTTGCTTTTGTTTTCCAGGGTGAACCAGGGCACCGTGGCCAACCTGGTGAGCAGGTAAGCAGGAAAAATAGTCTTAGCAACAAGGTCTACCTGTCAGAGTGATGTAAAGTGACTGCATGCAATAGCAAAGTCATTTGCCAATAATGAGTTCTATAAAAATAGTTTGCATCTGTGGCTGAAGATGCAACAGATGAGTGGGTGAGACTCATGGCTGGACAGAGTAGTACATTTTTTCTTTGTATCTTGGAAAATTTAATCATCTTGTTCCTGGTGGATAAGGAATAAAAGGAAGGTAGAGTGGCTTAAAAGTTCTGGTTTTCCTTCACACCTCAACATAGGGTACAGCTTCTAGAAGATGAGGAACTTATTTGTAACCAAGCTGTGCAAGGAGTGATGTTGTCATTTTTCAGTTGCATATGGATGCTAGGAAATCACCCCAGATGCCTGTTAGAAGTTAGTTATCTAGTCCTTTTGTATATTCTTCTTCTGCACTGTAGCAAGTATTATAAAGCAGAAACTCAATAGTAAGGTTCAAAGAGAAAGAAATCCAAATGTTTGTCTTACTTTCAGGGTGAAGCAGGTCTTCCTGGTCCTCAGGGTTTACCTGGACTGAGAGGAGAAAAAGGAGACCAGGTGAGTGGCTTTGAACCCCAACTTGATTTTTGGACCATTTGGCACCAGAAGGGCTTATCTTGAGTTGTCCCCACATGATGATCTTTCTTGGTGTGATTGCTGTGGTGAGCAACTGATCAGCAGCAAGGCCACCAAGGACCCCTTCCAATAAGTACTGCCTAGTGACTGTTCCTAAGTGCATCAGGTAGTAGAATCATCTCCATGAAAATTGATTGCTTTTCTTTCCATGAACTTAATTGCTATTCATTGCCTTCTGAAAAATAAAGTGGATTTTATGAAGCCATCTCCAAAACATTATAATTTTAATTGCTTACACTACATCTTGGAGGACAGGTATGATCAACTGAAAGTGTAAAATATTCTAGTGGGACTGACACAATTAAATCAAAACATGTCAATTTTCTGTTTTCTTTTCCCTGCTTTCAGGGAGAAAAAGGAAAAGATGGTTTCCCAGGAGTGAAAGGTGAAAGAGGAGAAAAGGTGAGTCATGAAATGAGCATGCTGCTTCTTAGAAAAGAGAGGGAAAGAGGCAAGGGCACAGAGACAATTGATAGAGGAGAACATCTGAAGCACATTAGAAACAAGTCTATTAGCTGAGCCTTACTGAGAAGCAGCAGAGAAAGCTCTGTGAGAGACAGAGATGATGTACCAAGTGTTGCAAGAAATAGTAAACAGTTGATGAAATCCAAGGACAATTTCTTTATGGAAACTTTTCTTTGTTTTAAAATTGTCTAATAGAAATGAGCCTGAAATTAAATTCTAAAGAACTTTTCTGTGCATGCCTGTGATGTGCTAGAAGAATAATTTAAGGAATGGTCTGGGCTTCTGCCATCACAATATTATTAATTTTAGTGAAAATGAGAGAACTAGGCAAAGGTGATGTCCACCAGAATTTACATTCAACCACTGTGAACATGAAGGTGAAGATGAAGCACTGACTTTGCAGATGTCTGCTTGTCCAGTGACAAATTTTGTCCTCATCATAGTGGCAATAGCCATCAGGAAGTGGGTGCCACTTTTTTCCTCTTCCTAGGATACATTCATTCACTTGTGAAGTCAAATCAATGATAAAGTCATAAAATAATAAAGGCAACAAAGTGAGAATCCTGTATGCAGCAAAGCAAGGACAGCAGAAATTCTGGTCAGAGCAATGGGTTAGATTCCTCCCAACAGAGTGGGTGCTATGGGATTTTCAGTGTCACTGAGCTAAGAAATTGTCATTGGGTTACATCTCAGCTGGTAATGTTGCATCTTCTAGCTGATAATGTTGACTTTTATTTGGGCATCTTTTTATCTCCTCACTTAACATTTTTCTCCTCTCTCCAGGGTGACATGGGTTCCCCTGGACCACCAGGTTTACCTGGAACAGTAAGTAAGATTGTGTTCTGTTCTGTAACAATGTTAAAGTTCCCATCCCATTTCCTCCACACAAATTCAACAGAGACAAAGCTTTTAAAGGTTCCCTACTTCTCTGCAGAAACTGTAGGACCCATTGACTCTGAGATTATCTCTGCTTGCTTCAGAGAAGCAATATCAAGGTGCATTTGATCTTTTTATTTGGAGGGAAGTTATGCCCTTTTCTGCCTCTTTGCAAGAAGCATTTTTGTATGCCCTTGCCTTTGTGGGAGCACTTGAATTTGTGATTTGTTTAGCAGCTGTGGGAACTGTGTGAAGAAGGTCATGGCTGAAAACAGTAAACTTTCTGACAGTAAACTTGCTAATAATGTTAAAGTTTGTCTGGTTTTTCATAGCAGTGGAACATACAGGATGTTTTATAATTTATATTCATGTTTCAAACACTCTAGGAAATGTCTGCTCTTCGTGGGCTTTTCTCCAAACAGCCAGATGTTACAATGTGTTGCTCATTTATGAACCTCCTGATGGATATAAGGACTGTGTAATTTATAAGGACAAGGAGAATATGGAAGTTGTTGCTCTTCAAGGAAAATAGGCAATGCTTTCTTTTAACACTGGTTTCTCTTCCAGACAGCCTTCTTCACCCCACACCCTAGAATTCCTGTAAGTAACATCTATAATAAGCATGACTTCTGGCTTATTGCCTCTTGTATCTGACTGATACACAGCATCTTAGTATTTGCCATGTTATTTAAAAGCTTTCTGTAAAGAACTCAGCTTGAGTCTGGTTGCAGGCAAATTCACCATGTTTTAACTAGCCATGATGAGAAGCCCACAGCTGTCCTGGTAACAACAACATCCAAGCCAGCTGTGGCTGGGACATAGCTGTATGCCTCTTAAATGAAGTTTTAAATTAAGTTTTATTTCCCACTTGCAGCACACAGTGGGAAATATCTGCCATTATAAAGGATCACACCATTGGTATGTGAATAAGTTTGGTAAGGACCAGGAGGCTTTATGGCATGTACAAATATAAGAGTGCTACTAGAAAAGAAAGTGTACATGCCAGGTTCTTCAGAGGCTGAGGGAGGAAATAGGAATGTGAGGTATTAATGGAAAGAGAGACAAGATTTCTCTGGTTCACTTTTCCTCTTGGCTTGTGGTTTGCTGATGTGCATATACTAAGGAAATATACAGAGGAATGATACATGCTTTTTGTAGTTCTACAATCACAAAAGGAGTCATCTCTTTTGCTTACAGTGCATTGCTCTTGTAAATGAGCTGCAAGACAGTAAAGAATAAAAGGTTTGAAGGATGTCAGCAGGTCAGGTCTCTGGGAATTCTTCATATGCAAGATGAATGTAATGATACTTACTATAGCACAGGCCTGTGCACAGCTTTGTGAACTTTAGGAGAAGAAGGGAGCTAATGGTAGTTACCTTTGATCTACAGCATTACAAATTAAGGTCTCAGAAGATAGTGATAAAGAGAGGGTCATGTGCTATCATATAGAAGCTTCAGAACCAGGAGGGTGCTGAAAGCTGACATGCACTCTCTGTAACACAAAACTTGCCATTGCTCTCTGTTGAGTATGTGGTGTATGGTGCCAGGGAGTAACTTACACAGGTGGAGAGAGGAAACACAGCTTGCACAGAAGGCACTAAAACCATTATTTTATTTACTTACTCTTAGTTAAAATCAATTTCATTTTAAAAACACCTTAGTAATCATCAGAAATAGAAAATCTCAGACTGAGTCTGAGTTCCCATTTACCACCACTGCAGCTCTGTTGTGTGTTTTGCGTGCAGTCTCTGCAGAAACTTGTTGGTGCAGCAGAGTAGTAGAGGGATGGGGCCAGTTTCTTCCATGGGGTACAGGGAACTTCTTCATATTTCTCTGAGTTAGTCAGTTAAACTCATTAAATATTTCTTGGAGATGAGGTATGTGAGAACCACAGTGGTGGTCAAGTATGATGGCTGGAAAAAGGCAAAAGCAGTAAAAAAGGAGATGGCTCCTCACTTTACCTTCTATGTCCCACTGCAGTTGGGCACAGCTGAGCCCCCAGTGTATTTGCTCTCCTTTAAGTAGCACAGAAATGACTAAAGAGATAACTGAGACTGCAGGAGGACACTGCTGAGAGCAGGTCAGGGCAGCTGGAAGCACAGATCTGGCCCAGGTTGGTAACAGCTGTTAGCTGTCAGTGCATCATTTTTATTCAGTGAGCTGTAGGAAAACAAGTGGGTGGCAATGGATTAAGTCCAGCTGCCAGGGTCAGAGGTCTCCACAATGTGCAGCACTACTGAGCAGTGTCTTGGCAGATAGTCATGGATTTGGCAAATTTGGAAGGACTTGCAGGAAGATTTGGTGGCAGGTAGGGTTAAGAAATGCTGCCTCTACCCATGTTTGTGGCTGTGCAAAGAGAGCAGACTGGAATCTTGCTGATTTTGGTATTTGAGAGACATGAAGATATGGTACTTAGAGACATGGTTTAGTGGTGACTTGGCAGTGCCAGGTTAAGGGTTGAACTTGATGATCTTAAAACTCTTTTCCAACCTAAAGGATTCTATGACTCTAAGGCCACTAGATGGCATCAGGGACTTCCTGATTAAAAGTTGATTTAATGGCTGTAGAGAAAAATTCCTCCTATTATTTATCACAGATGATAATATTTATTCATAATGCATAATAAATGCAGACATAAGTAATATTTATGCAGTTACATTTATTTTGTCTGTTAAAGAATCGTTTGCAAATGGACTTTGAATTCCCAGGTGTTGCAGAAATGATTGGCAAATTGCTGGTGTGAATAAAATTCAATCTGATTTGTCTTGGGCTCTGCATTTTGACTGATCACTATTCCTTGCATGTGGATGTAGCTTAAATCACTGATGTTCTTACTCTTCCTTGATTGTGTAATTGAAACACTTGGTATGATAAATAATGAATAAGTAATGACTGCTGTTGCTTGAATACATATGTTCTTATAAATATACAAATGGGAGTATTCATGTAGTGCCTGGTTTATTCCAGCTAGCTTCATAATTGTGTGCTGTTCCTTTCCACTTTATAAAAAGCAGAAATATGGACTTGCTGATTATTGTTCTAGAACTCAGAACAAAGCTGATGAACTTCTGTCTAAAAACATCATCAATTTACTGTGAGGAGGAAGAACAGGAATAAATTAATCCTATTAGTCAGTAATGGTGCATGAAATGATGCACTAACATTACAGGAGGGAATAGAAGTTGCATGAATTTATGGAGATGTTAATAGCAGTAGAGATCAGGAAAAGCTGTGTAGTGCACACCTCTGGATGACCTCAAGAACAGACTCTGAACACTTCTCATATGTCTGTATTCCAGCTGTGAGATAATATTAGGTCTGTGGTCCTACACAGGGGTAGTGAAGTGGTGCTATTGGTGATATCATCTGGCCTTTTAATATATTGGAGCTGAACTGATCAATTTTTGGAATGGTAAATTCTTTAACTGCTGTTCTCTGTGAGGGAAAACTGTTCTCTTTTTAAGCTGAACATTTTTGTTGTTATTATCATAGAAGTCCAAGAAATCTAGGCAATGATCTCCAAGTCTTTGTGTGTGATATCAGTTTTGATTCTATGATCTCAAAGTCCTTACAAGAAGCTATTCTATGTCAGAAGTGGATAACTGATTGAAAGAGGTCTCTTACCAAACAAGACTAGTGTGACTTCCAGCCATGGAAAGAGTTTTTATATTTCTCTTTGTCTTATTGTTTTATATCAGGGTGAACCTGGACCAAAAGGGGAGAAAGGAGATCAAGGAACAAGTGGAGAACGTGTAAGCACAGCCAAGTGTTTCTTCAGTTTGTTTTGAGTTCTGTCAGGGAGAGAACTCATTTTAGCAAGAGAGCTGCCTGTTCTGGATGCAGAGGGTGGGACATGTTCCTTCTACATCTGGAATGTTTCTCCAGCCAGAAATGGCCACATTGTACTGGCTGTAGAAAAAGCTATATAACTATATGAATTAAATCACCTAATTTATAGCTTTGGGCCTTAGTATCTGAGAAGAGGACTGTGGGGTTTGCTAGACAGGGCTTGGCTGACAGCAATGTTGTACAAGATTTATTAAGAGCTTTTGAAGTGATGTGACCCAGCTAAATTGTGCATTTGACTACTCCATTTGTATTCTGGACTGCTCTTGTTTTGGATGGAGCCCTCAGGAGAGACAGAGTCCTGTGCAGTCACAGCCTCTGTAAAAACCCTTTCTTCTCTCAGTGGGAGGAAGGAGAAACATCCTCTGCTCAGATAAAAAGGAGCAGTTTCCTTCAGCTCCTTTACCTCTCCCTCTGTTTTTACAGGGATTACCTGGGTTCCCAGGTGAAAAAGGTGTCCCAGGACCTGCAGGTGTACAGGTAAGAGGATCCTGCCTTGAAGAAAATCTTTGACATGACCAGAGAGTGGTGCCTTCAACATCTATGTCACTCTAAATCATTTTTCTCCTTCTTCATTGTTGTAAGTTCAGGAACTTCTGAAGAGTTATTTACTTATACTGTGCATCAGTACAACATGAGGAAAATAAAAGCAGAAACATGACATCTCTGTAGCATGATCAGTATTGGCAGAGAGACTCCTTCCAACTTCAGGATCCCTCAAGAGAGCATCTTGTACTGATGCCACCAAACCACAGGTCTCAGATAAGATACTGTACTACACTGAAAAAACCTTCACAGAGGATTCAGATTCAGCCCTGGTCCATTTGACCTTAAATGCACTATGTCTCATGGAAAATGATTGTGTAGTCTCAGTTTTCTTCTGCAAGTTTCTTGGCTCATGCATGTTATTTCCAATCCTCACTGTGGCATGTTTTCACCTCAACATGGGAGGTTGTTCACTCTGCCATCATCTGTGTTGTGCCCAAGCCATATGCCACCTATTACTTGGGCATCAACAGCTTAACAGCAGTCTTAGCATTATGAAAAAAAACCCCAGCAGCATCACACAACTTTTAACCAACATCTAATAAATCAGGGACTGTTCAGTGACTACACTCTGTTGTGCCACAGCCCTTAAGAAAGGGCTACATGATATGTAGGACTGGAACAAACCCTCTGGATTCTGATCTATTTTGACCATTTCTAAATGGCAGTTGTTTGTATTTGAGAACCACAGGCAAAACTTCCTCTGTGCAGGGAGCCCATCACAGCTCAGCTGGAAATGAAGTAGGCTGGTAGGCCTTAGGGTAGGAAGGAGTTTCACCCAGACAAATGTCTCCAAGTTTCAGTTTTCTGTGCTGAGAAACAGCCTTTGAGCTGATCAGTCTTTAGTAATTCTTCTTGTGTCTCAGGGTTTTACTATTATATTTCATTTTCTCACAGCACAGAGAACTGGGAGCCATTTCCTCAGCCATTCAACTCCTCTGTGAATTGATTAACAAAAACCATTCTCTAGTTGAATGTTCAAGCATCTTGAAGTCTTCTTGTCTGGCAGACAGGCCTATCCCAACCCTAATCAGCTGGTATCTCTTTTCTTTCCATACAGGGTGCAAAGGGACAGAAAGGAGCCCAAGGAGAAGCTGGGGCTCCTGGAGAGGCTGTGAGTAACTGCTTCCCTTGCAGCACTTTTCCCTGACAATAACACACCTGAATGGGCACTGAAGTCAACACCTTGCAGATTGAGAGTCCCAGACTGCTTGGGCAGAGGGCATATCCTAAGCTGCAGCTGGTAGAGTCATTGCATGTGTGCAAACAGGCACAGCTGCACCAAATAGATCAATACCCCAATCAGCCTAGCTCTAAATTTGGCATCTTTGTTTGGCCAAGGCTCTCCCTCTCTAACAAAATGCTTTTTCCTGGGAGAGGTGCTGGAAGAGCTGGTTACTGCACTGCAATATTAACCAAGTGCAGACAGGCAGCTGGTGCAGGGAGCTCACTTCTCAGCAGCAGCAGCAGCCTGAATTAGTTTTTGATCATGGTTGGTTTTAGGCTTCTTAGTCAATTCTGCTTTCTTTAGTACAGGCTCATCACCAGAGGAGTCATCACATGCCACTTTTTGAGGCAGGAGTTATAGGGAGTGCTGTTATTGTCTGTCTGTGACAAGAATTCAAGTCTTGTTTTATTATTGTGAGAGAGTATAAGCTTTTTGTGGCTAAATAAAAGGCCACATACTTTCTTTGCAAGCAGAGGAGGAAGACTGGAGAACTATTTGAGATAATGATTGAGAGAGAAGATGTTTGTGTCTAGAAGGAGGGACTAGAAAACCCAAATTAAACACCTTAGAGAACTGAAATTTCTTCTTCCACTTCTGTGTTCATGGTTTTCCTTCTTGGACTTGTGCTTAGACATTGTCTCTAGCAGTGTTCTGACCCTACTCTAAAATGCCTGTCACTAGGTCTCTTTTACACCTGGTCAAAGGATCCATTAACCTTTTTAGGGAGAAACAAGAAAAAGGAAATGCAATATATACAGACACCTTTTTTTGGCCATCCTTTCACAGAGTGCCACTGCTCTGAATGTTTCTACTGGCTCATAGCTCAGTGACTGTAAATAACACAGAAATTAGGAAACCTTTAATTCTTTTCTAGTGAGCCAAAAGCAACAGATAACCACTTTGTGAAGAGCTGTGCTGTGGAAGATTTTCATCATCTCCCAACTGCTTGCATTGTCCTTCTGCAAGATATTCCTTCACAGCCCTGCCAGCAGAAGGGATTTCTCTGTGCTTTACTGCAAGTCTGATAGGTTATTTCAGTTTGCTGATGCAGATGTTCTTACATAGTCTGTCTGGCTTACCTTAAGTGGATTAGGTATGCTAATAGAATCCTTTTCCTTGCAAAACTGTGATGCCAGGTGAACTCTGGCCAGAGCAGGGTGACAAGCAACTGCAGAAGTAGAAACTTCAACCTGATAGGGCCAAGTATAGATGAAAAGTTCTAAATATAGCCTGGTTACCCCAAATATACATCTCTTTGAGGACATAAATCACCATATATATGCCCTCTCATGCCCCTCATGCATTTTTGGAGGCACACATGGGCATTTTCACCCTAAAATGCTTTCACTTGCAGACAGACAAGACCTGTAGTTCTGAACTGTAACATTCTGAATGGTTTGTACTGTTCAACTATTTAGTGCACAGGAGAGCTTTTAGGTTTTGTTCCCCAGAGGAGAGAAAGACAGACTTGTCTACAAAGCATATTTTCTTGACCTATTTTTTTTGTTGTATGTTTGGGGTTTTTTAATGATAAATCAACCTACTTTCCTCTGTTCTTTTGACATTTCAGGACCAGATTTTTCTTCCTGTATCTCAGCTAGATTTAGGAATTATTTTGATGTAAGGTAATCTGAAGCTCCCAGAGAGAGTCTTCATCCATTTTGTATCATTTCATGCTTCTTTACTTTACAAAATGCTTCACAAAACCACTTTTGTTTGCTTTGTGCTTGTACAACACCTTGTCTGACATGAACTCCAGTCCAACTTGGAACATCTTGTTCCTGTGGTAGTACAAGTTCAGAATGACATATGCCCAACACTTTGTTTCTTTAAAACAGGGGATGACAGGACCAGCAGGTCCCCCAGGTCCAAGAGGCTTGCCAGGAAATGTGGTATGTATGCATTACATGTCTTTGTTTGCCCATCTGTGCCCTGATTATTTAATATGTTTAGTTTTCCCTTCTACAGGGTTTGCTATCAGGTTCAAAAGGCTGTGTTTCATTACACATTCTGTATGGTTGAATTAAAAGATCTGGAGGCACCTGGGAATACTGTGTCCATGCAATATATTCTCATATTTGTCTGTGGCAAGAGGGAGGCATGGAGCTGCTTGAAACCTTGACAAATTGTCAAAAGTGATTTTTGCTGCCAGGTCTTCAAATGAAAAATTACAGTGTTTATTTTCTCTCTGGTTTTGTTTCCTTTGCCTTGTTTCCTTTTATCCTTTCCTTTTGAAAACATGACTTCTTCCTACAAAAATGGCATGGTAAACTCCCATTTGTAGTATGAAAGCATTGGAAGTATTTGATCCTACAGTCAGAGCACTGAACTCAATATGATGTCCTCCTCACCTCAGTAGATGTTCATCACCATTATGAAGTTGTGCATGACAGAGCTTTTCATGTTTGCAAAAACAGCTTTGGACTAACTTAACTCCCTGCTCCACCAGTGTAATTTTCTTTCTAGTGCTTGGGGTTTCTCTGGGTTTACAGTGGAGTAAGTGAGAAATAGCTGTTAGACCCCATGTTTTAATGTATTCAGGCACAGTGGTTTAGCACAGAGGGCTCTTTAAGCAAAGATTATTACCTATGAAACCCAAGAATTCTTAAATTGCCTCTCTATTAATTGTTGAGATGCATTGATTGTATTAATAAAGTGAATTAATTTCAGACTGAAAAATCATATTGAAAATGAAGGCCTCTTCCAATTTCATACTCCTTTTGGCAACCTTCTGCACCAGTAATACTAATATATTACCTATAAAAACTAATATAGTTGGAAATAATTTTTACTGGTGCAGAAAGGAAAATAATTATCACATCCATCCTGTGAGGAGGCCCATCTAATAGGTCCATCTAATCTTACTGGTGCCAAGACATCATTTCACATCTTAAAATGGAGTACCACTCTAGAATGTCTTTTAGTGAATTAGAAAGTTGCAGTGTTTAATTTGGAGCATTGATATTTTGACAAGGAATCCTTTGGGATCCACCAAGACATGAAAAGGACTGAAAATAATAATAGAAGGTAAAATGAACACAGCCATGTTTTCCAATGTATAGCTTTAGAGAGCAGTAGCCATCAAAAAATTAATATAGTGAGACTTTTGGTTTCTCTGATACAGAGGTGATGATTGGGGTATTGTTGACAATGGCTTAGGAACTGCTGAGGATTTCATGGAATGAAAGAAAATAGTTATTGGTAGAAGGAGAGCATCTCACATTGGGATTAGCTCCATTTCTTCTGCTGCTCAGCTCTTTTATATTGGTAAAAAACCCTCCTTTAAGCCTTTGGTACTCAGCTCTTCTGTGCTGTTCTCTGGGTTACAGGTTGTCTGGAGTGGGAAATGTAAAACTGATGCTGATCTTAGAGATAGATTGTACTAAACCCACAGGTCTATCCATTCACTTTAGGATGAAATACTGCCTAAAATGAAAGTTCTAAGCTATCAAGTTCTTTTCTTCTCCAGGGTGTGCCTGGTGACCCTGGACTACCAGGAAAGGAGGGAGCAAAGGGGGAAAAGGTGAGTTTGTTCTTTCATGGATTTGTTTCTTTTCTCCTTGGGCATTTTAAGAAACCTGAGATAGAAGCAGTCTGAACTGCAAAATTATTTCATAGGCTTGTAGGCAGTTAAGACACATGGGATCATTAGATCATCTTGTCTGACCTCCTCTATTACACTTACTATAAGGTTTTCAGCCTGTTGCAGCTTTATAATTCACCTAATAAAACCACTGAGATACAACTGGATACAGTAAAGTCACTGCTATGCATCTGGTAGTGATGATCTTCTGTCCTCATTGCCTGACAAAAACAGGGATTTGGTGTTTTAAGTACCTCCCAGTCATCACTGTGAATTCAAAGCTGGAAGAAAAAGTGGCTTTCATTGTTAGGAAACTGAGATTTCTGCTTTCCTGATAAGCAGTTGTAACTGGACCATTAGTTCTGCTTTCCAATGCATCCTCACTTGCTTTTTGCCTGCCTTGCCTAACTGTTGTCCCATCTCATAGCTATGCAGTGAGCTTTCTGAGGTCAGGAGTTTGTAATTTTCCCATACGTTGCACGGGGCCAATCATGCTGGAGCCCTGATTTTTGTCTGCTGGAGTAGCAGTGATTAATCAGAGGCAGAGCCCTATAGATCACAGAATCATTACAGTTGGAAAGGACCTTCAAGATCATAGGGGGTTTAAAAGGAGATGAATCCCAGCTCCTGCAGTCAAATCACCTTTCAGATTAGTGAGGTCTACCTCAGTAGGTCATGTGAGGATCAAGGGGTCTCTCATATAGCTAGTTCCCAAAATATTTTGAAGTCTTCTTTTACTTTTCTGAAGGAAAACTACAAATGCTTTGGGGTTATTGAAGGAAAAGGCTTCCTATAAAAGAGGATTTTGGATGATACCAAGGAAAGTTCAGATGAGAAGGCTGGAAAAAAATGGATAGTCTTCAGTCCTAGTGAAAAACCTGGCAGGAATGATCTTCAGTATGCTACTAAGAGTTTTGTTGTGCTGTCTTCTACAGGGTGATCCTGGCAAAGAGGGAAAAGTAGGTTTACCTGGACCTCGTGGTGAGCCAGGGCCTGCTGGAGAGCCAGGTTTGCCTGGTAAGGGTAAAGATGGAGAACAGGTAAGTACTGGTGGCAAGCTTTGTGCTTGAGTACTTGAGTGTGAGACAAGCATGACTTCTGGAGGGGAACAGTGGCTTTGTGGTAGAGTTAGGCTGCATTGTCATGTGTGCTCACAGGCTGTCTACCTGAAGACACAAAAGGCCTGGCTGTGAGAGAGAACTGAAGCTATATTTCTGAACACTGAAGCCTCTTCAGTGTATGATGGTGGCCATTGAGAATGGAGACCTCCACAATTAGTAACTGTTGTTCTTGTACAGAAATGATTAGTTTGATGAAAGTTCCCTTAGAGCATTTAATAGTAGCCAAGTTAGCAGGTTATTTAGTTTGCTTGCATGTCACCTGTGAAGTATTGCCAAGACAGGGTGAGGTGAGGAGGGTGGTAGTGGGGATTCTTGCTGTCTTGACTATTTCAAAGTCCAGGCTCCTGTTTGGCTTACATAGTGATGGTTTTCTGGTTTTGGCTCTGTCACTTTAGGGGCAAAGAGGCCCACCAGGCTTGCCAGGACCCTTTGGACAGAAGGTGAGCATGGAATTTACTGTGGACTGCTGCTCTCAATCACTGGAGCTGGTAAAAAAGTTGTAGTGGAAACATAGTCTGTTTTTCACTGGAAAACAATTCATGAAGCTGTCACTCAGAAATGCACTTCTAGCCTTTTAGGAGGTTCCTTTTGTTATTATTCCAATATGTTTGTAGGTATAAATATTAAGACATTAATTAGCTGTGTTCACTTCCCCTATTTAGAATTTCTTCAGCATTATGTGAATTCAACACAGGCTGAGGGCTAAATGGACACTTTTTCAGAGCACCTGTGACTGGAGCCCTTTAATCCATACAGCTAGAGAGGCATTGCATAGCTAAAGGATGATCTACTCCTGTGACTACCTGTCAGCCCCTCAAAGAGCACTCCCCTGGAGTAGTTAATTCCTTCACCTCTCTCCTTTTTTTTTAATGGAATCAGATAGTCCTGATTTGCCCTCCTATATTGTGGTTAAGGCAAAGAAGCTAGTTGATGAGGTTAATGACATTAATTTATTCAGCTGAAAGTCTGTTCATTGCCTTACAACTACACAGCAAATAGAGAAAGGAATAAACCAGCAAAACCCTTTGTTTCTGAGAGCATCTGGATTGTGTCTGAATCTTCATTCAGACATGTTAGAGACTCTTCTCTTTGAAATGACTGTGTCCTGATCTGGTCTGGAAGAAAAATGGGATGTTGAAACAGATTCTGTAAATGTTATAAGTAGGAATATAACAGTATGAGACCAGATCCATTTAGGTCCCATGTTTTTGAAATAACCAAACTGCTATGAAATATTTTCTTTTCATTTTGCTGCATTCTGCATAAATGCATTGTATTCTGTTGTAGATACCCTTGACAGTTCAGAACACACAAAATAGTAGCCTAAGAATTAAAATAAAACTCAGAAAGATACAATAAAAGAAATCTCATGTAATATTCTATTCAATATCAGTACAAGATAGTAAGAAGTTTCATTGTGTGTGGGAAAATACTATTAAACTTTCTGTATTTAAATTTTGTTCTTGAATAGAATACTAGATAAGGGATCTGCTAGGGTGTTTGAACTAATCAGAATGCATTTTCTCTCACAATCTTTGCAGGATTATTTCTTTGTAATGTAAGATTAGTTTAAGAAGAAAAAAAGAAGGGGAAAAAATAGGAGATATTGCCTAATTCAGTCAGGAGAGTGAATTTTGGGTGGTCAGATTCCATGGGTGACAGTTTTGCTGTGATGCTTTTATATAGCAGGAAATAGTGTAATAATAAATAAAAAGATTCACTGTTAAAAATCTACTGTCAACATGAGACTAAGTCTCACAACTTCAATGCACTCCATAAAAATCTTATTTGGTTGCTCCCTATAACAAGATAAGAGACATGAAATTTAAGTATTGCAGCTGAATTCTTTCTTAGCCCTCTGTCTACAATGCCCATTAAACAGAGCCAAGTAGTTGTCTGTGCTCTGTAGGGTTTAGTATTGAAAATCCTGTTTTCTGGAAGGGAGGTCTCACCTTTTGTAGTCCTCTAGAGTGAGTGGTAGAACTGTTGAATCACTATTTTTCACAAGAAAACCATATTCATGCTCTTCTGTGAGTAGGCCTATGTTGATGAAGGAAAGGAGAATATTAAGATGTAACCAAACATCCCTCATTCTGTCTTCCCTAGGTAAATCATCTGTATTTAGCAATGTTTGCAGGTTAGAAACACAGAGAAAGAAAAGTACATTATGGTATTTAGTGTTTCCCCCAGCTAAGGAGAGTGCCTAATGCCCTGCAAGCAATTGCAAAAGCTGGAAATCAGATGTTGTACACTAAAATAAATTCAAACACTTGCCATGGCTGTGTTCTGACTCAGTTATGTGATGTGGCACTCACTGCCACTGTGTGAATGCTCACAGAGGTGGGCTGGGGCTTGTGTGGAGGAAGTGGACAGTTTTCTTGGCATGATGTGACAGTAACTGTACCTTGTCCCCATGCTGCCATAACCTGGTACTGTTCCTCTGTGGGCAGGATGGGGTCAGGATGAATCACTGTTATGTTCTGCTGTAAAACCTGATTGCATTTCATAGAATCATAGAATGGCTGAGGTTGGAAGGGACCTTGAAGATCATCTAGTTCCAACCCCCCTGCCATGGGCAGGGATGCCACATGCACTAGACTAGGTCATCCAGGGCCACATCCAGCCTGGCCTTAAACACTGCCAGGGATGGGGCCTCCACAACCTCTCTGGGCAACCTGTTCCATTTCACCATATTTTCTCAACAGTGCACAAAGCCTTTAACTTCTTCCTTTGTTTCAGGGTGAAAGGGGAGCTCCTGGCCTCCCTGGGCAGCCAGGAGACAGAGGTGTGCCAGGAATTGGGCTGGCTGGACCCCCTGTAAGTATGAGGTCCTGCTGCATCCTGTAACAAGTCTAAAACTTACCCATTGCCATCTGGGGAACATGCTGCCTTTGCTCAGCTGTGCCAAGAGCCTGTGGAACATTTTACCCTCTGGAGATATGAACTGCAGACTAGTCCAGAGGCTGCAATATGTGTCTCAGATGTCTACAACATCTGTGGTGAGGACTGTTGGTGCATTTGGTTTTAGTTGAAAGAGGTAGGCAGAAAAGTGCTGTAGGAGTGATTGATACCATTGGCTGTTCCTCCTGACTTTTCTGCACTGTCTTGACACATTGGCTGTGGATGTGAGTCAGGATCTGTGCTGACCCAGCAGCTCTGGTCTACTGGGCAGATATAACCTTACTGTCACAGTATCATAGTAACTGTCACAGTATCATAGTATCACAGTATGTTAGGAGTTGGAAAGGAACCTTGAAACATCATCTAGTCCAACCCCCCTGCCAGAGCAAGATTCCCTAAGACTAGGTCACAACAAAGCTTCCCTGACCAGGATTTGAGCCCAGGTCCTGGTGGTGACAGGGCTGAATCCTGACCACTAGACCACTCCCAGTGGGTTACCCTGTTAGAAGGGATAAGTGTGGCACACATGCCCACATCAGTGACATAGTGAGGACTCTGATAGAGAAACACAAAATTAGGCTGCTTAAATTGCTGCATTCCAAGAGAGCCACCATCTTCATCACTTCCCACAGATATTTAGTTGGACCTTATCCAGCTTTGCCCCCACCTTCTGCTTATCAGTAGGCCACAAGGGGTATCTGGGAGTCTGGTCTGGAAAGTTTGGATGTTCCTATCACTGGGGTTTGATTATTCTGGTATTTGTCCTGTAGAACTCCTCTTGAGATGAGGGGAATTTGGGAGTGCTCTAATGGTAATCCTACTCAGAGTCCTCCAGATATGCACTGATTTTGCAAGTGAAATATGTTTAGGAGGAAACAAACTTTATTCCTAGCTGTAGTTCCTAGAGGATATCTGAAACCCTGCATTCTTTTGCAACCACTTGTTCATGAGATGACACTGTTCACAGTCAATGTTTTCATGCTTTGATTATCTAGATATATTTCCTAATCAGTACAGGGAATAACCTTGAAATGATGTCATATTGCTGTGTAATGCAGGTTGATTAGAAATTAGCTTTCTAAAGTGTGTCTCCACTTAATATTTGATTTTACCTTACTGAACACTATACAAGGTAAAACAGACTAGGTCAGTTATGTTTCAGACTGTGACTGTGTCACAGCCTTCATGGTCCTCAGTCAACAGGGTTACTGAACTGCAGGGTTACTGACTGAAGGTCTGCTGGGTGTTATTTTTTATGATTTATCTAAGGAACAGTGATGTTCTTGCATTTCTTAATATTCAGTCATTAATATTAAAATTAAATTAGCAAATGAGTATCTGGTTTGTTTGAAAGTCACTAGGCTGTAGCTAGTTTTTGAGTACTTATTTTTAGATTCAGTACAGGGGTAGGTGAATTCATTTCTGCATCTTGATATAGAGGAGATGACAAAGTTATTCCTCAGTGAGGCTTTAGCAACAGCATATCCATGAACACAAATGACTACTTGACTTCAGATGTAGACATCACTTGTCTCACACCAGAAGATCATTTTTTCTCTGTCACTGTTTGACTGCTGTCAGGATGAGTAGCAACTTACATGCCACAGTATTCCCAAGTGATTTGTTTTTATTTATTTAATCTGCTTCACTAAATATTTTTCTTTTTTTACAACTATCATGATGATTTTCTCCACTGTAGTTTCATTATAACTTGAGCTCCAGTGCAAAGACTCTGGAATTTGAAAAAAAACCTGTATAACCTTGAATCCATCAAACCTTCACAAAAACTGAGTCCCACAGGAAAAAAAAACCAGAATAGTCAGTGGAGGTGCTTCAGTGCATATTACACACTGAATTAATGCCCTTTTTAGTGTTGTAAAAGAATTGTGTGTATGATATTTTCAACTTCAGAGCTGAGAGCTAGCAACCCTGTTTCCTCCTGTGCCCTTAACCTCTTCTTGGACTTTTCTCCCTGCATAATAAAAGGTATCTAGAGATGAAGATTTTTACTTTGTCTGCTGGAGTTACTATTTACATAACACTGAGCCATAAACTGAGCATTAGCAGAATGTGTTTTTCCCAACTGAACCATAAGCAGAAGAGGGGACTGCTTGGACATGCCTAATGGACATGTGTGCTGCATAAGTAGAAGGGTGCAGTTCTGCATGCATTATTATAAGGACATCAAACTATTAGTGTGTGTCCAGAGGACTGTGATCAAGATGGTGAAAGGTCTTGAGGGCAAGACTTAGGGGGAGTGGCTGAGGTCACTTGGACTGTTCACCTTGGAGAGGAGAAGCCTGAGGGGTGACCTCATAAGAGTCTACAGCTTCTTCAAGAGGGGCAATGGAAGGGGAGGTTCTGGTCTCCTTTCTCTGGTGGCCAGAAATAGAACATAAGGAAATCAAATAAAGCTGTGTCAGGGAAAGTTCAGATTGGAGATTAGGAATAGGTTTCCACTGAGAGGGTGGTTGGTTGCTGAATAGGTTCCCCAGGGAAGTGATCACAGCACTAAACCTGTCAGAGTTCAAGAACTGATCATCTGGAGGATGCTCTGAGTCATATGGTTTAGTTTTAGGTAGTCCTACAAGGAGCAGGGAGTTGGACACAATGATCCTTATGGCTTCCTTTTAACTTGAAATAGTCCATGATCCTGTGACTGTGGTGATGAAGTGCAGGGATCAGTCAGACAAGCATCATGTTAGCACACAGCTGACCTCTCTGGTCCCTTTTTGTCTTTTTTTATCCTTATAGTTTTTCCTCCATGATCCATCTCAATTTCTTCTTTATTTTGCCTTTGATCCTTCCCCTAAACATCCTGCTGCAGGTATTGCACAGTCCAATGTCTGTGTAAGAAGACAGTCAGACTTGCTCTTTTCCTTAGTCTTTCTTCTCCAGTTTTTGTTATCTTGATGCTTCAGGACTCACCCTGATCATCCAAGAGGGTAAGGGAGGTCAGGGGATGTTAATTTTAAGTGTTTTGATTGCTGTGTCTTTTCTGTTTGCAGGGCCCTGTAGGACCCCCAGGAGACAAAGGGTCATTGGTACAGTATGTCTTTCTAACTACACCCCAATTTTATGGGGAGGGGACAACTGCATTAATGGTGTTTCTACCCATGCTTTCATGAAGGCATGTGTAATTAGTTTCTTTTTGACCAAGGATGGTAGGGCCAGAGTGTCTGACCTTCCAAAGGGGACTTCTGTTGTGCATTACTAGCTGCTTGTCTGCTATACTGAGTTGTAAGAAAGAGTTGGTCAAGACTTTTGGCATGATGGCAACCTTTCTTATCTGTCAGCAGTCCTACAAAAGAAAGAATGAGTCACTTGTTTGACCCTTCATTCAGAAAAGGTATTTTTCAAGGCACTTAATTCAAAGCACACTACTATTTCTTAAAGGCAAGGCCTCAGAGGTTAAATATAAACCACTTTTAAGTAGTTTCATACTTAAATCTTACAGAAAACCCCTCACTTCACTATTCCCCAAACATACTTAGTTCCTCAATGTGCAGTTTTACAAGGATGCATTCCATTGGTGTGAAACAAATAACTGTGTGCCATGGTCACAGTGTATACCTGCACAAGTTTCCAGCACAACAGCCTGTCCTAGCCAGTGTACTAGCTTGGCACTGAGGAGCTGGACCTTCTTTTCTCCTCTATAGTCCTGTGCTCAGACATATTTTCTCCCTGCACATGAACTTACCTCCTATAAAGAGTCATTATTTCCTTTCCAATCAAGGTACAAGAGGCTTGACTTTAGTGATGCATATAAAGTCCCTTGAGACTCAGAAATGACTGATACTGTGATAGTGCCATCTGAGATTTAAATTTTTGTTCTTAAATATTCTCATAGTTATTCAAACACTGGTTCTTTTTTTCCCCAATAACTACTGGATTGAGGATTTCTTCTCTGCAGCTAAGAAACACCTCCTAAGTTCACATTGCTGGGTGTGTCTGTTCTTTTCCTATCAGGGTCCCCGGGGTGTACCTGGTATCCCTGGACCACAGGGGCCTCCTGGCCAGGATGTAAGTAAAATAAAAGTGTAAATGCTCAAGATATTTGCCAATGTTCAAGTCTAATTTCCCTAAAAATTATGTTTATACTCAACTGTATTCATTGAATGTTACTAGGATGGTCCAAGGGAGATGATATGCAGAAGTGGAGCTCTTACAAGTTAGAAAGTCAAGGGGGAAAAGAGTTAGGCTCAATAGGGCTGTCTCAAGGAAAGTAATGGACTTTACCACTGAACCATTTTAAAATGACACTGAAGAAGGGCCTTGGCAGTTTACACTGGGAAATGATCCCATACTGGAAAAAGATGGTTGTTAGGCTGCCTAGGAACTTCTTAGAAGCTGCTGAAATAAGTAACCTGCAATGTTCCTATGAAAACAGGGCCACAGCTGTTCAACAGAACCCTTTGTGAGTTCATTTTGCTGCTGATACTGTGCACAAGAGGTGACATTTTAATCTCTTGGTGCATTGTCCTCACTCCTGCCACCTCAGCCTGTGAGTCATGGAGCTGAGGGAGAGTGAGAAAGGTGACAGACACCCAGCTGGAAAGCTGACCCCTCTCATTGCCTGGCTTTATCACAGTGTTTAATCAGAAAGAGGAGAGTTTGGGTTCTTTCTGCTGGTCAGCCAGCTCTGAGGTGTGGAAACCAGTCCTGGAGGAATACCTGCAAGAAGGCTCTGAAGATTTTGAAAGGCTTGATCTTTGGATTTGTGCCTGTTGAGGGAATGCTGTGGGGAGGGTAAAGTGACCTCCTGTAACTCTCCTTCTCAATGCTGCTTTATGATGCTGTCATGTCTGAAATGGGTACCAGTTTTCATGGAAGTCCATGGTAAGAGATTTTCAACCCCAGTGTGGCTTTACTGATGTACATCAGCTGGCCTAAAGGGTGTATCTTCCTATGGGATGGATCCCCTTCCTTCCTGCAGTGTTTGGAGAAGAAGGTCTAGTTTTCTTCCCACCTACTTTGTGATGGGACAAATGATTATGGCCAGGGTATTTCTCCACAGCCCATGACAGCAGAAATGATCCTTTGCCTCCATCACCCTGTGTGCCTGAGCAGTCACAGATTAAGGATAGATTGTGTCATGCTGACTGCTCCCAGCTCTCTTCACCTTGTGTCAGAAGTCTAAGATTTTTAATCAAGAGGAGATATAATATTTTATTACAACTGTATTGTGTGAGGAGAGTTCCCCAGACAGTTTTTCTGAGTCTCTGTCTGGCTCTACTCAGATCAGTGTTGCCTGGTTAGCCCTTGGAGAGGCAGTACCTACAGTCTTCACATCTCTCCCTTTCCCCACAGAAAACTACCCAAACAGAACCATTCCTCATGGTACTTATAAAACACATCCTCTATTAAACTAACTGCTTTAATTGCACTCAAAATGTCTTTTAGGAGCTCTCTGTATTCTGGTTGATTACCTGTTAATCAATCCTACCTCTGTTTCCAAAGTCTAAATGTAACTATAGAACATATTTCAATGTTTCTTGCTATAACAGCAAGGGTACCTGTTTTGACAAGATCATGCATGTGCAGTTCTTTATCTCCACTTTCATTTTTACTAATACAAAGGATTTTTTGTTCTGCTTTTGCACTCTTCAATATCAGTGTAGTATTGCTCTATTATTTGAATTGTGCCCTTTTTTGTACTCTGCTGTGTTTAAACAATATAACACTAGTTAGGAAAGCTCCAGTTTGAATTGTTAATATGAATTTGCCATGTAATTCCCAAGCCATTCAGTGGCAATAACCTTACTGGAGTGCCTCCATGACTTGTTTTTTTGTTGTTTTTGTTTGTTTGTTTGTTTGGTGTTTTGTTTGTTTGTTTGTTTTTTGGTTTTTTTTTTGCTGTGGCTTTTGCCAATGTATTTTATGTTTTGGCTTTTTTTTTCTGAGACTGAATAATTCTTTTAAATCACATTTACTTATATTAGGTTATTCTCCACTTTTTTTTTTTTTCTTTTCCCAGTTGCAGGCTCATCAGATGCTCTTGGAAGCATCTGCTGTAAATTGTCATAGTCCCTGATACTGCAAATCAGATTGGCAGTTGTATCTGGGGAGATGAAAGAGTCAATACTTTTCTTGGGATAGCTTTGGCCACAATTATCTCCCACATACGAATAGGTTGGTTTTTTTACATGACTACATCCTAGCTTCATTCTAGTGTCCTAAAATATATGTGCCATATTTTTTGCAATAACACTACCCAAGGTTACCTTTTGAAACATCCCTTGGCAACACAATCAAGTATGAAGAGTGCCCAGGACAGTGTCTTGTTTTATTAAAATTCAGGTTTTGAAAATCCTTGTCTAGGTTTACAGTCCAGTCAAGCTGGTTCAGCTTTGTTCTGTTCCTCTTAGCAAAAGGATTGGTGTTTGTTTGTCCTCTAGAGTTCACTATGTCCATAAATCCCTGTCCTCTAGAATTCATTATGTTCAAAAATCCCTTCAGATTCTCTTCTCCTGGGATAAAGTTGGGGCATATTACCCTGTCCCATAAACATTTTCTTTTCTTTAAATTTGCAACTTCTTTTCTGATTAACAAAAGCTCCAATTCCCATGTTTTCTCTATGCTTTTTGGTGGTCTTTATTTTTCCCTATGGTAGGACTAATTTGTCCTGTAACAGGACTACTATGTATTGTGCCTATTTTCATGCCCTCATTTACTTTAAATATTACTTACACTTGCCCTTAGGAAAAGAAAATCCAAATCACATTTGAAGCTGGCAGTATTTCTGTATCAAGTATTAAAAGAAGTGTAGCCTTAAGTACCTTCTTTCAGAGAAATTGGCCAATCTCATATTGTAAGAGTTACAAAAAACAGTTCTACACATTAAATGATGTTATGTGCATTTCTGTCTCCTTCAGCTGCTCCAGACCAAGTCCCTGCTGCCTGGCCTATGAGCAACCTGATCTAGTTGAAAATGTCCCTGCTCAGTACAGGGAGGGTTGGTGTAGATGAACGTTAAAAGTCCCTTCCAACCTAAACTATTCTATGATTCTATGTTATACAGAGGGGTAACTAAGGAAAGGTTTAATAAGAAGATGTAAGATGATAGGACACACCATGGTTAAAAGGTGCAGGGTTCAGCCAGACAAGTCCTATTCTATTCCAGACTAGCCACTCTTATACCCTTTTCTGTCTACCTCCTTCCCCACTTCCCACCTCCAACTCCACCTCCCTGTTTGCTCCTCTCTGCTCCTCCTTCCTCTGCACATCCCTTCATGCATTTCCACAGCTCTATCTGTTCATACACCCCTCCTAGTTCAGGCTCCTCCTGGTTTACAGTCCTACCACTTGCAAAGTTCAGGCTGATCTTCCTGGAAGTGTCCTCTGTGGTTTCTTGGTAGCCCATCAGTTAGTGTGAGTGGCAGGGTTTGTTTCTTGTTAGCTTTGTCTCTTGGTATACTTTGTTTCTGATTTCCTCCTTTTCTCATAGTTTACACATTGACAAGGTCCTGGATCAGATAACCATGCTTGAAGATACCTCACACTCCCACATACCTTCATCAGTTACTGTTACTGTCCAAGTTTGGTTCCCATCACTGCCTCCCTCATTTGTTGGTGAGGTTTGTGTCCCTGTGTGTTCTTATTTATGGCTCCCTCCTTATTTTTCTTTGTTGCATTGCAAAAGTTCCTTGCCCAAATACCCCTTACAGGAGCAGACACTCTCTGGCCAAATACCTTTACACTACATATTTTGGGAAGCATCCATACTCTTCTGTCTGCTGGGAGATGTGTTTCTGTTCAGCATAACTATTTAGTTCCTTTAGATTAGAAAACAGTCTGAATAAGACATTCTCTTGCCCTCCTATTAGTGGTGAGGGCACCCATTTAATAGGCCCTTTCTGTCTTTTGATTATGCTAATTTTAATTAACATAAACATTAAATTAATCACTTTTTAATTATGTTAATTATTCATGAGAACTAAATTCCAGTATTACTGGGAAGTTAATCTTCCCCTGTATTTATTTTCATCATTACAAAAACTTTGCTAATGCATATAGTACTGCTATTGGATCTGAAAAGCAAAATTTCTGTTCTGGGGTGGATTTTCCCATGCAGTTAGAAGGACCATTCCAAGGACCCTTTGTATTTGTTTTAAGGGACATACATCCCAAACCAGAGTACACTTATGAAACCACCTGTTGGCTTTTTATAAACTATTTAAGCTACTATGTTTCAAATTTTATTTTTAGACTTGAAGAAAACTACCTCACCATAAGCCTGTGTGCCTGGTTTACTTATACACTCTTTCATTTTCCCATATATCACTTACCTAACCATCATTTTCCAGTGTCTTCTGCACAGCTTACATCAGTTCCCAGTTAGGGACCATTCTTGTGTGTCAGATTTTGTAGAGCAACAGTGTACTCTGGATCCAGTGCATCATTACCTCCTCATTGCTAACATCCTCTTCCTGCACTGATATGCTCTCCCACTCATTGGATGGTCTACTTTGTGTCAGCCACTCTTGGCTTCAAGCTCCTGAAAGTGTTCAAACTTTATGACCTTTCCATCACTGGTTGGTATTTGGGTCTGTGCATGTTCCCACTTCTCACTAGCAGTGTTTCTCTGCTGTGCCAAGTAGAATTTCAGGCAGACTCTTAAGTTCTTTTTTAATTATTATTATTATTATTATTATTAATTTCTGGCCTTCTCTTTTCCAGTTTCCTTCCTTTTAAGGTAGCTTGTCACATACAGTTGTAGCCTCTACACCTTCCTTCTAGCATTTTCATTCTGCTCTGAGCCATGTTTGCAGCTCAGTTTGCATGTTTTGCTGAGCCTAGACCAATTGAAAAGCAGTGCTTGTACCTTCAGTTGTTGATTAACATCCTGGGTGGGGAATCTGGTAACATTCCAGAGATCTCTACAGGTTGATTCTGCTGCAAAATCAACAAAACTGAACACAGATAAGATGCTTTTAAAAGGTCAGTAGAAACTATTCCTGCAGATGCAAAAAATGGTCATGCAGGGCAGCCTTCTGATTGTCAGGAGATGATAGTTTTTAATGTTCTTTAAGGTACTCAGTATGGACAGAACATGCATATGCTTGAGTGAAGACACAGGGTAACAGGCCAACTGGATACAGGAATTCAGCAGAGAATGGTTTGAGGAAATCTTACCCAGTTCAGCTTGAAAAACCACTGGAAGCATTCTTGCAATGCAGATTTCTGTCACCATCTGGGCAGTGAAAAACTACCCTGTTCAGAAGGTTAGGTTTCCCATGTGAACATTACTTTTTCCAAATATTCAAAAATAATCTTTGGTTTGGTTTAGTTTTGCCTGTTGTTTCTTGGGTGGGGTTTTTTTGGTTTGTTTTTGTTTGGTTGTTTGTTTTAACTAAACTAATGATTTGATTTGCTAATGACAGGCAAGAGATGTCCATTGAGAGGGGGCTGTTCCTTTTTCCAAACTGTGATTTCCTGGACCTTAAATGCTAAGGATGTTGATTATTTCTATCCTTTCATGTCATGAAAACTGATACCAACACACACCCACAAATAAACAAAAAGGTTCATTAATATTTCAACTGCCAGGGACCTGTTTGCAAGGCTTGTGCAAAGCAAAGTCTTGATTTTGCATGTTACAAGTGTCTTCAAGGATTTAAACCTTCATCCTTCACACTACTGCAGTTCATAGTGTTTCCTGTGAGCAGAAGGCAAACTAAAGCAATTTCAGTCTTTCTGTGACACAGATGAATTTAACAAGGTGACATGGTAGATTAGTGAGACTTAAGAGGGGTTCAGAGGACATCAAAATGTTGCAGATGTTTAAAGGAGTTTACTGTTTGTCACATGCAAGTCAGCAGAGCAGCCAGCAGAGTGTGGGAGCAACCAGGGTGTTATTGTATGATAATTTCACATTTTTTTCTTTCTGTTGATCTTCAGGGTCTACCTGGAAATCCAGGGGAAAGAGGACCTCCTGGAAAACCAGTGAGTAACATCACTTTTATTTTGTATCTTACATCTAATTCAGTTTCCACCTGTACACCTCACCTCAGAAGTGCACTTCAGTGCATGTTGAATGCTGCTCTTCCAAGCAGAGCAACTGGGAAAACACTAAGAACCACTAAGGGTTTATGATAAAAATAGCTGTGATGGCTTTGAAACAGTGTGAAAATAACTGGATACTCTGCATGCAAATAAAAGCCAAAATTTTGAAGGTTCTTTTTTAGCACTATTATGCAGTACCCTCAGGTAGAAGTCATCTCAGGTGTGATGAAGTGCATTGGTAATGTAGGACATGGAGTACATGTTTGGTGCAGTGAGTCCTAGGCAGGACAAGAGAAACCAGTAAAAGTCCATAAGCATGTTCAGGAAAATTTCATTTACCTTGAAGCTTTTTAAAATTGCCTGAGATAATGAATTTCTCATTCCACAGGGCTCCCCACCCCTGCTCTCTCCAGAGGACATAAATCTCTTAGTAAAGGTAATCAGCCTTTGATGATGGTGGGAGTTTTCTGTATGTTTGATTCAGACTTGACTAACACTCTGTGATGGGAAAGTGTCTGAGCTCCAAGTGCAAAAGGTGCCTTTAAACACTGTGTCAAAGCTTGAAACTTGCAAGCCTCCTACTTGTGCTGGTATTGGGACATGAGTGCACAATTGGAGATCAAAATCCAATGCCTTTTGACCATCCCCAGCAATAAAAAGATGTACAGAGGTCTTTATAACATGGTGAAAGCTACAAAATCTGAGACTTTTTCAGTTCTGAGGTGTGCATTCCTAAGGAGAAACATTGTCAAGCTGTATGAACTAAAGCAGAAAATGGAAACCATTTCACTAAAATGTCTGATTTTTCCCTAATACCTTCAACAGTGACTGGAGTAGTTCTGAACTGTGGGTGCAAAGTCAGTTTGCATAGTCCAGCTAAAAGGATGCAGGTAATTAACCCCAGATGCACCCATATTTTGGGAGTGAAGATCTGCTTTTACTCTTTATGTGGAGAGCTGTCTGGGAAATTAGTCAGGGTTTGGTAGGTGCTGACTGCAAAATCTTTACAGTTTTACCTGGGATGACATGAGAGATTCTTAAGCAGCCTTGAGATATGGCAAGAAATCCTTTCTTATTGATTAAAAGAAACTAAAAAATTACCTTTTTCTACCAACTCCATTAACAAAAGGATCCTTTGAAGATTGCTACTGTGAAATGCCTTCACTGAAGAGCTGTTTTTGCTATGGAGCCAAGTATTTTTCTGGAGACTTCACTGTATGGTACTGTTTAGATTTCTGTTCAGGACAATAGCAAGAGACTGATTCTTGGGTACAGGATGTCATTTTGATATCTTTTTTTTTCTTCCTTTGATTAAGTTCTGATTAAACATTTATTTGCCCTGCATATTCTTTCTGCTTAGTATTTTTTCACTCAACACTTGATACAGATCTATACAAAGCAACACATCTTGAAATCCCAGATGAAATTAAGGGTCTGTTGTTCTGGGGGTTTCTGAAGAACTTGTATTGTAAGTAGATAAATGTGCATGTAGGGACTGAGACTCAGTTTATATCCCACAGTTTTGCAGTGGATCATTGACAGAGCTGAGTGTTGGAGCAAGGTCTCCTAATTCTTGACCTGATGATCTCTCTGTTGTGCTATGGTGTCTCTTATAGGCAGGATTCACTCCCTTTTTGCTGAAGGGACCCTGCCTTTGAAATTAAAACATCATATCCATGGTATTTCATTTCCTGAGGATAGCAGAAATGTAAAGACACCTGAGATGATGCTTCAAAGAGTTTTGGAAGGACAAAGGTAGTAATTTTCCATGACAAAATTTGGCCAGGACACTGCAACATTCACTTGATCTTCACAGACTTCACCAGATGAGTTCTCCTTGGCAATGCTAGCTGCCAAATACTGTTTTCCTTGCAGAACACCCTTTCTGACATTGTGCTGCACATGAGTTTTCCCTACCAATCTGCCCTCTGAGCAGTAACCAAGCTCTTTCAGACTGATGTAGACACAGTTTTCTAGTAGTTTTGTGGCTTAAAAACAAGATTGTTCTTGGTAGTCTTGCTTTGCAACTCTCTGATCCCCCCATTAGGATAAGCTTTTTCCTTGGTTTCTTGATCCTGGGTGAGTAGTTAGGATCTGTCCAAATAGAACTGATAAGAAACTCCACGTGGGAACACATGTAAACTCAGCTGCTGACCTTTGCTCTGCTCCACGCTGCCCTCATTCCAGTTCAGCAAGGCAAAATAGCCCAAATCCTACCCAGTGTGATCAAACTGCAAAGGTTTATGTATTACACTAGCACAAAGGTACTGCATTCATAATGGGTGACTATAGGGTCTGCTAAGTGTCTTCAGTCTCCTGCTAATTCATTTCTCCATTTTTAGGATGTGTGCAGTGAATGCCCTCCTGGCCCACCAGGACTGCCAGGCATCCCAGGTTTCAAAGGTGATAAAGGTCTCCGAGGTCCACCAGGTAGAGATGGCCAGGATGGCAAAATGGTAAGAGAGCTGAGGAAGTGACCATGCCTTGGTTGTGGTGAAACCTTGTTTTCCTTAAAACATTTTTAGATGGTTGATTTTTCTTTTGGTTTTGTTTTTTGTCAATAACTTGTTGAATATTTATTGTTTTAGATGTTTGTGAAGTCAATGGATTAAAATAGCGTTTACCTCCACCTCTTTTGCATTGCAGGGGAATGCTGGTCCCAGAGGTCCTGCAGGCCCACCTGGGCTGGATGGTCCAAAGGTTGGTTGGTTCTCTTCAGTTGTCTAATGAAAACTTGTCTGTGACTAGCTAGCACATTGGCTAAAGCAGGATCTTGTTGGCATGCACGTCTGTGTAAAGAGGTAGGGCTGACCTGTTAGATGGGCTTTGTACTGGCAATTCACTAGAATGCCACATGCACACAGAACTGTGCAGCTCCCTTCACTGTTTCACTTAAATATTGTCTTCTACCCTCCCTTTGTTCACATGCAGACACACACAGGTGAAGGGCCTGATTCTTATGTTGAATTTTGTTTTATTGGTGTTTTGATGACAGGTAAGTACCTGAGATGATATTTCAATCCTAATCAGGTGAGGAAGAAATGAAATCTTCAGGAGTAACCACCCTGCCTGTTCCTCTTCTATTTGAATCCTATATGCTTCAATCACTTAAAGAAGGGTGATGCAAGGTCTGCTGGGCTCCATACACACTATCTTCCATGGTGGCTCTACCCACAGACTGAATGTTTCCTGAAAGAAGCTGTATGCTTCTGCCTTAACATTCTAGGGACATAAACCAACACAAAACTTCCAGTGCCTGAGCAATCCCAGTGTCACATTTCATGTACTTCCTATGAAGAAGTCTATCATCAGGCTGCTCACAATGCCATTGCCTGATCAACTTATTTCACAATTGCCTAATGTGAAATAAATCAAAACAAATCAATGAAGGGGGAAAGAAGGTGATTTCATGATGCTCCACAGCTTCCTTTAGACTTCCTTGCATTATTGACCTACTGTCCAAACCAGTTTCTGCTATTTTAATGTCTTTATATTTCCAGTTGTTAGAGTGAAGGGCAAGTTGATAAAGATCCATGAATTAATTTTATATCTTGCAATTAGAAGTGTGATGGGGAAAGAAGTAGAGTCTCAAAAGTAAATATAGGGTTGATCAAAATGAAAGTATGTTCCAAGGTAAAACCTGCAAGAGAATTAGCAAACCATAATGACAATAACTGGCAGAAATGCCAAGCAATCAGAAATATATCATGTCTGCTGCTTTCTTGCATGCTGTGAGAAAGCAGAGATGTGGGCATCAAGATTGAATGTTTAGGTGAAGCAACAGGACCAATTTTATAATGTACCTGTGCTTAAAATAAAACTAAGTAAGCAATTGATAAACAGTCTAACTTGTAATCAGTAAAAAGGCAGATTCATAGAGTTTGCAAACACTAAAAGAAAATATTGTTAAGACCCCTAAAAAGGTGCAAATCTTTATGACTCAATCTTTATGACTCCTTTCTAAATTCATTAGGAGGATCCTGGCAGTAAAACATCTGAAGAGCTCTGCACTTTTGAAGGTGTAGCATATTGTCCTTACCAACACCATCCAATCTATCATTAGGTCCCATTCTGAAACAGAGCAGTAGAACTGCAGATATTTGCCCACGAGCAGCTTCATGCCTTCTGGCAATATGAATTAAGCCTCTTTCAATTCATATATAGCAGTCCTCCACCCTCAACTTTTCTCCTACCTCTCATGTAGTAAACCAGAGTATTGTTTCCATGGCCAGCAGTTCATTAGTGTTCTGTGCATTGTTCATGGTTTGTTTGCCATCATCTTGGTATTTTTCACACAGTGAAAAACAGTGATAATAAAAACATCTCCATTCCAGTTAGCTGCCTCTGTTCTGTTGTCACTAGGACAGAGAGAGAGATGATGGAGGTAGAGATGATGGAGGTAGAGATGATGGAGGTAGAGATGATGGAGGTAGAGATGATGGAGGTAGAGAGAGAGAGAGGTAGAGAGAGAGAGAGGTAGAGGAGGGTATTTTCTGGGTGTGAATTTTCTGACTGCACCTTAAAAATGCCATTTTTCTTGCTTCTGTCCCTGAAGAAAGTGAAGATTACTAGCTCAAACTGTGGGTGCCTTTGCTGGACCAAGTGATTTCTTACCAAGATCTGATTTAGTGATCTGTCTACTTTCTAAGGATGTGTAAGTCCTCTTCACATCCATGAAACAACAACATAAAAAAGGGACTAAACTGGGTCTGCTCAAAGGCTGTTCCTCACATATGTTCCTGGCTCCAGGGTTGGTAGTGGAAGTCTAGGGAAGAATTTAAGAGGAGGGTAACCAGGATTCTGTGATAATTTGTGAGGTTTATGGTCAAATGTCCAAGTGCTTTATGAAATAAGTTAAAAAGCTGACACAATACTGAATCTAAGTGACTTTCAGTGGCTTTTTTTTTCATTATCAGGGTGCAAAAGGAGACCGTGGTATGACTGGAGATGTGGGAGAAAAAGGTGAACAGGTAAAAACAGAGTGTGCTTTCCAACAGTGCTGCTACTGTGATTATTCCTTCATCAACAGGCAGTCCTCCACAGGCTTCCATCCTCATCTCCAGTAAAAACTTTCCTGTATGATCTGTTTCCTCACCTCTAGATGGGATGAATTCAGTTCTCTTCATGGCCTAGCCTTTATTCATTTCCCCAAATAATGCCTAGTTAGAATCTGGGAGGTCAGGTTTCTTTGGGTTGAAAAACCTAGTGTTTCTCTTTGTCCTAGAAGAATGTGAGGATGACCTCTTACAGACTGAGGTGCCACAGGAAAAAGAAGAAAGGTCCAGATTAGAGCAAACTTTCATAGTTAATTTTGCCAAGGGCTGACTCAGTAGTTTAAGATGCAAATCAGCACCTCTTCAATGAGATTTGTATAACATTTGAAACAGGTTTAGTTTCCTTGCCTAATCTCCTGCCTTGTATAATTCCACAATATCTGTTCTCATCTTCCATTAGCATAGACTAAAATACACATTAGAAGAAGTACACCTGAAATTTAATTATTTCTGAAGTCCATGCTTTGAAAACCAAAGTTTGGCTTTAAAAAGCCTTGGCTCTTTATTTCCTTATAACCAGCTCTCTGTGTATTGTATCATTTTGATGCTACCTCACAATGTTCAATTACCAGTTAATTTTTATATGACTAGAAATGTGAATTATGCACAAAGAAAGTCTCTCTTTTCATTCTACAGGGTCACCCTGGAATGCCTGGCTTCTCAGGGGCTCCTGGAAACCCTGGTCCACCTGTAAGTTCATCTGTTGCAAAGATGGTTCTGTATTTTCCTTACAAATAAAGGTTGTTGCAAGCTCCATGTGGAAGAAAGGACCATTCCCATCTGTTTTGTGCATTACATCTGCATTTTCTATTGGGTTTCTCATAGTCCCCTGAGTGCCATAGAGTTCCCCACTCATGATAATTGCTATTTAATATATCAACCACTTTCCACTGATTGCTTCAACTCACTTTGTAAATTGATGCTAAGCTTCAGTTGCTCTCTTTATACAAGACAGCAATGATGACAACACTTCTGCAGAGACTACTTAGTTGTATGTGTATAGGTGTTTTCTTATACAAGGAATAAGTTGTCAATTCAGAACCATCAGATTGAGCAATATTTTAGATCTCAATTTTACACAGTGGTATGAGACTGGATTTTCCCCTATTTTCCTATCCTATGGGCAACTTTTGAATTAAAAGATCTTTACATGTGTCTCTCTCCATCACAGTCCTCATTCCTGGCCCTATTCTGCCTGTGAATACAGTTATGCTTCTTTGTATTTAAAAAGGGGTGGCAGTGCAGAAGCAGAGCTCAAATATCTTGGCTCTTCTGCTTGTAATATCACTGCTTACACTCTCCAAGAGTTGGGACTTTTCCTGAGTAAAGGACTTTTGTTTCCAAACCACCTTTCATTGCCCACAGTCATCACTACTCATATTGCTGCTTACAGTGCAGTTTGGCTCTGCTATGCAGAGGGTTTGCAGGCTTCTTCTGTTCTGGGGCTCAGCAGCCTCTTCAAAGCTGAATTTACATTTCACTGACTAAATGACAGGAGGTACTAGAAAAGAGGATTAGATTAAAATTCTGTTTTCAGATGGTAGAAGTACCTAAAGGATGCTGAATATTTTGCTTCTGGGGCAACCCATAGACCTGCTTTGTAGGTCACTTGTGCTCCTGTGAGCACTATTTTAGGAGAAGCTAATAACACAGACACATTTACGGTGTCTGTATTAACCTCAGGCTGCCACAGCCATGGGGTTGTTCAGGTAGGACTAAAACTCCTAAAATTGTCCTGTGAGACCCTCTGAATTTTCCTGTGAGACCTCAGAGTGTAGAGTAAAACTGAGTCTGTCAAAGCATAGCAAAATATGATGTTCCTCTGTTATTTTTTTTTGTCTTACACTTTTGTAATTTGTTTTCCTCTGTCTGCATTAACTTGTGACTCCAGAATTTTGCCTGCCACAGAGTGTGCTTCAAACTACTTCAATAATTTCTGTTCTTGAGTGTTATTTTTATCACAGGATTGGCTTTTTCCTTTTTGCCCCCTATTTTCAGAAGGAAGGGCCAGGACTAAACTCAAATATCTGACTATTTGAGGCTTTGGAGGCTGATTGAATGCTGAGGTTGACAATGTTTTTCTGTGATTAATGAAGAAATGATGGAATGAATACTGAACTGAGTGACTGAAAGAAACTTCAGTGCTGCCAGCTGCAGTAGGGAGTATGTTGACAAATGTACAAAATGTGTTAATCACTCATGATATTTCTGCTTTATTTTGTTTAGGGACCAGATGGGGCACCAGGACCAATAGGACCTGCAGGAAACCCAGGAGACATAGTAAGCTCTAAGCTGTTTCACTTATAGTTAGGTCTGTGAAGTAAAGTTGAGCTGGAACCCATGTAATCTCCCCAGAATATTCAGAATATTCAGCCTGAATCAACTCTACACCTGCAAGTACAACCTCCACAAATGAATGGCATCTGATAAAGAAATAACCCTACATTTGATAAATCTTCATTTAATAGAAACATCTGAGGAGCTTATCTGACCCACAGTGTTTCTACTTTCTTTCTAGGGTAAAGATGGTCCTCCAGGTCCACAAGGCCCACCAGGGTTGCCTGGACTTCCAGTGAGTGCAATTCAGCTCTTTCTAATTCAGTGCATTAATTCATAAACACATAGGTGTGTAAAACAAAGAGGTGACTTTTTTGAGGTGCTTTGAAGGCTATGCATGATCTGTAATAATATCTGCCATGTTGATGTTATGTCCTTGGTCCAGGACAGTGTGAATGCTGCATTTGTTCACTTTAAAGCTAAGTGTTAATTACCAACTTGAATCAGGTCTGTTCCATATCTACACAAAAATCAACTCAGCTCCAGTGTAAGGGAAAATTCAAAATTCATAGACTGGAACATTGTCTTTATTTTGGATCCATACTTGAAATCATTTCTTTGCATTGACTCCCATTCAAGTGCATCTTGGGCACAGATTCTTCTGCTCTGGAAAATGCATTAGTACAACATTTGGGGGTTTGTTTTCTTTTTTTAATTTGTCATAGGGATAGGGCCAGAGATATTTCTAGTGTAAAGTAGCCTAGCTGAATGAAGCTAATGGCATTATAATGATTTCTAACAGCTGTATTTAGAATCCTGGTTTAAGATCATTGGAGTGCTCATCTCACTGAAGTAGGTGAGAAAGAAGGAAATCTCTCAGACTTGCCATATTGGAGAGGGAAAGAGTTTTTCTTCTGTTACAGTAGTGTGACAAGGAGAGGTTTATGGCTGAGCTATAGGAATACAGCAGTTTTTCAGAGGGTTAGGCAAACTTCAGTATGCCATGATGAATCCTAGTTGTCACTACAAAACCCACTCTGACAAAAACCACACCAATCTTCTGTATCAGCTCCTTCCTTATTCCTGTTTTTGCATTTCATTTACAGGGCATTGCTGGGAATGATGGCAAAGATGGCAAGCCAGGATCTCTTGGGGAACCGGTAGTGTAATGCAAACCTGTTTCACTCAGGCAGTCAGAGCCTGCCTCCTGTTATTGTTTTTGGAGATGTGTGTCTGTGGACTCCTTAGAGGGGGCAGGGAGGCTCTTTGCATGTCTTTTTTTAACACTAGAAGGACTTGAGCAATTTATAAGAGTCACACACTAGCAATCTGGGAAAGAAACTGGGCTCTTTTAGTTTTACAGCTACCATAAATACACTAAAATGTAGTGATTCCACTTTTACAGCTACTGTAAATATTGCAGGGAGAGAAGGTTGGGTTGTAACATTAAAGCTAGTGATCCATTTTTTAGCTAGAAGATCATGGAGCATAAAAAGTTTAGAGAAGGTATCTTTAAAGAAGCCTTTTCTGGATGGTTCTGTGACAGTTCTGCTGTTCAGGACTAGAGGTTTTATAATTGATTTTCTCTACTTGCATTTACTGAAGGAAAAAAACCTGAGCCATGAAGTTGTCAGCCAAAAGGATATGTTGATAAATTGGGCAATGAATGGTATTCCTTGCAACTCTGTGTGTTATATGAAGAATGTGTTTCCATTACCTGACACTGTCAGCCTTTTTCTGTGGCTTCTCAAATAGTACTTAGTGGTTCTAGGAAGAGCCAAGTTCCTAGTCATTAGGACAACTGGTATGAGGAACAGCACTTGTCATAGCAGCTGCAGACAGTTGTGTGCTTACACCAGAACACCTGCTTTCTGTGTGAAGGTATTGATTTTGTATGTGCTGACTAGGTATTGGTGTAGTTCTGTACATCACCCCTCTGATATGAAAACACTGTAAAACACTGCACCAGTCCAAAGGTGTAAGCTGCCTTGGAACCTCAAAGGCTGCATTCATGAGAGTACAGGTAGGGGTATGCAGGACAGTGTCTGTCAGTACTGTCTTTCTTGCATGCTCAGACTCCAGCCTTGCTGGATGAATCCAGGGGCTTTCACAGTTCTCTGTGTGTTACAGCTAAGGGAGAAGAGTGGGAAGTTTTCAACAGCAGAGAGAAGGAACTGAGACTCTAACACAAATGTGATTGTTTCCCATAGGGAAAGCCTGGAGAACCAGGACTCCCAGGCCAAGAGGGAGCCAGAGGCTTGCCGGTAGGTAATGCTCTGAAGGGTTCAGTTTAGTTACTTTTCTGTACTGTAGCCAGGAAGCTTTTGGTAGGCAGATGAGGCCTTTAGTGATGCAAAGAGCTGGCCTGGCTGAGAATAGTCATGGCATTGTGACTAAATAAATGAACCAATTACTGGCCAACAGAAATTAAACACAGGCATTTCCAAATCCTTCACAGCTGGAGAAGAACAGGTCCCTTACCTAGAAGTTAAAGCACATAACCTCCTAACACCCTTCCTACTGGAAGACATAGTCATAGCTGTAGCCCTTGTGCTCTGTGTCCTCTGAAAGCATGGGGATAATGAAATTTAGGGTTGAATAATCAATTGGTTTATCACACCAGGAATACACACACTACAGTTTTGGTCTTGCAGCCTAAGAAGCCATGGAAAGTTCCTCTTTTGACGTGGCCCTTCCTAATCAGCTCCATTAGGACCCCTCCCCAGTAATCTTAGGCAGAATTGGGAAGGATATTAACTAAGTTATTAGAGTTTTCTTAGTGTTGCAAGCATCAGGCTAACATGATTATTGATTTCACTCTCTTCCATAGGGTTTCAAAGGACAGAGAGGAGACACAGGTCCCCCAGGTCCCCGGGTAAGTAGCATATACCTCATGCATGATCTTTGGAGAAAGATTGTGTAAGTAAATTGAAGTTTACCTTTCTGAGGCAATAGAAAAATGATGACATGTCTGTGTTTAACATGGCTCTTTTCAACTGCAATTCCATTGGCCACATTCATGGTGTAAAATCCCAGCAGCTGTCTTCATGCCCTCTGCTAAGTTCTGACTCCAGGTAAGGTGAGGCAGTTGGTAGAGCTGAGTCCTCTGATGCTCCATTTGAGATAGCCTTTTGTGAGGAAGTTTCAAGGATGCCTCTACAACACATCCTTCTGGTACCAATGCTGACATACAAGGTGAGGAATCCTACTGCACTTGCTGGACAAGTTTCAGCTCTCCTCCAAAAATGCCTGAGAAGCACAAAATAAGTCCAGGAACAAAACTTGCAGAAATGAAAATAGAAATGTCTGTAGCACCTTGACTTAGTTGCCTCTGGATCATAAACCCCAAAACTCAAGTCCTTCATGAAAAGCTGGTCTTCTCTCAGTTCTGAGCAATATAGTACAAAAAGTACCTTTATGTCAAAAGTGGAATACAAAACTGAATGTCCTTCTGCTTAATTCTGGCTTTTGACAGGCAAATCAAATGCTCTGCTTGCAGGAGCTTAGCTGAAAAATCCAGTGCTGGATTTCCTCATGTCTTCCTCATTACAGTAGTTTCTGTATCATGAATAGGTTAAGGTGGTTTTCAGTGGCTGCACTAGCAGGAGCAAACACTCTGCTGGAAAACAGTGTAATTCCTTGTACATCACTTACAGAGGATGTTTCAGAGTTATTTTTATAAGCTGCATGTCACATATGATGAACGAGGCTCTGGCTGACTTTAAAAAAAGTTTTCCCTGAGCTCAGTCCAACATTGCAGAAACCCCACACCACTTAGAATGGTGTCACTGGTCTGGCTTTCACCTGGAGCTGATACCTCTTTCCTTTTTTGTTGAATTGCAGGGGGAACCAGGTGCAACAGGTCCTGCTGGTCGTGAAGGGCCACCAGGGAAGGACGTAAGTATACCATTTTGAGCAGAAGCTAATCCCCTTCACTCTGACAAATGAAGATTTTAATTCACAGTGACCCTGACTTAAAACATCTGCAGAAACAGCAATAAGAGGTGAATTACTGCAGCAGTGCACAGGGAACAATTTGTGCAAAGGTCATCAGGGTAACAAAGATATGATGAAGCCTTTGTCACTGCTCAGCTGCTGACACTTAAATGTTAGCTACATCTTTGGAAAAGCAGAGAAAGATGCACAGATTGAATGCCAGGCTGTGCTGTGTAGCCAAGGACCTGCCTTCTACCTACCACCTCTCTCTGAGCAGTGCTTCATTCTGCAGGTCCCACTGTGCCAGGTTCTGTCACACTTCTTCTGCAAAAGCTTTACCTTTCTATGTGAGTAGCTTCACTGAAATCTATGAACACCTGTGGAATAAGACACTGCTGCTCAAAGGAGAGATGGTACAAACATCCTCTGATGTTATCAGTGTCAAATGCAGTCGTATAACTGAGTCCTGGGAGAGACTATCTGAGGTGGGATCCTGCAGCAGCTTCTAAGGAATATGCCAAGTAGCTGCTGTTCTATTGTCATGGGACTTGGGGAAGTGGCTTCTCATTTGCACCCCTTGTGTCACTGCAAAACTGTCGTGCTGTAAATGGTACCACACAATGTAAAATGGGAGATAGACTAAGGGGACTCCTTAGAGGAGATAGAAGTGAGTCTGAAGCCTCCCTTGAGAGAGAGAGTAAATTCTTCAGAAATACTGGAGAATCTCTATTCCTGAGAAATCCAGCTCTAAGATAATGTGCTAATAATGATTTCTGCCTGAAATCAGAAGGCTTTTAGTGATAGATGTTTAAAATTCAAATGGCTGGTCTTCCTCATACATAACTGAAAGGGTGTAGTGAATCTTCTTTAATGCTGCTTCCCTCTAATTTGTGAACAACATAATCTAGAAGGAACATTTTTAAAAGCCTGTTTGCTTGTCTTCATGTCAGATCTTTCCCCCTCACAACAACACTTTCCTTCATTTCAGGGTGATACTGGCCCCATAGGACCACAGGGCCCTCGAGGACTCAGAGGGCAGCCGGTGAGTTTTCTTTCCTGACAAACCATTTCTGGAGGTACATTGTGTGTAGTGGGAATGTCCTACAGTCCAGAACTCTGGTTTGGAAGAAGAGTCTTAAGATCTTAACATTCAGGTGAAGTTTGATTTAAACACTTTGTCTACTTTGAGAAAGACAAATCTATATGAGATTGCTAGAAACTGGTGAAGATTTATAGTAGTGCAATGGAGTGATGGTTTCTGACTTGGTGGAAAGAACAGTTTAACAGCTTCTGCCAGGGTTGCAGTGTCAGAAGTGCTCACATTCCAGTTTTGCCTCTGGCATCTTGCTTGCTTTTCACATAGCCTCAGTTTTCAAAGCTGAACATTAATGGTAGGTGCCAAGTTTGAGATACATGGGATCCAGTTGTGGTAGCATTCATTTTTGTCATGCTTTCTGCAACTTCTTCTGAAGCAAAAATTGCATAATTTTAGGAAAAGATCTGTTATTTGAACACCTGTAGAGTTTTATTACAACTTCAGTGGAGAAATGGCAATTCAGTCGACATCTCAGAAAGTGTCATTTGGGATGGCTGAGAAATTACTTCTATTAATTTCAATTTTTTTTTTCAATTCCCTATTAAAAACAACCCTCTCCAAATTTAAATGCAGCTTTCTGTTGTTGAACCTGGGCACACCTTTATTTTGTTGCAATGAGTGATTTCTTTCCCTTCGTGGAAGACCTGCTGGTGAAACAGATTCTAAGACATGTTCCATAATCAGGGCAAAATGCTGACTCAGTCAGTAATGCCAGGAGGTTCCATGGCAGATTTTCCAAGCTGGAAGGGTAGGGGTGTAAACTGGGCTGCAGGAACATATGGAGAGCTCCTGTGTCTACCTTGTAATTTATCTCATTATTCCTGTACTGTTGGCATCCCTCATTAACGTGTCATGCCCCTGCAAAACACTAGCAATGACTAAAAATACTTGAGAGAAAGAAATTACCATCACTCCAGGCTGCATTCTTCTTTGCAGAAGAGATACTTAGGCTTTCCTATATTGGAAGGCAAAGTATCTGTTTCTCTTGTTCTTTCTCTGCTGTGTTTCTTCTCTAATAAGCAGCATAAGGCATGATTTTGAGTATTGCCAGCAAAAGGGCTGGTCTTATGCACAGCACCAACACAGGGAAAAGCATCTCTGCATGGTAAGTTGGGAGTAGAGAGGAGCAAGGTCTAGAGTTTCATCTCACCAGACTTTAGTCAGAGTAGATGGTCTGTTGAGCTACTTTAATAAGGAATGGTGAGAAACAGGCCCTTTTAAAGGATGAGTTGGCTCATTCTGAGTTGTCTGGTGTCTGTCAAGAAAGTATCAAATGTCTAAAGGCTTTAGAACAAGTGTTTCTCTCTATTCCCCAAAAAAGGAGAATTCTGAGATGATTAAGAAAGAAATGCCTGGCTTCTGGACCCTGATTCAGATAGTCCTGAGAAGAGGATGGTAGGCAGTAATTTGCAGGATCTACCTCAGTCACTGGAGTAAGGAAATTTTCTAACATAGGAAGGTGTGGGGGGAGCTGGAGATATCTGTCAGCTAGTGCAGAGCACTTTGACATTGATCAGTTGAGGTGCCAAGAACTGCTTGAAATGTGGACTAAAGAGCCTTGTGTGAACACTAGTAACTTGGAGCTGTCACAGCAGGTAGCTCCATCCATACTGGAAGATATTGCATATGATAGGGATAATGGTGAAGACATGGAGTTGGAGAAGGAGTGCTGGTTAGATTCGCTTCTGACTAGGGAATTTGGGTCCATATCTCTCCCTTTTTACCCTAAGATGGGGTCAGCCATGCAACCTGGGATGCAGAAGTTGTGGGGTCAATTGAAAAAAGGAGATCTTTAGTCTGTAGTCTGCCAAGAGAAGAGGTTGGACAATGCTGAAGAGATCCCTGCTTGTTTAGCAGTATGTGGATATGTTTAATTGTAGTATATGTTACTTCACTAATGTTTTTCCTTTTGACATAGGGCAAGAATGGATCACCTGGACCTGCAGGAGAACCTGGCCTAGCAGGTAACCCAGTAAGTACCATAAAGAGAAACTCATGCAGCAAGTTATGTCAAGGGTAGGTGACTAATGAAGTATAGGTGGAATGGACTATGTGTAGCTTCTTACCAACCCTGAAGCTGCCTTGTCTGAACATCAGTGGTCCTGACATCACTGTCTGGCCACAACATAGTGGATTTTGCTATGTTCCTGGAATTGAGGTGCTAGCTGGGTCATCATTTTTCCTAGCAAAAGTTAAGTGTTCACAGAAAAAGGAAAAGATTGATTACCGTATGGAAAAAGGATTGGTGTGCCTCTTCTTCACCAGTAGATTTAATTTTGCCAAGCAGAGACTGTGCAGCCAGCAAAGAGCTGTCACAAGAAAGGAGAGGGCCTCAGGGAGTTGGCAAACTGCCATTAAGGAACTGCAGCAGCAGAAAAATCCTCTCCAGGCACTTGGAGAAAGAGCAGACAGTGGGCAGTAAACCAAGATCAAGAAGCAGAATGAAACCCCCCCAGGGCCATACTGCATGGAAGAACAGTGTGGTAATGAAGAGCTGTAAGGAGGATAGTGAAGAGCTGGGTTTTTTTTTCTCTATTCTGCTGCTGAAAATTGTTAGGATTTAGCAAATCCATGCAAAAGTACCTCTGTAACCAGCAGCATCTATTGCCATGCAGAACTGCTGAGCTCTTCTTGCTGCTTGCCCACCTTGACATCACACTTTACTGGGCTATTAGATTCTGTCAGAAAGAAGAACACAGCAGGAAAATCTGAAAAATAACATCAGGACTGCACTCTATGGCACTTGCAATGAAATAAAGCAACCTCAGCCTCTCCACAGACTTGTGCCCTAAGCATGTATTGCTTTGCTGTAGGGATGTCTTATCCTAAGTGGTCTCAGTGAATCAGGCAACACCTTTCTGCTTGGGGAGGTGATAACTTGCAGATGACAGGGGTGCTGCAGTCTCATAGCCTTTCTGCAGCCAAGAATTAGGGCCACTGCTTTTTTTCCTCCTTGACACAACTTCTTTTTACCTTCCTGGGACCACTGCCACTAGGACCACTATTTTTTGGTTTTCTGTATCTTCATTAGGCTACTGTGGCTTTGAGATGCCCTGTGAGTACATAATGGGGGTTATTTTCTAAGCATCATCCTGTCATTGCATTACCTAGACAGTCAGCTGGTGACCCAGGAACTCACCAGTAGCTTCCTGCACATAGAGCTACAGCAGCATCTGCTCTGCTGGATTTACAGTCCAAAAATAACATAAGAGATTGAAAAATGATAAAATCAGATAGATGAGAAAGAGGAAACTATAAGACAATGTTGGTTAGCAGTATCTCATCAGTATCCTTCTCTGCCATTAAAATGAATCCTCTCCCTTTCATAAAGGTTATTATGGGAAGTATTTCCTTGTGCTGTACAGAAATCAATTTATTTCCAGCCTAGTCTGGAAATGTACCAATTTCCTTCACAATATGATGTGACAAGCCAATACATTGTATTTCTATTTTGAAAATGGAAAAAAAAAAAGGAGAAGGGAGAAAGTTTATGATGGTAATAAGGGTTTCTTTTCCACCTTCACCATTGCTGACTTGTAATCAAAAGGTAAAACCTGCCAGGAGCCTTCTCTTTTTGCATCTGCTTACAGTGCCCATCCCAATTTTCAGTGCTCATGCTGAAGCCTGCACACAGTAATGCAGCCCACCCCTGAAATCTCCAGGGCTGATGCATACCTCAAAGCAATGTGCTTTGTGCCTGCCAGGTTCATCAGTGCTCACTTCACACAAGATGGGCTTAAAATGAAGACAAGTTTTATCTTCTCTGAGAAGATAAAGGGATATGTTTTGAATTAGAAGATAGAGGACAAAGTTGTGAAAGAGAAGGTTAAAATAAGAGGGGAAAAAATATGAGAAGTGTACATGACATAGCTTTGTACCATGAACTGCCATTTAAGCTGCCCTGATCTGTAAGGAAAAGGGATAGTTTGACAGAATATCATCAGAGATAAGTAAAAGCCAGACATTTTAAAAATTGAACCTAGAAATAAAAGAAAAAGAGCAATTCAGTAGCTGTCTGTTGATTGCATTCTCAGGTTTGAGCAGTGTGACCCCATGAACTGTATCCTTGTCATCAGCCATCACAGTATTTCCACTCTGCAACACCACCCTATAAACCAGGCAGTGCCAGAATTGCCACTGAACATTCCTCCTGTCACTTCCATAACTGCCACTTCCTTTTCATCTTTGCCCAGGGACCCCACATAGCTTATTAATAATGCAAACATGATGTTTGCAATCTGCTTTTCTAAATGACTTTGTTCTTCCTTTCCTTGTCAGTTTTGGGAGTCTTTCTGCTGCAGTAAAATTGCTCAGTTTCAAAGTATCTGTAAATGTATGATCTGAAAGGAGATGTTGAAGAAATGGCTGCTAGTGTCTATCTCATTTCTGTCCTAAGGGTCCTAAAGGAAATAAAGGAGAAAATGGCAGCCCAGGACTCCCTGGCTTCACAGGACCACGAGGACCACCTGTAAGTATGTCTGGAGATGGATTAAACCTACTAATTACCTGCTTTTAAATGTTGAACTGATGAAGATTGGACAGAGTCACCTTCAATCAGGTAAAAATAAACAAACAGACCAAACAATAAAACCCTCCAACACCATAACCAGAATATATGCCAGATCCAGAAGCCATACACTTTCATTTCCAAAGAAGGGTTGAAAAACTAACATTTTTCTTATGGATGAATGTCCATACTCTCATTTACTGAGCTGGTACTTGTCAGGCAACCCTGATAATGTGTGCCTTAACTGGACTCATTTGCTAGTCCTCTTAATATAAGTATCTGGGGTATTTAATTGTCAGACTATATGTCTGCATGAACTCTGCATGAAGGGTTAAATACTGATGTAATACATGTATTTCTGATATTTGCTATTCCAAGGAAAATTCCTTTGTTACCAGCAACAGAGGTACCTTGTAATTAAAGCATTCATATATCTCCCAAAATGATCTGTAATAATAGCTATACATGTGACAATATCACAGCCTTGAAATCCAATATCTTTAGCCTTTCCAAGGCAAGTAAAATATTTTATATTCCACTGGAAGGATGGAAAACATGAATGTTGGGTAAATATTTTTGCTTCTAGCTCTGTTGTGACTTGAAATGATATTTAACAGGCTTCCATCTGAATGTAGCAGAACTGAATCTTCCACAGGATGATTCTTTGTTTTTTTTTCTTTAATGATTGGAAAGAGAGTTTCCTGCTGAAAAAAGCAGAAAGAAATATTTCTCTGGAAAATTAATTGAAAGCAGCAATGTGGTGGGCATTTAAAACTTGAAATCACCCTAAGGAATACTTGAATGAGTCTGGTGCCACCTAATTTGGAGCTGATATGATCACACATCTGTGATTAGTTATATTACTCATGCATACATGTATAGATGCTAGCACTGTTCAAGATTTTACATGTGTTTCCAGGTTATGGGGAAAATACCACCTGCCATTCACACATTATAGATATGACTGTAGATGGACTGTAAAGATGAATCTTTCCACATGGGAAAGTGGGTAGGATTTTAGCAATAACTAGTTTAATGTTTGTTTTGCTTTATCAGTGCACTTCAGGACTGCAGTGACATGTTTTTCATTGAAATGCTAAAATACAAAATTGTACTGCCTAATTATCACATCATAAATGCAGAGAATAGAAGAAAATTCTAAATAAGGTCTTTGTTCAAACTGAGGGGGTTTAATTTAGTTCTGAAATACAGGCAAGATTTCAGGCTCAGACTTGCTTTATCACTGGCTCTCTATCCACTATCTCAGCTGGTAACTCTACTTACAAAATTTACTTCCCTTACATCTTTAGACTGTTATGGGTCATATATTGACACTGCTTAAGCTAAACCAGCCCAAGTAAACTGTGTGAAGCTTTGTGGAATGTCTGTAAGATCTTTCAAGGTCCCTTCCAACTCCTAACATTCTGTGATTCTGTGATAAGGATAAATCATCCAAACCTGCTGCTGTGTAGCAGAAAACTTAGGCTCCAAACAGAAAGCAAGACTTGTGGTTATTAGGTAGGATCTTTCCTCTAGCTCCTTCCAATGCAGTGCTAAAATCACTCTCTGTATCTTTCAGGGAGAACCAGGAGAGAAAGGTCCTCCTGGAAAAGAGGTAAGTTAAATTCCCAGTTGTTTCAAAGTAATGCTACCTGGGTTGCAACAAATAGATTTTTTTTTTCTTGAATTGTGGATATTTGAAAGCAGAGAGGCAGCTCTCAGGAATCTGTGAGGGGAACTGATGGAAATAGATTTTCCCTAGAACACAAGAATCATTGCAAAGGCATCTGCTTTGTTATTTACCATTACTATGGATAGCTCCTTAAAACTCACCTTTTATGGTTGCAGGGTGCACCAGGGAAACCAGGTGAAGTTGGCTCCAAAGGAGAGAGGGTATGTTGGAGAATATTATTAGTTATTTCATTGTGTTGAAATAAAAGAGAACTATTCTGAGTTAGGGGCTGGGGGAAAGGGTCATTCTAGAGTGAAGTGTGGCCTGCAGAGCTCTCCTGTGCTTCCCACCCTCTCAGCCCTCTCTTTAATAATTCTCCACCAGTAATAATTTGTGGATCATTTGTAGTGCACCAGATGTTGTCTTCAATAACCTTGCCACCTCAGCTGTTTGTGTTTCGCTGTGCTTGGAAATCAGATGTTTGCCTCTTATTTTCTGGTGGTAATGTCATTTTTGTTCACCTAGGGAGAGCCTGGCATCAAAGGTGAAAAAGGCCCTCAAGGAGAAAAAGGCCCTCCAGGTGATCCTGGAATACCTGGTCATAAAGGCCATCCAGGACTGATGGGTCCCCATGGACCTCCAGGAGACACTGGGCAAGTTGGACCTCCTGGTCCTCCAGGACAACCAGGATTTCCAGGACCAAGGGTAAGATTGTCAGAGAAGGACTTGGTGCAGTAATTTTACTGCCACAGTGTGTGGCCACAGAAGTACTTGAGCAAGTGTGTGTTATAATGTGGAGGCAATGTTTTCTATCTCTTCATACATAAGAAGGAGAGCTAGGAGAGCTGTAACATATCTCAGGGAAGTGCTGTGAGGAAGTGCTGTCAGGACTAGAGGGAATGGGCTTAAGCTGAGCCAGGGTAGGTTTAGATTAGATATTAGGAAGAATTTCTTTACTGAAAGAGTGGTGAGATATTGGAATAGGCTGCCCAGGGAGGTGGTGGAGTCACCATCCCTGGAGGTTTTTAAGAAGAGGCTAGATGTGTTTCTTCAGGGGATGATTTAGGGGTAAGAGTAGTGTAGGGCTATCGGTTGGACTAGATGATCTTGAGGGTCCTTTCCAACCATAATGATTCTGTGATTCTGTGAGGCTGTTGGATTGAATTTCAGGAAAGCTCATCAATCCAGACCTATAGCCAGGGTAGCCAGTCCCTGACACCTTGCACTTCTAAAAGCTTCAGTTGGTTCATGTGACTCTGGCCATGGGTCTGGAGTCTGCAAAAGCTTCTTCCTGTGAGGGTGTTCATGTGTAGCATTTCATAGGGAAGTTTTATGCCTTCCTCTGCTGCTGGTTGTTATGAGAGACAAAATGCTGAGCTGGGGAAAGGTCACTGCTCTATTCCTGGAAATCCTAGAGTCAGCTCATCAGAATTCATGAAATACTATTTTTGTTTAATATTCTTTTTATTTTTATTTTTTTTCCACCCAAACTGGAAACAGTCTCACTACTGAGAGTGCCTGAGGGTAATAAAGTATGCAGAAGGATGAGAAAAACTGCCAACACTAGTGAAGCCACTATGCCCACCCAGAGGGTGAATTTTAGATTACCTCAGAAGGGAATAAACAGTGAAATAATCTCTGGTGTAAAAGCTGGGCAAATTTTAGACAAAGCATTTCTTTGTGTGTCTCAACAACATAGAGATCTGATGAAATCCAGTGATCATTATGGAGACTTAAAGCAACTAACAGGGTTAAAATTTGAAAAGAGAATTTGTTAAGCCTTCTAAGTATGTTCCAGAATCATGTTTACTTACTGGGATATTCACTAAGAGCCATCACAAATGGTTAGTACTTAAGGACAAAATTGTTTCTTTTATCACCAATAAACATCTTTTTCTCATGCAAAATTTGTATTGGGAAGAAGGCAGCAAATAAACCAACTCTGTACTTACTGACAATGTTACTGGTTAAAGTTAAAATGTCTCTTAGCTATTTAATTACATCTACATTTCTTAATAGAAAGCAATTTTTGATTCAGAAGACCCCATGAGTTTTCTATAAAAATAGAGGGGGCAAACTGCATCCTGTGTTAAAAGGATAGGTGTGAGTTCATGCAGATAGCTCATATACAAATGCAGCCTTTACCAGAAATGTTTTTAAAACCAGCAGAAATTCAAATAATATTTTTAGCCAAAAAACCAAACAATACATTTCAAGTGAAAGATGTCACCTTATGATTTACAAAGGAAAACATTTGATCTTGCTTGTTCAAAATGGTTTATTTTTAAAATATAGCTATATTTTTCATTTTGAGTTTATGCAAAGACAAGAGTCTGGTTACCCTAAGAAACATTTATTTGGGAAGCCAGAACCTGCTTCTTCTTCCACCTACCAGAAATACTTTCATCATTTGTTCAGTTGCATCATCCAGAGCTGTTGTTCAAAAAGCTTTGAGTCCTTGAGAGCTGTTCAACAACTCAAGAGCTTGAGAGAGGGGATGAAAGATCCTGTCCCTTGGAGGCTGGCTGGGGGACCAAGGCCAGGCAGCCACATCCCCTGTCTCCTTTCAGCAGTCTGAAATCAGGCAGAACTCTATACTCATAGTTATCACATGTGTAAACTGGCTTCTGTTCCTGGAGATAAGGGCTGTTGGCAGGTAGTAGGAGTGTTTACAGCAAGTCTAGATAACTACCTTGAGGGCATGCACGCTTCTGATTGCAAGGAAACTGCTGAAAGAGGAGGTAGACTTTCCACTGTCATCTGGTAGGGCAGAGGAGGTCTCCTGATTTCACTTCTACTACTCCTGTGAACCTACAGGAGGGAGATTTTTCTCTGGGAAGAAGATGAGGACAGTGTTCCCAGCTATGCCCTGTGAATAGGCTTCCCTGAGACCATGGCTTGCTAGAAGGTTGGGAATTGTGGATGTTTTGAGTCCCTGCAGCCCTGTGTGTGATGTGAGTGATGAAGTGCAACCCACTAAACCCTTTATGTGGGCTTTAATTTGCACATCCCCTGGCTGTGATTATTATGTCTTGTTAATGTTGTTATTATTGCTCGTCAGGGGGAACCCCCATCTCTAGAGACTTTAAGAAGGCTCATCCAAGAGGAGTTAGCCAAGCAGCTAGATGGTAAGTCATCAGCTCTGGGAAGTCAGTAATTGTATCTGAAGAGCATGAAAGATGCTTTCAGTAGCCATGGCAGCACCTGAACCCCTCCTGCTTATGGAAGGCAATGTTGCATTAGGCCTGCCTAGAAGGATGAATGTGTAAAATGAAATTTGCTTAGCAAAATTAACTGTTGCCCAAGCTTCTTGTTCTCAGCAACAACCCAAGGGCTTTCTCCCTTTTTCAACCCAAGGCCACTGTCTGTGCTAAGCACCTCATGGCTTTTTGCTACCAAAACATCTTTCCTGAAGACTCATTCCTGCAGAGGCCTGGGCTGAGATAGTAGGACAAGAGACACAAATTCAAACAGATTCATTTGGGGCCTTGGAAGACAAAGTAATCAGAGTAGGATGTAAACCTGCTTTTGAGGTTCCATCTGGAGGAGAAATGTTCCTGATTTCTGGCTGTGATATTTGGTACTCATCAGCATGAGAAGAGCAGGTGGAACAGATGCAGGCTGCTGCATCTCTCAAAATATATGAACTGCAGACTACTGCAGACCCCATCGACAGTGAAATTCAGAGTTATAGTACTTCTTCTCACACAGCTTTTGGAGCAGCTGAAACAAAGCTGCAGGCATTTTCCTCCATCAATTGGGTGATTTATTTGAAGGATTTTATTTACACACTCAAGACTCCAAATTCTACACCAATTGAAAAGCATTCAGGACTTTGAGCCAATGAAGAGGAGATCGAAAACCCTCTCCCTTGATTCTGTAAGATGTTTCTCTGATGCTGAGTATATCTTAAGAGCTCTCCAGGCTGTTCAGAGTCTTAATAGGGAAGTTGCAAGCAGTGTGCCTGCTTGGAAATTGGACAATATGCTGACTCAGGTTGCTGCCTTAGTTACAGTTTCTGACTTCGCAGCCAGAGGTGGGTACATAAGCTTTAACTCCACATGTAACAGCCCAGAACAAGAAAAGTAAACTTCCTTCCTGTGGAGCAGCCATACAGCATCTCACTTCATGTAGCAGAAGCTGTGGAAATAGGCTTTCCTTTCCAAAGCAGCAATAATTCCAGTTTGACAGAAACCCAGCAGCTACACAGCTAAAGGAAGGGACATTTCAGATCCTTGGTAGACTAAGACCAGGGAATGAAAGAAGTGTTTAAGATTAATTAAGAAATGTAGAAGTTTAAAGATACAGAGAAATGAGGCTTAAATAATTTAGAGAGGGTCAGGAAAGCACCATTATAGGGAAGGATTCCTGACAAATTGATCTGTGACAACAGTCAGACTTTATTGGGCCACTCTGGATTCTAGCTCTCCATCTCTTGAAGCACTGGCTTTCTAGTCTAGCAAAACCTTTTCCCTCTCTTCACAGCAAAGTTAGCCTATCTCCTGGCTCACATACAGCCTGCACATGTAAAAGCATCCCATGGAAGACCAGGACCTCCTGGTCCCCCAGGGAAGGAAGGACTGCCAGGAAGAACTGGCCCTCCAGGGGAGCCTGGACAGCCTGGACAGACAGGGTCTGAAGGGCCACCTGGACCAATTGGTCCCAAAGGTGAGTGAAACTTGGTCTATTTGGGCAATCTCACAAGGGATTGTGGCCACTTCTCCTGCTGGTAGTGTCAAAGTGGTCCTCAGAATGCATGCATTCAAAGCAGTTGTTGAACTAGAGACTGTGAATTGCTGGTGTGTGACTTGCAATTGTTGGTGTGTTCCACCTGTGGCCAGAATTGGAGTAGGATGAATCTTCATTCCCAGTCAGCATTCTAACTCAGAGAATTGGCCACAATTAGGAACTGTTGTTAGCAAATATATTAGCTTCAGTGTGGATGGAAAACCTATGGCAGTATTCTTTATTTCCTCAGATCATGCTCATTTGTTGATTATTCTTTCCCTCTCTACAGGAGAAAGAGGAGCAAAGGGTGAAAAAGGAGACACTGGCATTGGCCAACGAGGGGAAAAAGGTCCTCCAGGAATTCCAGGTGTGTGTATTCAGAACAACCTACAAAACACATTACTCAGAACCACTACAAGGACACAGTCTCTGCCATATGAGATAGACAATCAGGACAACATAAACACAGCATACACAATTTCTGTAGAAAGTGTCCCAAAGGGAAAAAAATATATCACTAGCATCGTATCTGGCCACTTTTGTTTTCTCAGCCTGATTGACAGGGATAATGATCCATCTCAGTAACAGCTAGGTTAACTGATCTTTGGGATAAATCCAAAGTGGAGCTTTAATTACTAGATACACTGTGAAGTCTCCTATGTATCCTTGCCAGAATCTTGTTATAACCAAGCTAAACACACAAATCCAGGCAGCTTCAGATGTTATAAAAGGTCATACCCAACACCTGTGCATCAGCCATACAGCTCATACTCTACCTTTGCTGACAAAGAAGCAACAAATATCTTTTGTTTCTAATTTGAAATTAGGAGCCATTGATCAGTTTTGCCTTCACCCTGCTTTATTGGGGGAAGAAACTATGGAAAACCTTCATAACTCCATGGTCTGCATTTGCCATGATGCTCCTGCATTCCCTTAAAATAATAATAGATCCACTGTGCTTCCTATGAATGAGTTCTCTCCCAAAACTGGCTCTTGCCTTCATCTTGCCCATCCTCAGCTCCTTTCTATGAGGACTATATGTCATTAGTTAGCTCCTGCAGCTGCACAACTTCAACGTGGTGATAGAGGAAGAGTAGCTGTAGCAGAGTTATGCAGCCCAAGGAAGTCATAGGGAATTCTTTCTTTCAGAGGACACACACTTGTCACATCCTTCTAGATCCATGTTAGACAGATCCAAATCTGTGGAAGCTAATGTCTGTACCCCAGATTGGCAGCAAAACCACCTCCTGTGATGTTACACTGCTGAGTACAGCACCCTGGGGGTGTCACTGACTAAGGGCATTTTGCTTTTATTTTAGGCCTCCCAGGGGAGCCTGGCTATGCCAAAGATGGGATGCCAGGACCACCTGGCCCTCAAGGTGAAGCTGGTGTGCCTGGTCTCATGGGTCCACAGGGACCTCCAGGAGCCAATGGACAATGTGACCCCACTCAATGTGCTTACTATGCAAGCCTGGCTGCCAGACCTGTCAATGTCAAAGGGCCATAACATGCAGGGAGTATCCCCAGACTTGTTTTTAAAACTTGAATTCATCACCTCTGCCAGGAGCTCTCAGATGTCTTCAGCTGTGTTTCCTTTGCAGGAGGCTTTCTAAAGCCAACAAATGCTGCCGGTCGGTCAGATTATTTTTATGAATTATAATTATTATTATCTTTGATGTGATCTGTGAATTTGGTTTTGTTTTCTCTAACATCAGGGCATATTAAAACATTAAAAATAGGTTGGGGTTTTCCTCTTTTGAAGAGCATATAATACCAATGCATTGTGTAGCTGTTTGTGCAAAACCATTCCTATGCCAAAATTTTTGTCTGTTGCCTGGTTAATTCTTTCCAAAACTTTACCCCTCATCCTTGAAACTGAGGTAAAATCCTGCAGCCCAAGGCATTAACTGTGAGACACAGGCTGATCACAGGGTTGTTGGTGCTATCTGCCATCCACATGGAGGGGAGGAAGGTAAAGCCATGCCAAAGCTGGAAAAGAGGTACATTGAATTCACAATGGACACAGTTATGAACATCCACTGTGTTTCCCAGAAGATGCCTGTTAAATTTAATGTACTTCTGCCCATAAATGAATCTGTATCCCACAGGAGCTACTTTTTATGGGACCATGCAAGTTATCACAGTAAGGCCTAAAGAGACTGCAGAGATGAACTAAATCTCCTCACTGCTCCCTGCACAAGAACTTCAGTATTCAGAGGGTTTGGTTCTACCAGGTAGAGCTTGTCTTCCTTCTGTCAGGGAGATTCCTATGCAAAAAGCTTTGATGCTGTCCTGTGGCAGCTCAGGGAGGCCAAATCCCCTGTTCACTGTCAGGACACACACAGCTCCCTTCAGCTGCTTCACCAAAAATCAGTCAGAAAGACCTGTGGTATTAAAAATCTCAGGAAACCAAGTGTGACCCAACTTCACTGTTTTGGATCATCCACTATGACAGTATCTTGACAAGGTCACAATGTTAGAGGGTAAGTAAGAAGATGCAGGCTGGTCTAAAAGGAGGTTGATGGCTGATGAAAGAGTAAGAGCAAAGGAGTGTTCAGAAACCTGGAAGATATTGTGTTTGAGGGTGAAAGCAAAGGTGGCCCTTTTCCCTTACCAGCTAATCACCAAAATCAACCTGAGAATTCAAAGAGAAAGTAAAAAGGGTATGAAGTCTGGAAAGACCTTGGTAATAGGTGCCAGCAAAACAGCTGCAATTTCAAAACTCTTCTGCACAAAGCCATTTGTAGGGAGAGATTGGAGTAATGAACCTGACACAAGTGCTGAATGTGTTTGGGAATCTCATCAGGTCTTTTGGAGACAGAAAAGAAGCACCCTGCCCTGCGGGCACATTCACCATATGCCATGGTGTTTCCAAACTGGCTAAGCTACGCAGAAGCCGCAGCTGTTTATAAACACCCCACAAACAGGCCCTGAGGCTAAAGCCCAGAGGTAACCATTTGCCAGCCTTGGAGTCTTTTCCTCACCCAGTAGCAGATAGATTTTGCCTCTGCTTTACTGAAAAATGAAATTAAATAACACGTTCACATGTCAGGGTTAAACAAAGTCTTTACTGTGTAGCTCTCGGTGGTGCTATTTTTGCTATTTCCTATGCAAATAAACTCTTTGATTTGATTTTACTGTGTTTCTTGCTCTGGAAAGACATATCAAAGTGAAAATATCATGAAGTGAAAAGCTTACTGCTTTAAAGGAAGTCTCAGTGGTATTCTGCCACTGAACTGCATCTTAGGTCGGCTTTTGCTATTTCAGAATTAAGCAAGCGTGTTGATCACATTGTATTTAACAGCATCAGTTTTCCTAGTCCAGGCTGAGTGAGTTTTCACCCCTCCAGTGGTGAGGCAGAACAGGGGTCCTGCTCAAGAAATACTTCCCACCATGGCACAAGACTTCATTTCAAATAAATGTGACAGCAATGAGCAGGTTTGGTGAAGGTCAAATGTTAACTGGACCATGTTAATGTGACATTTAAGTCATGTCTTGATGGTGACTCCTCTGCCTCTGTAGATTCTCTCCTCAAGTGTGTCAGCATGTGCCATGCATGGCATACACTTCAATAAAATTCCAGTGCACCATGTGAAGGGTTTAACATAATGATGTTCTGTTAAACAAATGACAGGAATCATAGAATCATGGAATAGTGGAAGGTCATGCAGTCCAACCTCCAGTGGGTGAGATGGTGCAGTGGTATCTAGTTGAAGGAGATCTAGGGGGGTTTTTTAGATAATCCCTTTCATTTGAATGTCTGTTGGAGCCATTGCCAAGAGGCTGTGTTAGGAGCATAAGGGACACAACTGTATCTGTGATAGCAATTAGAAGCTCTCCATGGGTTAAACACAGAGTATGGCTCTGCAACTTCTTTACCCAGAAAAGGGGACACAGCCTAATTCCCATTGCTTCAGCATGTTCTCTAGCATATGGTTGTGTATTCAGTCTGTTCCTGGAGACACCTCAGACTGTCTTTGTGCCCTGAATTCAATGGTTGCCATTTCTCTGCTTTTTCTTAAATCTCATTTTCTCTCCAGACTGTTAAAAGGCATTTACCAAGCATAGTCTATGACTAGTGAGAGGAGTACAAGACATGTGCTGCAGACCCAGATGAAGACCTGTGATTATAGCCACACAATTTCTTTGGGTAGTCATCCAGGGGAAGCTTCTATAGCTGCCACCTCTTAAAGAAACAAGCTTTATGTGAATGTGACTAAACAGTCATCTGCAACAAAAGGTAAGAAAGGAAGGTGTATTTGCAAGATTTCTGCCCTGCAAGCTCAAACAACAAAAGCTGCAACAGTTTTTGCCTCAGTCTGTTCATGGCTATTTGCAGTCTGGAAAGGTGACCTGAGATTACTTTCTAAATTAGATCTACCATCTGGGCAGACAGAAAACCTACAGGTACAGCCCTGGGCATGGTCAGAAGCCACCCTCCAGAAATGCAGATGCCTCTGTGCCTGACCAGGTGGCAGTACATGCTGGAAGGTGACAAGCAGAGGTGTATTGTCTGTCCAGCATCTTGCAAGGTGACCATGCAGACAGGTGGTGGCAGACAGGGCAGGGACAGTGCTGATGACCTCTCCTTTAACTGCTCTTGAATAAAAGAGAGCTGTAGTTTTTACACCTCAGTGTTCCTGTCACTGCAACAAAGCAGTTGGTACATCACCTCACTGAGTGTGAGGCTTAGACCTGGGAATAAACTAGTATTTTTGTTGGATTATTTTTGTTTGTGGTAAGAGAGCATATGCTGTTAAAATTCCATTAGAAAGCCAAGTAATGTATTATTTACATATTAAAAAGGTGTTAATGAAACATGGGCTTTGTGGCATCACTGTAGGATGCTTTTTTGTCTTTAAGTCAAGTGTTTAAATTATGGCAATTGTAGCAAACAGTCTATTATTCTATTAAAATTCTGCCTGTTAAGTAAACAAAACCCAACACAGAACAAGAGAATAGTTTAGAGAAAGTATTTTTTGTGCTAAATTATTTAATAATTTACTCTTGTTTTCTAAACAGTTTTGAATTAGCTGCTTCTTGGAAGCTGTAGGAGGGAATGGATTCTTTCCTTTCTTTGCCACTTGTGTCTCTTCTCAGTACAGCCTTATGATGTTGTTTTCCTGAGATGTCCTTTTCCCACCTCTTGTTGTTAAGATGTGGTAATTGAACTGTATAAGGCAAACTCTTTATTTGGAGACATGTAATCAAAGCAAGACTGCTTTGTTCAGGACTATACTAGATGTGGGGTTTTTCCTAGAGAAACAATAAAAATGCTAAGCTCAAGCTCTGTGCTTTGACCACAGAACTGGATGATAAGCACAACTTTTACATTCTAGTCAACTTAAAAAGAATTAAAATTATTAAAAGAAATAAAAAAAAAGAAGAGTTTACTGATGGCTCAGTCTTTTACTGTGAAAACTAGCCAAGCTTTGCCCTGTTCTAGACTGCATGTTGGCAGCTTCTCAGACAGGACTTGATGCCTAGGCCTGGCTGAGTATCACCATCCAATAATGTCTTGGGTGTCAGAGACATTGCCAGAGGACTGGAATATGATGCAGAACTTAGGGCAGTTTTTTTCCATGTCTGCAGTCTCAGGGAGATGTTGTATCACATCAAATGATGTAAGATGATTATGTCTAGATACCTGAATCTCATGCTCAGTCTCTCACAGGGTGATTCAGAGTCAGGCCATGGCATCTGCTCTTTGATGGTTCCAAAGTGAGCTATGGTGCCTGGGGAGGTATTCAGCTCATCCTGAAGCAGTCAGCTGGAAACCTCTGGGCTATGTTGACTACAATAACTAGGTCTTCATGGAAGAAAGATCTTCTAGTAGCTGTCTTTATCTTCCACCACCAGTGACTCACTTTCCTATTGAGCTGATATGGGGGATATATGTGTTACAGATTGTGAGACGTTGGGTGGTATGTGACTGGCAGCCAGAAAACTCAGAGGGAGAGGGACAAGGCTGTAGCATGAACTTGTACTGTTCTTTTGCTAAGGAATAACAGGAAAACTTTCCTAAAATGACTGCACTAATTCAACAGTAACTACACAGGCTCAAAAAAATGCACTGCCACATCTTTCAGCCTCTATGAGTCCAGTGCTGCTGAAGGTTAAAGTTGTTGATCAGTAGGACAGAGAGGAAAAGCATCCCAGCAGCTTATACTGCCAAAGTAGCCTCACAATACTTCAGGATAATAGGCAACTGGTACAGATTTCTCTTACAGATGCTGAAAATGAATCTGGAGGAAATTCAGGGCTTGAAGTCAATAGGGTTATGATATTTGCACTCTGAATCCCAGTCAAGGGTAACAGATGGTACATAATAGCCCTGAAAATCTGTATTTGAGGATGAAAACCAATGAAAAAACAGCAGAGCCTGAAGTGTAAGTTCAGAGGGTTGAACAATGATCCTAAAATCTTGTCAGCATTATCTGAAAAGAGAACTCCCAGCACACACCACCTATCTGTACAGCCCTGCATGAGACACAGGCTCCCATGCAAACTCAGGACAATTGTGAGCTGAGGAGATCAGAACTGAGACACAGGGAAAACAAACCTGGCATGCTCCCTCTTCACAAGACCTGACCTGGTAGACCTGCTTAGACCATACCTCTAACATGTTGTCTTCTACCTTTAATAGCCTATGGCATGCTGTGGGAACCTCTCTTTTTGAAAAGCATTTGAAATGGTTACCTTAAGTATTTTTTAACTGAAAGACTTAAGGATTAGAGGATGAAGTAAAAGAGCTAGGATTTCTCAGCCTGAGGCTTCAAACCCACAATTTTCTCCTTCCAGGAAAATGCCCTACTGTCTACATCACATGCTGTGCTGAATGGCTTGGGATAGACCTAGCATTTTACACGTCTCCTACAAAAACCTATGCCAGAGAGGGATAAATACTTGCTTTCAAATGTACCAGAGCAAGTGCAGCACAAGCAAGTCAATATCTCTGTGGTGCAGTGGTTCCTACATTCAGTAGGAGGGACAAGGGCTTCCAGATTTCAAAATATACTTCATTGTGTTTGCTGAATGTTAAAGGTACAAAATGACCTGCAAACAGCATGTGTTCATGGTTTCCAGCTCCTAAACCACCAACTATGAGTCTCTTTTCTTCTTGTGCCATTTATTATCTGCTTTATCTATCCTTATTGATCCATTGTAATCCCTTGGGACTCAGCCATGTGAATTCCTCAGTCAGTGGGACTCTTGGTGCTCCCAGAAAGAGGGAGCTACACACACACACACTTAGAGTGTGTGAGGTGAGTCTTCTGGGGGTGTTGCTGCTGTGTGTGAGGTGAGGGATCTGGGGGTGTTGCTGCCTGTGAGGTGAGGCATCTGGGAGTGTTGCTGCCTGTGAGGTGACTCATCTGGGTTTGTTGCTGCTGTGTGTGAGGTGAGGCATCTGGGGGTGTTGCTGCTGGGTGTGAGGTGAGTCATCTGGGGGTGTTGCTGCCTGTGAGGTGAGGCATCTGGGAGTGTTGCTGCCTGTGAGGTGAGGTATCTGGGGGTGTTGCTGCTGTGTGTGAGGTGAGTCATATGGGGGTGTTGCTGCCTGTGAGGTGAGGCATCTGGGTGTGTTGCTGCTGCTGTGAGGTGAGTCATCTGGGTGTGTTGTTGCTGTGTATGAGGTGAGTCATCTGGGTGTGTTGTTGCTCTGTGTGAGGTCAGTCTCCTCTAAATGTCTGGGCATGGCTGTAACTAGGCTGAGTGTTGCTGTCAGAAAAACTGTGGGCACGCAAACTGAGGCCCCACACAAACATGTTGGCATCCAGGTCCTTGGCTGTGGAGAGTGTCAGAGCCTGGTGTTTGCAATGGAAGGTAGCAGAGATAGCACCTGTGTCACATGTGAACAGGTGAATGATCTGCTCAGTATGGTGCCTGAGCTGAAGGAAGAACCCATGAGGTTACAGACTATAGAGGAGTGTGAAAGGGAGATACAGTGGTGCGGCCAGGATCTGCCATCCCTGAGAGAGGGGCAGCAGGTGAGGGCTGCACAAGAAGGAGGGGATCCCATGCCCTCTTGCCACCTGCAAAAGGATGACCCAAGAGTCGTGGGTAGGGAGGTGGATTGTGAACTGTTTGAAGGACAGAAGTCAGAGAGTTGTGGTCAATGGGATGGAGTCTAGTTGGAGGCCTGTGTCTAGTGGAGTCCCTCAGGGGTCGGTACTGGGACCAGTACTTTTCAATCTATTCATTAATCACCTGGATGAGGGAACAGAGTGCACTGTCAGCAAGTTTGCTGATGACACTGAACTGAGTGGAGTGGCTGACACACTGGAGGGTTGTGCTGCTATTCAGCGAGACTTAGACAGGCTGGAGAGTTGGGCAGGGAGACATTGAATGAGATGCAATAAGGCCAAGTGTCGAGTCTTTCACCTGGGAAAGACCAACCCCAGGTATAAGTATAGACTAGGGGCTGAGCTGTTGGAGAGAAGTGAAGGGGAGAGTGATCTGGGGGTCCTGGTGGATGGAAGGATGACCATGAGCCAGCAGTGTGCTCTTGTG